>CM008285.1:18005149-18411050 GCA_002319775.1 Fagopyrum tataricum
GGCTTTTGAGACCTTAGGAGAATGTGAAGAGCGTTTTTAGACCTCGTTAGCTTATACGTCGTTTTGACAGTAATTATGGTAGACTCTAGGATGCAGTCCTAGAATGTGAGTCAAATGATCCTGCGTAGATCATTTGTGTAGAAGTCCTAGACTTCTCGAGTTGAGCGGGTTTTTATGAATACCTTGTTGTGAACAGGTTGAGTACTTCTTCCAAAGGGAAGCGTGAGCGTTTGTGAGTAGCGTTTGGACGAGGTAAGTCTCCGGATTTACTTAGCTCGTATTTTACGTATTAGCATTGATGTGTGTTTGGTGGTGCGTGTTTATGTTTTGTTATAACAATTAAACCGGTAATTAGGACCACCGACTTTATATATTTATATATGTGTTGGCCCAAGTGTATGATAACGGGCGGTGACATCATCTGCCTAGCCCTGGTTGGGTCTAGGAGGTTCTCGGCGACGAGTCCAGCGGGTATACGGGCGGATGCATCCGCACCATTCCTTGCCGGTAAGGGACCGAGGAGAGACCATTGGGGTCTCGTGTCATAAAAGAAGTTGAACTAGATTGGAATACGACTTAATAATAAAAGATAAGGAACTGGACTTGTGTGATTTATGTTTTGTGTTATGGGTGTGGTTGTGCCTTCACCGCTTTTCTAATGCCTAGAATATTAGCTAACGGTTTTAAACCGATTGTGTAGATGACTTGTAGGTTAGGGATGCCGCCGAGTGAGGCGGAGGAGTGGACAACCGGGGTCTCCGTACATTATAGGACGGGGATGTTTTGAGTCTTTTCATGTCGTCTTTTATGGATATTGTCGTCTATTAGAATTCGGATTTATTTACGTTGTTTTGAGAACTCGGCTGAGTTTCCAAGTTGTAGTTTCGTACTTTTCGTTTCCGCATACATTAAAACATATTTGAGTTTTCGACCTTTATTTGTGCCATGTTGGAAGGTCCGGTGAAATTGTTGTCAAGCTAAGGGTCGGGACCCATTGTGAGGTCTCGCCCGTAGCGCCCCGAGTCCCGCGGATTTGGGGTGTTACAGCCAGCGCCTAGCTTGAGGGCTGTCTAATGGCGCCGGCGTCCATGTATATATTTTTTTAACTTTTTTTTTCCAGATTCGGGCGTCGGTGCCATCAGCCGGCGCCCATAATTTTATTTTTTTTCAGGGAAAAAAAAAACAACAAAACTTGGTGTTGGTTGACGATGTCCGATGTTTATAAGCAAATGTTTTGGCAATGAAAAAAATTACATAACTAACTTTTTCAATTTATAAATTTCTATTTTTCCATACAGTACGACTTAAACCATGATAGAGGGAGTTTATGGGTTGAAAACGATCACTGTGGATGAACATTGAGCTTTACACAAAAGATAAAATCGAACTGAAATAGATTATGACGTCGGAGCCAAACAATTTTTTTCTATCCGGGTGCCGACGCTCAATTATTTTATTTTTTTCTAGAATTTTTTATATAAAAAAAGAGGGTGTCGGACTATACAAAATAATATAAGTAACTTTGGATTCATTCAATTCATATATATATCTTTTTTCCTATATAAAATAATATAAGTCACTTTGAATTCATTCGGTAAAGGAAATTTATAGGGTTGAAGAGTATTATTGGAATGAGATTTTTTAAAAAAATGGAGATAAATTTTGGTTACTAAGTTTACTACAAGACTTTAATTTTAAAATAAATATGGAGAAAAAAACTCACTATGGGCGCCGGCGCCATCAGCCGGCGCCCGGGTTTTTTTTTTTTTGGTTTTTTTTTCAGAAAAAAAAAAAAAGAAAAAAAGTTGAGTGCCGGCTCCTGGCACCGGCTAAGCGCTATCGCATTGCGCTCGAATTTTACACTAGTAAAACGAACTTCGTGTATATAGCTTTTTCGTATTTAATTGATTTACTCGGAAGATTAATTTTAAATTAGATTTCAACCTGCTGAGTCAAGTTATTGTGGCTAGAACTTGTACCTTAAAGAACATGGTCTCATATCTTCAGACATATCGACTCTCAATTATACTTTTAACAAAAATCTCTTGAGAAGTAAGGTCAGAAACGCAATTTCTTTTTAAAACCTTTCATTTAAAAAAGAAAAAGAAAAACTAATTCAAGGAATACGTGAGGCATCGAGAGATTTAGTTGCCTTGAGGACAATAGAAAACAATTCCATTAGAACCATCAATTTTCAAGAAGAATGTTACACAAGTCTGGATTAACAGTCGGTCTCATAGAACAAATTACACAATGCTTCAGATATTGAAGTCGGCTCCTACATCAACTGACATCAGCAAGCAATATCCACACATTTTAACCTGATATTCTTGTTTATGCTCAATATAATGACAAAAAATAAACACAGTATGCTCAACTCTGTTTTAAAAAATAGCAACTGCAACCACCAAGATAATATAGAAGGTATAAATCGAATAAGAATGAAAACCAACCTATAGGAAACAGAGTTGACCTGTAAGCACAGCATATCTGCAATATATGCCGGCGGATATTTTGCCAAGTTGGCAAACAGTTTGCACTTAAAAACCCAACTTCACCAGCTTTCATTCGACTCACCTACATCCCTGCATCTGCACATCCAAATCGAGAAATCAGGTAAATGTTTAATGATTCAGTTCAGAAATTTTCTTAAATTCCTCAATATTCTTGTTTTAAGACATTCAGAATTAAGTTAATTGATCAAGCAGAAACATGTAGTTCAACTGATCATGAATAATTTTCTTTTTGATCATTCTTGCAGGAATTCAAGAAGAACTAATATTTAACAATGCCAGAACTTCAAGTGCTGAGTGCACTCGATCAAGCAAGAACTCAACTGTACCATTTCAAAGCAATTATAATAGCTGGAATGGGATTCTTTACAGATGCTTACGACTTATTCAGTATTTCTCTTATTACAAAGCTCCTTGGACGTCTGTACTACACTCCTCCCAACCCAGAATATCCTGGAAGCTTACCAATAAACGTGAATGCCGCAATCACGGGTGTTGCCCTTTGTGGAGCACTAGCCGGCCAACTTTTCTTCGGTTGGCTTGGGGACAGAATGGGAAGAAAGAAGGTCTATGGTATAACCTTGATTCTCATGGTTGTTAGCTCTGTATTCTCAGGTCTCTCGTTCGGGCATACTGCAAAGGGAGTCATGACAACTCTATGTTTCTTCAGGTTTTGGTTAGGGTTTGGCGTTGGCGGTGATTATCCCCTTTCGGCTACAATCATGTCGGAATATGCAAACAAGAAGACACGTGGAGCTTTTATAGCTGCTGTGTTCGCTATGCAAGGAATTGGAATTCTCACGAGTGGAATCATTGCAATCATAATTTCAGCAGAATTTCATCACAAGTATAAACCTCCTACATTTGCAGAGAATCCAGCACTTTCTTTAACACCAGAGGCTGACTATATCTGGCGTGCTGTACTGATGTTCGGTGCTGTTCCTGCTGGTCTCACTTACTATTGGCGTATGCAGATGCCAGATACAGCAAGGTATACTGCTTTAGTTGCTAGAAACGCTACTCAAGCAGCTAAAGACATGTCAACGCTTTTGCATGTGGAAATTCAACCTGAAGAAGAGACATTGCAGAAGATTATTCGAAAGAGACGACAAACATTTGGGCTGCTCTCATTGGAATTCATCCGAATCTATGGGCTCCGTTTGCTCGGAACCACAAGTACATGGTTTCTTCTAGATATTGCATTCTACAGCCAAAATCTATTTCAAAAGGATTTATTTTCATCAATTGGTTGGATTCCATCAGCAACAAATATGAGTGCCATTGGAGAGGTCTATAAGATTGCAAGAGCACAGACACTCATTGCACTATGTGGTACAGTTCCAGGGTATTGGTTCACGGTTGCTTTGATTGATGTCATGGGTAGGCTTTCAGTTCAGCTCATTGGTTTCTTCTTCATGACGGTATTTATGTTTGCACTGGGTTTTGCATACGAACACTGGCAAGAGAAGGAACATAGGATCGGATTCATTGTCATGTACTCTTTTACTTTCTTCTTTGCTAACTTTGGCCCCAATGCGACAACATTCGTGATTCCAGCGGAGATCTTCCCTGCTAGGCTAAGGTCTATTTGCCATGGTATATCTGCTGCAGCAGGGAAGGCAGGGGCTATTGTAGGATCTTTTGGGTTCTTGTACCTTTCACAAGAAAAGGATGAGACAATGAGGAACCAAGGGTACCCAGCTGGGATAGGGAAGAAAAAATCACTTATCTTGCTGGGTGTGCTCAACTTTGTTGGTTTGTTGTTTACTTTCTTGCTTCCAGAGTCCAATGGATTGTCACTTGAAGAAGCAGCAAAAGAGACCGATGAAGACATCCCTACTGACACATCTACTATCTGAACATCAGAGAAAGAGTAATTGGTTTTAACAAAGAATGTAGCAAATAACTTTCTGTAATTTGCTCTCAGATCCTGTACAATTATGTTGTTCCGATCGCATACCCATATCTCTCATTTGAGTAGAAATTAACTAAAGTGTAACTAATAGTAAGAAAGAACTTTGTTTTATCAAAAACAACAACTCTGATTCTAGCTACAACCTATTATTCCATTTATCTTGTATATTTTTTTTAACTACTTTGCTGATCTGGGACCTCAGATACAGTAGTTTCAGTTGGGTTGCTTGCTAGGGAAAACGTTATGTGAGAAAACCACAGAAAATGAGAACAAGGCTGGAAAGTGTTTTTATTTTGGTAAAATAGACATTTTATTGAAGTGTGCTCATCTGTACCCTGTCATGATTGAATTGTAGATTTAGATGTACTGTGCAGTACTTTTTGCAAGTTTTTATTATGAACTCTAAATGCATTTGATGGGGGAGAGATAACACAAGTTTGTCCATTAGAGGGATTGGATATATAGCTCTAGAATGTTTGATGGTAAGGTTAGAATCCTACAAAAGATTTAAGTGAGTTCCAAACCATCTCACTCACAATGGCAAAGAGAGGTTATTAAAAATGGCCTTACTCTTGTCAAAATTGAATACATCAACTATGAATGTAAAAGTCAGTAAATCAAACAATAGTGTGGCACTATAAGCTATGTCATATAGACATTACAGGTTTGGACTATTTGTTGAAGGGGGTGGACTTTATGTCTTTCATAGACCACTCCTCCATAAAAGTCTGGGTATAATTGCTCAAGTTTAAAGATGAAGTTTTTGGAATCTTTAAGACTTGGCTAATTGATGGACAATGAATTTGATTAGAAACTCGAATACTTTTAAAATAGATAATGGCCTTCTATATTGAAACCATGCTTTCAATAGATTATGTAAACAATTAGGGATTAAAAGACACCTCATTGTGCGAGACACTCCTCAGCAAAATGAAACTGAGAGAATGAACACAACCTTCTAATAAATGTTGGGTTGAAACCCTCGTTATGGGAAAATCATTCATTATGAAACTAATTGATAGTGATTTTGAGATACCCTTAATGTTTGCAGGCACCTTTGGTTAAAACTTTTTCTACTGATTAATGATTATATTCATAATTGTAGTTAAAGAAAAGAGGATTTGAACTTGCAAATTTGAAGTCACGGAAGAACAAAACATTAAACCCAATAACAAGACCATGACACGGTAGAGAAGGTAAAGAAGTTACTTCGTATCCACCGGCGTCGAATTTGATCGAACAGTTGGAGGGCAACGTCTATAAACGGACTAACATTTCCAGTGCTCCCTCTAATAGGACGGAAGGATGAAAATGTATGCGTCTGGATTGTTTATTTTCCTAAGAATATGTTGCACATTATAGTGTATGAAGACAGGGATCATGAAAAGATATATCATGTCCGCCTACCGATTTTCACACATGGTTGATCTAATTGATGAACACCAACTTATTTCCCACAATCTCAATTAATGTAAATTCTAGAGTTGCCGCCTTTTAAAGGGCCTCTCGAAAAAGGTAAACCTTATACCTCTAAAACAAACAAAAATATGTCTAGCATGTTCCTTTACCGGTAGCAAGAGGACATGCAAAAAATTTTGGGATAATATATGAAAAACATATTGCCCTAAGAGTTTCTTGAGGTGTCAACTTTGATTTTGACATATACCTTGTGTTGTTGATTCGTTTTGTTGCAATGTTCTCATTATCAATGAAATGAAAAGTATACGGGCAAAAAAAAAAATGTTTCACACTTTTTATATGATCATAAAATTCGCAGTGAATTAATACCGATACTTTTTGTCTAGATTTTTTTTGTGGGAATCACATCAATGGAGAGCTTTCATATGAAGTTTTTTCTTTAATATTTTAGGCATACATTGATCTCTCATATTCATGTTTTGTAAGGGTTACTCCAATTTTACGTTGTTGGATCATTTCATTGCAGATTTGGTAGATGGTGATTTGGTAGAGAATCATTCATTTTCATTAGTTGTTGTTGGAGATATTCAGTTCCCACATCGAAAGATTGAGACTTACCAACCTAGTATATAAGGTCGGTGGGCTATTCCTTCTATTGTCAATTTGTTTTAGGATGTAACCTTATCGGGTTTATGTGCTGGGCTTGGGCAAGTGCAACTCGGTCTATATACTCTAGTTGCACTTGCGGGGGCGTGTTGAAGATAATCAATGATTTTATTTGGTTTAGGAAATTGGTGGTTACGTTCCTTGTTAATCAAGATTTTGCTACTCACCGTTATGCAATTCAAGCATAAGACAAAGTGTAATTCGAATTTTTTTACCACAATGACATTTATAATTTTTTTTTTTCCATCAATATACCAAATCATCAAAAGTATTTACCAACATAGCAAATTGTGTCCGAAGTTAGGGATAAAAGTGTTGAATTAGCCTGCATTGTTGTTGTAATATGTTATTAAATTTTTTTAAAAGGATTGTAGTAGCGGGATTCGATCAGTGGTGTCAATGGACGAGCTAGGTGTAAAATTCAACATTTGATAGTTCAAAACTTTTACACTATGGATTCATATAAACGGTTTCATACTTTGTATTTTTGAACGGATGAATGAACTACCATCGTCCTCACGGTTTCACCTATACATGTATTCAAGTTTGAACGAGTCTGATGGGTAAGGTGCAAAAGTAGTTCTAATGATATTGATGGCTTTTCCGTGACCAATAACAAAATTGGCCTTCAAATAAATTGAAGATCATATTTCGATTATACCCAATGAAGTGTCGGATCGATTAAGGATTAGCTGGGGTCAAAACAAGATACAACACAATTTCCATGAAATACTGATGAACCCTTTCAAGCACTACTGAAGTTAGTGGATATGCACAATTTGCTGTTTTTATAATAAGAAACTATATTTTCATGATTTCCTGCCGGCACCTAGATTTGTTGATTTTATCAGTTGTATTAGTCAAATGACTTAATCGGAATTGTTAATCTCAAGTTAGATTTCAACCTGGTGAAGTAGTAGTCTTCTTGCTAAAGCTTGCTCCTTGATGAAAAACATGTTCTCATATCTCCAGACATATCAACCCGGCAGCCAGATATGTTGATTTTATCGTTCGTTTGTCTAAAAAAGCCGAGTATAAACACATTTTAATCTTTATTTTAAACGAGATAAACATGACCATACCAATTTGGCTAGAAGAACAGCCCTAGCTAGAAAGAGCTTCCAAATCACATGAAAAATAAGTGTACCTGTGTTTAGCCATCCACAGGGAATAGTAGAAATCACTCGAGAATGGAGTCGGAATAAAACAGTCAATCTCATGAGATATTCATGTCAAAACCTCCTGCATCAACTGAGTACAACTGGATACTCTTGTATATGATCAAAATAATCATAAAAAATCAACACAGTAAGGTCAACTCGATTTAAATAATATCAACTGCAACAATCAAGATAATATAGATGGTATAAATTGAACAGAATGAAAGCCAACCTATAGGAAACAACGGTTGACCAGAAAGCAAAGCATATCTGCAAGATATTCCGGCGGCAATTTTTGCAAACAGGTTGCACTTAAAAAAGACATCTTCACCAGCTTTAATTCGGTTCACCATCCCCAGAAGACAGCTAGTCATTGATTTATCTCGCATCTGCACAATCAAATCAAGAAATCAGGTAAATATTCAAGGATTCATTTGTTGTGTCATGCAAACAATTTCATTTTTAGCACTCTTGATTCTGTTCAGAAATTTTCTTGTGTACCTCAATGTCTTTGTTTTAAGCATGATCATTATTGGGTTGATAAAAATATCATTTACCATACAGCGTTAAACAGAAACATGTTTGTCTATAAGACAGAAACACAATCATACAAGCATATAACAAACTGACTCCGTATAATTCATCTCATGATGTCTTAACTGCATCAAACAGAAATATATATAAGACGATCAGAATTGAATCAATTGATTGTTATACAGCTTTAATGTAACACTGTTTTTCCTTCCCCTTCTTCATAAGTAATATGCAGATTAACCGACCATGAAAAATAGCTTTCTTCTTCAAAAGCTAACAATTACAATTTTTCCTTAATTAGTATACAGGAAAGTAATGTTAAATATTTAATACTGCATATTAGAATGTTTAGAGTATCTCAACAATTTTCTTTACCAAATTTGTTTGATCAATCACTCTTGCAGGAATTCAAAGAAGAAGAATTAATGGCACCAGAACTTCAAGTGCTCAGTGCACTTGATCAAGCAAAAACTCAACTGTACCATTTCAAAGCAATTGTAATTGCTGGAATGGGATTCTTTACAGATGCATACGACTTATTCAGTATCTCCCTTGTTACAAAGCTCCTTGGACGTTTGTACTACACTCCTCCAAACCTGAACAATCCCGGACACTTACCCATAAATGTGAATGCTGCAGTAACTGGGGTGGCCCTTTGTGGAACATTACTTGGGCAGCTTTACTTCGGTTGGCTTGGTGACAGAATGGGAAGAAAGAAGGTCTATGGTATCACCTTAGTTATCATGGTTGTTACCTCCATATTCTCGGGTATCTCCTTTGGGCATTCTGCAAAGGGTGTGATGACAACCCTATGCTTTTTCAGGTTCTGGTTAGGATTTGGTGTTGGGGGTGACTATCCTCTTTCAGCTACAATCATGTCTGAATATGCAAACAAGAAGACCCGTGGAGCTTTTATAGCTGCTGTGTTTGCCATGCAAGGAATTGGAATCCTCGCGAGTGGAATTGTTGCAGTCATAATTTCAGCAGCATTTCATAACAAGTATAAACCTCCTACATTTGCAGAGAATCCAGCACTTTCTTTAACACCAGAGGCTGACTATATCTGGCGTGCAATACTGATGTTCGGTGCTGCTCCTGCCGCCCTCACTTACTATTGGCGTATGCAGATGCCAGAGACAGCAAGGTATACTGCCCTAGTTGCTAGGAATGCCAGGCAAGCAGCCAAAGACATGTCAAAGGTTTTGAATGTGGAACTTCAACCTGAAGAGGAGACATTGCAGAAGATTACTCAAAACAGGCGCCAGAATTTTGGGCTCTTCTCACTGGATTTCCTCCGAATCTATGGCCTCCAACTGCTTGGAACCACAAGTACATGGTTCCTTCTAGATATTGCCTTCTACAGCCAAAATCTTTTCCAAAAGGATTTATTTTCCTCAATTGGTTGGATCCCATCAGCTAAAAATATGAGTGCCATCGGTGAGGTCTTTAAGATTGCAAGGGCACAGACCCTCATTGCCCTCTGTGGTACAGTTCCAGGGTATTGGTTCACAGTTGCTTTAATTGATGTCATTGGCAGGATTTCTATTCAGCTCATTGGTTTCTTCTTCATGACGGTGTTTATGTTTGCACTGGGTTTTGCATATGACCACTGGCAAGAGAAGGAACATAGGATTGGATTCATTGTCATGTACTCTTTCACTTTCTTCTTTGCCAACTTTGGTCCCAATACCACGACATTCGTGATTCCAGCCGAGATCTTCCCTGCTAGGCTAAGGTCTACTTGCCATGGTATATGTGCTGCAGCAGGAAAGGCAGGGGCGATTGTTGGATCTTTTGGATTCTTATACCTTTCACAAGAAAAAGATATCAGAAAGAGGAGAGAAGGGTACCCAGCTGGGATAGGGAAGAAAAACTCCCTTATCCTGCTGGGTGTGCTCAACTTCTGTGGTTTGTTGTTTACCTTCATGCTTCCAGAGTCCAATGGATTGTCACTTGAAGAAGCAGCCAAAGAGACTGATGAAGACGTCGCTTATGATAAATTCACTACCCAAGCATCAGAGAGAGTGTAATTGGTTTTAAGAATGAGCAAATAACTTTCTGGAATTTGTTCTCAGATTCTGTATAATTTTGTTGTTCCTTCCTATCGCATCCCCATATTCTCTCATTTCAGTAGCAAATGACTTAAGAGTAATTAATTTCAAGAAAGAATTTTGTTTGATCAAAATCAAACGAAATTCTGTCCAACACTAACTCTAGCTACAGTAGTTTCTATTGGATTGCTTGCTAGGTAAAAGCATTCATGATGTAAAAAAACCAATAGTGATTTTGAGATACATTTTAAAGTTTGCAGTTGCATTTGCTGATTATAATCGTCATTCACAACTGTGGCTATAGAAAGGAAGATATTACCTTGTAAATTTATAGTCACTGAAGAATGATAGTTGAAACCTAATAACATGACAGTGTCACAATAGGGAAGCGAGGAAGTTACTTCGTTTCCGCTGACGTCTAATTCTCATGGGAATATGATCGAACAGTTGGAGGGCAACGTCTATAAACGGGCTAACACATCCAGTGCTCCCTGTAGTAGGATAAAAAAACACATGCATCAAAAGCCAAACTCAGAATCTCCTTTCACGTGTGTGGGTCAAGAGACCATGGTAAGAAGATCGAAGACAACTTGTGGGCTTATGGTCTCTATATCGTACCAAATTTAGAGTAGCATATTTGGCTTCATGTGCCTATATATAAAGTAGTAAACTAAACCTTAATACTTGATGCTGTTTCCATGTCCAAACCTTCATTCAATCTCTTTTTGTTCATGAAATAAAGACTCCTCAAACAAAACCTTGAATGAAATAACTGAAGAGAAATCATCCTCTTACATGTTACTGGGAACAAGAGAATGAAAGGCATGGATGAATCACATGTATGTTACTGGGAGAGAATGAACAAAGCCATGGATGAGATACAATGAGGAAAAGCATCTCAGGAGACTTTTATAAATATGAGAGAGACAAATTACAGAGGAGTGGAGAAACAACGCTTCATAGATAAACGGGTATAGGAAAGCCGTGGTTTTTTGTGTTTAAAAGTGTCCCACATCGGGCAGGCCAAAGAGATGGGAAGCCAGAGGTAAGGATAAAAGGCTAGAGCGAAACACATAAAACTCATACCTTTCTCGGCCTTTTGGCTAAGATCAAGTGTAGTATCTGTTCTTATCAGTTTAATATCTGATATGTGGGCCATTGGTCCACTTCGATATTAAATTTATTTTTTAAGGGTGAAGGCCCATCAAGGTAGCTTGCTGCCTGGGTCTTCGAGCGTCGCCTATGCGTTGCACTACTGCATGGGCCAGGCGCAACCCATCAAGCCTAGTTTAATACTTTGTGCTGGCATATGAAAAACGATACTTTGTGCTGGCATATGAAAAACGATAATGAACTGAAGGGGAAGTGGTTTTGAAAAGCAGACCCATCCCCTAAGTTGAATTGCCTAACGATGCTTATGGTTGTAGGAAACCCTTTCTGTTCTCTGTCAACATTACACTAAAATGCCATCCCAAACCATATTTCTTTTGTCGAAGTTGTAACCATATTTTCCTACACAAGGAAGGTTATTACAATTAATCGCATAGTCTTATAACACCTCCTACACCATAGTTATCAAAAAGAAGTTACACCATAGTTATCAAAAGAAGTTCCTACACCATAGTTATCAAAAAGAAGTTACACCATAGTTATCAAAAGAAGTTACAATAATGAAGAGGAATCACAAAAGTTACACCATAGTTATCAAAAGAAGTTACAATAATGATATAAAGAGGAATCACAAAAGTCGTCTATGACACAACACAACTTGGAGTTTCCTGTTTGTTTATCAAAAAGAAGTTACAATAGAGGAATCACAAAATTCAAAAAGAAGTTACAATAGAGGAATCACAAGTTTTCTGTTTGTTTATCAAAAAGAAGTTACAAGGAATCACAAAATTCAAAAAGAAGTTACAATAGAGGAATCATAAAATTCGTCTTCCTGTTCGTTTATCAAAAAGAAGTTACAATAGAGGAATCACAAAAGTCGTCTTATAACACAACTAAGTTACAATAATGATATAAAGAGGAATCACAAAAGTCAGTCTTATAACACAACTTGGAGCGTAAATTATTCTTTAAAAAATAACAGCATTGCTATTCTTTAAAATAACAACATTTAGACCACAAATTATTTTTTTAAAATAATTTCCGAGAGTAAACTTCATATATTTTGGATTTCCATTGATTTTTTCATTTTATTTTTTCAAATCAAGATTTGAATAAATCATGATACAACTCCCTTCATTTTCTACCGAGTCATTTGACACATTCATATACCGATTTCAATCTTATTCCAAAAATCTAAACGACTCCGTATGATGATATACGGGTGTGTACATATAGCTTCTTAAACATCTTTTTGTTACGTAGTTTTTTTAAAAAAAAGTTATTCGGACCAACATGTTTTATCTATTCCTTCATAAGAATCATAATAAACACTTGCTTACGTATTACTTAAAATTATATAACGATCATAAAACAAACTTTAAAGTTAATCACATTAAAGATATTAAGCCACTAACCTTTTTAATTATTTAGTTAGAGTTAAAAACGATTTATCAATGTGGAAAAACGATTTTTGTTACTTTAATTCTCTCTTCTTCTTCTTCTTTTTTTAACCCGATTCTAGTCTAATGTCCGTTGATAAATTCCAATATCTTTTAAGAAATTCTTGTGTTTTGATTTTCAATGTTCCGTGTTTTTTTAAGGGAAAGAGATTAGATTGGTCTACATCCTAGTGGTAGTACAACCTAAAACATTCTTCCGGATGAAAACAAAAAGTTCGGTATTATTAAAAAAATGGTTTTGGGCGTCGGGATTTTCATGTGGGTCAATGGGTCACCAACATAGTTGATTTTTCTGAAAACAAGTCTAATTTGGACTTTGCCAAAGAACTGAAGATTCAATCCGGAGTCGGATAAAATCATCTCGATCTCCCAAGGACAATCCCAAAGACCTTGGAGTTCCTTGTGATACACAAATTGCCTCTTTGATGAAAGTAAGATGATGTACAACATCCTTACGAAAGAGAATCCGAAGTTTGGTAACATAAAAAAAATGGTATTGTGTGTCGAGATTCCCAATTGGGTCAACCGTCAGCAATACATTTAATGTCTCTAAAAACATGTTTGATTTGGATTTTGCCAAAGAAATAAATATCTAATTTGGAGTCGGATAAAATCATCTCGATCTCCTAATGGAAACTCCAAATACCTTGTAGTACCTTGTGATACACAAATTGCCTCTTTGATGAAAGTAAGATGACGTACAACTAAATGAAATTAACACCGTCGCCGACAAGTTCGCTTGTAAGGCTATACTGGTTCACTGGTTCAGCAGAAGATGATGCTCTACCAAATGATGTTTTCGACCTCATCTGCTAGGATGTAGTAGGCAGGTCGATTTATAGAAACTGACCCACTTATTCTTCTTATTTTGTATTAAAAAAAAATAAAAAATGTTTCTCTGAGAAGAAATAAGCATAGATTGGCACTTTGGTAGCCTGCTTGCCTACTTGGGTGACGAATGAAGAATTTGTGATGGGATTTCACGAAATCAAACCTGTACATAACAACAACTCCTTCTTGAGCTTCATCGAATCTACATAACAATAGACAGTTTTCTGTAGGAAACTGAGGTGGTCACTAATTTGTATAAAAGGTTGTCCTATTTTTTCATTTAGTTTGTTTGCAATATTATTGGAAATACTCCTTAGTAATATAGTAGCACTGCATTCAAAATGGATTACAAATTTGTATGCAAAAACTAGCAGCATAAAATCCAGCCATGTGTGAATCAAAACTGGATAACTGAACAAGTTAGCAAAGCTCTCTAAACCTAAATTGAGAAAATGCTTAATATAAGATGTGTTTCCACTTACAATAACCTAAAAATGGAAGAGTAAAAAACAGATTATAAAATTGTAGCGAAAGTCTCTAGCTCAAATCCAATGGAATAAAAGCTTAATAATGTAGGAAACAACACAAGAAGAAAAAAATGTATAAAATCCATTATGAATGTAAGTTGACTTATGTTTAATTTAGTTAGAATAATAGAGTTAATTTATTTTTAATTTTAATTTTTTTATGTTTAATTATATTGAACTTGTTTTTTTTATTATTATATTTGTATAATGATAATCATAGGTAATAAACTATTATATAACAAAAAAAAGAATTCAATCAATTCATAACTTGCAAGTGGTATAAAAATCACTTATGAATATGTACATTGATAATTTCATTTAAAATGTTAACAAAATGAAACACATCTAAATTATAATTGATATATAATTCTTGTAACATTGTGCAAATATAATGTCCTTTTACTTTGTCAAATTTATTTAAAATTAATCATAAACGGAATAATGTCCTTTTCGGTATTATTTTAGCTTCAATAAGCTTCGTTCTCTTAAACACCCATCAAGATTATCAAAAATAATAAGCTCAATCAATCAACTACTTATTTCACCTACTACAAACTCCATATTTAACTTCATCTACCAATAAACTTAAGCTCCAATAAACTTGAGATTTTCAACCGGACCCTAATTAGTGTTTATTTAATGGACCCTAACGGGTTCATTTTTTAGGATTCTAGGGCTTTGTATAATGTATAGGGTTCACAATAGGGTAACGTGATTCAGGTTCAGGGTATCGGTTATGGTTTTAGCATTTTAGGGTAGGTTTAAACCAGGATATAGAAACTGAATATAAATCTAAATTAATTAAATTTTATAAAATATGATATTTCGTTTAAATGGGTGTCACATTTGCACATCCAATTTATGTCAGAATCTTCTAATTTTTAATAAAGCGCCCATAAGTTCATAACCAATTGGATAATTGGACATTAACAATATATATGTACAAGGATTTTTCAGAGATTTTTTAATTATAATACGTTTTTTTAAGGTATCAACTTTTAATTTTTTGTAAGCATACCACCACATAATGAAACCTATTTCATTCAAGTGTTCAACCTAACACGTGAATATAAATTTATAACTAATAAAAATTTCAGTTTATATGTCAATAGGTTTCACATGTGTTAGTTAGTGACATATAATTTAAAAAAACACCTTATATATATATATAACGTGATAAAATATTTTATTAACAAAATTCGGCGCAAGATGGGTTATAAACTAATGTAAATAAAGATAAAATTGTTTAATCGGGAATTTTAATTTATCATACTTATTAAGTAGGTGACTAGATGCTTAAAACTTTAAATTTTTACATCCGGCATGACAGACATAGATTAAGAGATAAAACTATATATAAAAACCTGTGATCCAGTGCGTGACAGACATAAATTTTTACGTCCGGAAAATTTTAATTTTGTTAATAAAATTTAAAATTTTATTAACAAAATCCGGCACAAGGTATAGACTGAAATGAAGCATATTACGGAGTACATAGTCATGTAGAATACAAATGGAAATTGTCTTACAGTAAAAAAAAACTAATGGAAATCTGAAGCATGTTTCAGGCACCCTTGATCATTTGAATAATTAAAATATCATATGCTGATTAAAACAAGCATTCAGATTTCAGACTATATATAAAAACCTGTGATCCTGTGCGTGATGTCGATGTTGGACAGATTAAGAGATAAAACTCAAATCACACAAATATGATGAACCATTCTAAATTTCAAACACAGGTGACAAAGTTGCAGTGGCCGACCTTGCAATGACAGTTAGTGGATATCCACAAATGACAGTTGACCTTTATTATATCAGATTATTTACACCAAGGGTTGCTGTCAACTTAAATTTCAGTACGGAAGTATTCCATGTTCGTGTTGCTAACTAATCATAAATAAACAGTTCCTGTTGCTATAACTAATAACTTCATGAAGAATATGTTTTTTGTGATGCTTTTTTATTGTAAAAATTCTCCATAAGTAACGGTCAGAAATGCCATCATGCAGTCCACAAGAGAAGTTAAGCTTATATTCTACCAAGAAAATATATTTTATGATATTTTAAGTATATGTCTGTATTTGAAAGAGTATCATTAAGTAATATAATCACAAAAGGTAGCTGGTGTTGATTTGAATTATACCAAATTGAAGGCAACAAAAGATGATATATAAATATCAATCACATAGAATGAGAGAGCCTATAGGAAACAAGCAAATTTGCAGAATATACCAGAGGAGATTCTGGCAAACTAGGCAAAGGTTGCACCATCCCCAGAAGCCATCTAGCTAAATCTCCACAACTGCATATTCAATACGGTATATCCGGTAAGCCAACAAACAACTCCTCTGTGATGCATCTCAAAACTAATGAGTCAGATAGTTGAGATATGATTTATTCAGATTTGATGCTACTGTAATCCCTATAAATAACAATCAATAATAGCAAGAGTCCAAATACGCTAACATTTGTGTGGGTGGATTAGGATAACTATGTTAAGGATTTTAGATGGGTTAGATTCATTAGTTTAGAATTGATCTTATTGTAATGACAACAAATAGATATCAATAACAAGAGCCTAATTGTGATCCTCCACAAACATCTGTGTGGTATTTTAATCTAAGCCTATACAGACACATCTTCATAGTGTTGTGCAGAAATTCCTTACAGATCGCAGAATACACACTATATGCTAGCATTATTTGCATCTTCATATTCTTTGCTTATTGGTAATTGAATAGGGAAAATGGAGTATGGCAAAAATTAAAAGATTTTCATTGACAGACCTGTTTGTTCTTTTGCCCAGGAACTCAGAGGAAGAGATAATCATGCCAGAACAGCTTCAAGTGCTCCGTACACTTGATCATGCAAAAACTCAACTGTACCATTTCACAGCAATTATCATTGCGGGAATGGGATTCTTTACAGATGCTTACGACTTGTTCAGTATCTCCCTTGTTACAAACCTCTTGGGACGTTTATACTACACACAACCAGACCTCAAAGAGCCTGGACACTTACCAATAAATGTGAATGCTGCAGTCTCTGGTGTCGCTCTCTGTGGAACGCTACTAGGCCAACTCTGCTTCGGTTGGCTTGGTGACAGAATGGGAAGAAAGAAGGTTTATGGTGTGACCTTGAAAATCATGATTGTTACCTCGCTATTATCTGGTCTCTCTATTGGGAACAACCAAAAGGGTATAATGACAACCCTATGCTTCTTCAGGTTTTGGTTAGGCTTTGGTGTTGGAGGAGACTATCCCCTTTCAGCCACAATCATGTCCGAATACGCAAACAAGAAGACCCGTGGAACTTTTATTGCAGCTGTGTTTGCAATGCAAGGAGCTGGAATTCTTGCCAGTGGAGTCACTGCCATTATTGTTTCAGCAGCATTTGATTTCAAGTATAAACCTCCTACATTTGCAGAAAATCCAGCACTTTCTTTAACACCACAGGCTGATTATATATGGCGTGTAATATTGATGCTCGGTGCTCTACCAGCCACGCTCACTTACTACTGGCGCATGCGGATGCCAGAGACTGCAAGGTACACTGCCCTAGTTGCACAGAACGCTAGGCAAGCAGCGGAAGACATGTCAAAGGTTTTGAATGTTGAACTACTTCCAGAAGAAGAGGCATTGAGGAGGATTGTTCAAGATGAGAGCCAAACATTCGGGCTCTTCTCACAGGAATTTCTCAAAATCTACGGGCTTCGTTTGCTTGGGACAACAAGTACATGGTTTCTTCTAGATATTGCCTTCTACAGTCAAAATCTCTTCCAAAAGGATCTATTTTCATCAATTGGTTGGATCCCAGCAGCTACAAATATGAGTGCCATCGGTGAGGTCTTTAAGATTTCAAGGGCACAGACACTCATTGCCCTCTGTGGGACAGTTCCAGGGTATTGGTTTACAGTTATTTTCATTGACATTATCGGTAGAATACCGGTTCAGCTCATTGGTTTCTTTTTCATGACTGTGTTCATGTTTGCACTGGGCTTCTCATATGACTATTGGTTGGAGAAGTCGCACAAGATTGGATTCTTAATCATGTATTCTTTCACTTTCTTCTTCGCCAACTTCGGCCCCAATGCCACAACATTTGTGATCCCAGCAGAGATCTTCCCAGCTAGGCTGAGGTCTACTTGCCACGGGATATCAGCTGCAGCAGGGAAGGCAGGGGCAATTGTGGGATCTTTTGGGTTCCTGTACCTTTCACAAGAAAAAGATGTCACAATGAGGAACGCGGAACACCCATCTGGGATTGGGAAGAAGAACTCACTCATACTGTTGGGCGCCATCAACTTTGTTGGTATGCTGTTTACCTTCTTGCTTCCTGAGTCCAAGGGCCTGCCACTTGAAGAAGCAGCCAAGGAGGCCCAAGATGAAAATCTGGCTAAAGAAAAAATGAATAGCTTAGCATCACAAAGTGCATAATTGCTTTAATATACAATGTAGAGGAAACTTTGTGTATTTGCTCTGCGTTTACGCATTGGTGTGTTTTTCGTGTCCAACTCTATATTATTTCATTTCATTAACCTTGACTGCATCTTTCTATTCTTTAGAAATCTGTGGGAGTGCAACGATAATAAGCTCTGTGCGTCCAGCAGGACCAGCACAACAACTCTGGCTATTTCATGTAAGAGTTTTCGAACTATTTTACATTTTACTCATCTCAAGTCTCAGCTATACTAGCTAGTTTCTACTAGATTGCTTGCTTTCAAATCATGCAAACTTGAAGTCACGGAAGCACACCAACTCGCCTTTCTTTGACCCAGCTGAGGTCGATCAGATAATTAATCAGAATTGTAGTTATAGAAATTAGGATTTGATCATGCAAACTTAAAGTCACGGAAGCACAGTACTTTGAACTTTCAAAGCATAATAATTAACATGACAAGCGAAGGTAAGGATGTTACTTTGATTCCACAGGAAGCGAATTCTCAAGGAAATTTCAGCGAACAGTTGGTGGGCAACGTATAGATACAATAGCACAAACCGGTATACCCTACCATTCAGCTTTGTAACAACAGCTAAATTGGATCAGCTATTGGGGGTTCGAAGCTTAAACCTCGTGCTCGTGGGCCCAGAACTAGGCCCATCCGTATCTGGGCCGTCTTAAACTTTAGCCTAGCCCAAATAGGACTATATACTATCCATGACCTAGATCGTAAAGTTTTGCTGTGAGGACCGAACCTAAGCTGATTATCCAGGTCTTGTTCGACCCTAAACTGTTTGGAGCAAGTATTCTTTGGATTGAATTAGGCCTTTCGTGGGCTATACTTTGGGACTTTTAAAATCTGGGTGATCGGTTCATATTGGACTTAAGGTTGGACCTAAATATACGATCTTGGGTTAAAACTGTCCAAAACACCGAATCAGACCGGATAATGAACAACTCAAATTCTAAATACATACAAAATTAATATATAAAATAATATCAACATTAAACTCAAAATAATATAGCTTTAAATGAATGTTTTAATTCTGTTGGTGTTGTTTTGTTGGTGATCATGATGCATCCAAGAGATTAAAATCCATAACAAAGCCTTAAGTAGAAGATAGGCCAAAGTTGAGGGGTTGAGAAAGCATGAGAAAAAAAAAAAGTGAGGATCAAGAACAAGCAAGAGGATCCAAATAAGGTCAAAAAACAAGGCAAAACATGGAAAACCCCCACAAGAACAACCTCCAAAACGGCCAAGTACACTCTTGGAACGGTGATGCCTTGTATCATCATCATTCTACTTCATTTCCTTACTCTTTTAGGTTAAATGGTCTATCTTATCGTTTTATTTCCGTCATGTTGGTGTTTTGAATATCTACCAGCTAGTTTATGTAATTTTAGACATATCAGGTATTTACGAATTACAATTTTCTTTTTGCACGTGACCTCCAAATGACCTTGTGTTGATGTATCAATGTCATGAAGCAAATTTTGAACTAGTCCCAACATTTTGGCCCATTTGGTTGATCGACCGCCTCGTTTGACCGTCCCACTTCAACTTCAATTATTCTTACCTTTTATTCCTTTTGCTTGGGTTGGACTTCTGGTTTGTCCACTTGGGGTGTGTTTGGTAGGGGATTGAGATTATTTAGGAGATTATTTTAGATGATATTTATTAGGATTAAAATCTTATGAAAGTATTCATAAGGATTAATTATTTTCGATGTTGGGTGTTTGGTAGTAGTTTTTTAATGGGTTTAATTAATACTAAATATACCCTTAATTTTCAATAGTAAAATCATACGCCAATGCAAAAGATATAGAAAATGAAAACTAGACATATTTGAAGTTGTAATGTGAAATATAAGGCTCTTTTACCCATTCAGTCATTCCATGTTATGGCTATGAATTCAAAATCGAACTGCGAAAAACTTCATTTAACAACAAAATCGAACTGAGACCCCAAAATGTTTAACAACAAATAGATAAATGAAACCAACAATTTCGAGGGCTGTGATTTATAAAATGATATAAATCAGATTGAAGAAGAACAAGTATGGTTACAAGTGGCATCGTCGGGACTTGACAACAAAGAGCAAATCCATAATCCTTTTCTTTCTAGCAAAACAGCCTAAAAAACTACTTGAATTTGAATCAATGGCGTGATTCATCTTAAATTCAAAAACAAACCCTAATCTCACTATTCTTGCTTAGACTGGAGACTCGAAAAATTGAGAAGACGCAAGCAAGATAAATCAAGGGATGATGGATTTTAAAGATTATAAATTGGAAGTTATTAATCCTGGTGAATATTGGAGAGTGTGAGTACAAAGTGCCAAAACAGTCGAATACTTCCAAGTTTCAACTACAACGAAGCTCGTTCATTGGTCATCAATTCATCAGTCATGAATATGCACCACATCACGGCCTTATCCTTTGATTCCATTATGATCAATTGAACTACATAAAAATAATGATAAATATTAGTAACTTTGATTTAAGAAAGGAACATGTACCTCGTCGCCGGTGGCATCGTCGGAAGCAACTTCAACCCGCCACCCGTCACTCTTCTTCCGGTTCGTTTTCACTTGCTACAGTGAAGAATAGTCATTGTTTAGTTTTTCTTCTATTTTGTTGATAGTCATGTTGGGTTTTGTTTCTTTTCACCAAAGATATATTCGGAACCAATAATCATTGAAGGAAATTAATCCAATTTAACCTTGCTAGAATGAGATAATTTTTTTTGCCCAATTTTAATCCCCATATAATCTCCCCTATAATTTTCATCTTCAATCAAACGACGCAACAAAATTAATCCTTCCAAATTTTAATCTAAAATAACCTTCACTAATCTTTTACACACACCCTTGGATGTTTTTGTATTTATGCTTACCCATTAAGGGTATTTCAGGCTTTCTATATATGATCTTATTTTATTAGAATATAGATCTATGGTTTTAGGTTAAACAATGACCCTATAAATAAGCTTTTTTAGCCATTATGTTATATATCTTTTTCTTCTGCAAATTTGTAGTTTATGCCGCCACTTTCCTCTGTACAGTCGCTCAACTAGACTCCTAGTGATCGCTCGACTCGATCCTTTTTTGATCATTTGAGTTTTGTTCTTGTATGTCTGGCTAATTCTCATCTTTTTGAGGGTTTGGAGAGTCTAACTACATTTATCTATGATATTGAATTGATTCTAGGTGTTGGATGTATGTATATATGAGTTATGAATCTTATGATATTATTTGAAATCTTTATTTGATATATGTTCATCAAGGTGATGATGACATAAGGTGACAGTCTAGTCCTCTTACCTCCATATTGAGTTCGATGTGAAGAAAAGGGGTTGTCTTGGTACATTACAATCAATAGGTGACAACAATGATGTATGCCAACAAAGTCTTGGCCACGTGACGAACGGAGTTGTTTACACCAAACTGTGACTTACACTCAATATTGTGGAATTGACAATTAAGATATATTATATGTGCATGTTATGGTGATCTAGATTCTAGAATTGATTTATTTCTTTATACTTATCTTTTGTCTTTCTCCCTTTCAAACTATCTAGTTTTGAACCTATAAAGATCAAAACTTTCATATTTCTTTCTCCCTTACTCTTTACATGATATTACAAGGTGTCTGATCATAACCCTTAAGTCCGGGCGGTCCACCAAATTGAGGCTTTTTGCACTTTTTTCTCTGATTTCGTCTCTAGTTATTTAACTTTATTTATAGTTTTTAATTCGCATTTTAACCCAATCGACCAAACCGTGATCGGTCAACCATATTGTTTTCCTTTCGATTTTTGGTTTTAGTTTACGTCATTTACTTCATATATTTATTTATTTAGTTTCTTGATTAATTTGTCCAAGCAAGACATCACATTCTTTGTGTTTGATCATGACTCCATATATAATAGTGGGTCTTGTAAATTATTTGCGAGATTTGAGGCTCACACTTTAGACCTCATCAAGTTGGCGTCGTTCTCAAGGGATGACTATCAATTGCTTTAACTTATTAATTTTGAAACTTGTTTTTTTTAATCTTTTTCATGTATCTTGTAAATGTGTAGAGGTAGAAGTGCAGGAAAATCTCTAACAACTACAAACCCCGAACCAGAAAGACTACTAAGCTCAAAACGTACAGAATCCGCACATCCTTGGGAAAACTTTTTACTCAAAACAACTCAACCAACCCTCCCAATACTACTGAGATGGCTAATCCCGATGGTTTGGTTCCTATTGATGGTACTACACCAACAATTGGATGTGATGCGTCACTTGGTTGAAGATGTCCATAATAGAAAGTGACTTGCTAACTAGGCAACAAATGATGTTAAGGTTGCCCGTGTTTGAAGTCGAAATTGCCAGGTTAGCCATTGAGAGAAACACACCCACTAATTTGGGGCTTACATGCTTCCCACTGACATTGCACCAGTCAACGGTATGGTTACTCTAGAGATTGTTGCTCCTAACTTTAAACTTAAAATTGGGTTGATAAATATGCTATCTTCGCATTCTTCCTCGGGTACAAAAGAAGATTTGGCGAGGCATAGGGAAGGATTCTCATACTTTGATAGTATCATCAAAGTCAACAACGTCCAACCCAAAACGATAAAGTTGGGTTCTTAAAATTATCTTTATCAGGAAAAACACGCGGTTGATTGGTATTGTTCTCATTCCCTAATTCTATCACTAATTGGAACCAACTCCATGAAGCTTTTATGAACAAATATTTTTCATCTAGAGAAATTGTTGAGTTGTGAACTAGATTACTAGCTTCAAATGTTTACAAGGAAAACTATTTATGAGGTATGGGTGAAGTTTAAGGACCTCGTGCATCAATGCCTAGATCATGGGCAATCTAAAGTTATTTTAGTACAATCTTTCTACCAGAGGATAAATCATCTCACAAAATATATAATTGACAAATGTACGGATAGAAAAATGATGGATATTCCTACTAATGAGGCATGTAATTTTGTTGATAGACTAAGTAATCATGCTAACAAGTTTTTAGATCTCAGGAGCATAAAGGCAAAGGTCGTTGAAACTATCGTCTCCACAGCCTCCAACACCAAAGATGACAATGCATCCTTATGTCATCTTTGTGGTTGTCCCGACCATGAAGCTCAAACTTTCTCCATCTTGATAGACATACCGCACAAAGGGCAATCTAAGTAAGAAATAAAGTACATGAAAGAGCAATATAGGGATTTGAACCATAATATGAGACACCGATGTGATTCTTACTCCTACTTCACAATATGGGATGATGAACCACCCAAATTTCAAGTACAACAATGCAACCAACATCCGATATCCACTGCAAGAATTCGTTGAGTAACCACCTAATAACTTTCTCCTCACAAAGGAGAATGCTGAAAAATTCTCCGCGGAGCGCGAACAACGAACTATAGAGAAATATCTATAGTTGATTGTTATAGAACAAATTGTCGATCACTTGAATGATGTTGGAAAAAGACTTGACATGGTGGAGAAGCAGGTTTCCCAGCACGCAGAAAAATCACCGTGCATGTAGGGGCAACATGAGCCCAATCCGAAAGGGCAAAACAACTGAGCGAACCGGGTCCACCTAAAAGAAGCACTGATAAGGAGGCAATTTTACGACATTTTGTAAGTTTCTCTTTCATTTATCTTATCTCTTACTTACATTAAGGATAATGCAATATTTAAGTAGGGTGTGGTGAACATAATGGTTTTCAAACATGTTTTTTTTTTTTACTTTCCACTCTTTTTTCAAAATTTCATTTTTGTTTTCGAAAACCTTTATATCGACTCTTTAGCCTTGGTCGAATGGTATACGTCAAGTATAGTCGACAAACCAAGCACTAAAAAAAATATATTGCATTCACATTTTATTTAGAGTTAGTTACAGGAAACCACCTACGCACACCCAAAAAGGCGTTTCATCACCAATGAACCACCCTTCTCCAACTTCTTTTTTTTTAATACTATAAGATAAGCAATTAGGGAAAATTATCTCCTCGAAACTCTCTTCCCTAGAGCATCCTTTCGGATGAGATCGTCAACTAACGCAGTGGATGAACATGATGGGCGAAAGCAATCGTGCCCCAACACTGCAAGCATGTCAGCAACACCATTTATTTCCCTAAACACATGCCGGATCTTCACCTGACATAAGCCCAAAAGAATAGATGAAATATCAGACAGAATAAGATCCAGCTCCCAAGGAAGTTTCCAACTCCGATTAACAGAGTTAATGACCAAGAGGCAATCTCCTTCAATCTCAAGATTTTTGATCCCAATATCATAAGCTCTAACAAGGCTTTCTCTTAGCGCGCATGCTTCAACATGTTGGGCCGATACGTTTCCACATCTCCCATAGCCACGAGAAACTATCATAGCATTATGATCTCTAAGGATGAATCCATAGACAGAACTTCCCGAATCTTTTTTCGAGCCATCAAAATTTAACTTGATGGCTTCTTTTCCTGGTTTTTCCCACCGGATATTTTTTGTTTTTCTTGATACCTTATTCGTATTATTCTTACAATTTTTTGGATCTTTCTTAGCATGCTCCCATTCTTTAATATGCTTTTGCACTATTAATTCTATATCTTGGGGTTCTTTGTTACTAAATTTTTTTTGGTTCTTGGCATATCAAATAGTCCACCAGGTTAGAATTAGATATATGAGATCCACTTCCGACAGGATCTCCTTGATCCACACAACCCTATCAGTTATTTTTAATTTACCAAGATTAGCTGATTTAATTGCAGCTTTAGCTTTTTCATTCAATATACAATCCAAAGTAAATTGGCATTTAAAGAACATGTGATCAGTAGATTCATAGGGATGATTGCACAAACAACAGTTCATAGGTACCGGGACCTTTTGTTTTTCTAAATTTTCATTAGTTGGTAGTCCATTCATAGACAATTTCCATAGAAAGTTCTTTGCTTTAGGCATTATATCCATTTTCCAGATCCATTCGTTCAAACTAGGTTGGATCCCTTTTCTAAAATACAGGGCATTAAAAGTTGACTTAGTAGAGAAACTCTCATCGTCCTCCGGGGCCCAGTAAAGTCGATCCTGAATAAATGTTTTAGGAAGTTGATAATCTTTAATTGATTTGATGATATCAAGCGGAAGAATGCTTCCAATTTCCAAATCAATCTTATCCATTTATTTTCCTTGATAAAATATTTAACCTTTGCCATATCATTGATATTTTCAGTATTTTTGCAAAACTTGATTAGAGGCTCATCTCTAATCCAACAGTCTTTCCAGAAATTAATAGTATTACCATCTCCTACATTCCATTTGAATCCTGATTCAAATTCAGTTCTAAGTTTCATAAGTCCCTTCCATTGCCAAGACATGTTACATTTAGGAATATAGTTTCAGGGAACATTTTCTTTAAGATATTTCTCATTAATAATTCTAACCCAAATATTATTAGGTTCATTAACTATTTTTCATAGTAATTTCATTTGTAGTGCTTTATTCATTTCTTCCGATTTTCTGATCCCCGTTCTACCAAACTTTTTGGGTCTGCAAATTTTCTCCAACTTCTATTACTTTTACCGTCGATGGGCCCCACCTCGTGATTATTTTATTATTATTCTTATTGAACCAACACGGTTTGTTAAAAATAATATTGTAAATGAACCGAACTGGTTTTGTTAAAAATGAACCCAACCCCTTCTATCTTCACATTCCGCCATGTCCACCATCTTCAACCTATTCACCGCCGACACCTACATGAACCACCGTCACTTCCTACTCTCATTCTGGCAATCCTTCGTCGATGCCAAGGTCAAATTGGTTCGAGACCCCTACCTTGATTTTGCTGCTGAGAAAGAAAAAAAAACCTCATATCAGGCCTTTCTCTAAAGAATCTCATCCTTACATCTTCCTCAAACTTTCTCTTAAATTTCCATAACCCTCATCTCACAAACCAATCTCCAATTTCAAGTTTATTTAATGTTACCCACTTTTATTAAAGGTCTTTCACCAACCTCTCTCGCCTCCTCGCGTAAAGCTCACTCGCCAATTCATCGATCTACACAAGAATGAGCAGGCGATTCATGAATCCAAGGATGAGAACTAGCAGGCGATTCACATTCCTCCATGTCCACCATCTTCAACCTATTCACCGCGGACTCCTATATGAACCACCGTCATTTCCTACTCATTCCGGCAATCCTTCGTCGATGCCAAGGGCAAATTGGTTTGAGACCCCTACCTTGATTTTGCTACTGAGAAAGAAAGAAAAAACCTCACACCAAGCCTTTCTCTAAAGATTATCATCCTTACCTGCATCTTCCTCAAACTTTCTCCCAAATTTTCATAACCCTCATCTCACAAGCCAATCTCCAATTTCAAGTTTATTTAATGTTACCCACTGTTATTAAAGGTCTTTCACCAACCTCTCTCGCCTCCTCGCGCGAAGCTCACTCGCCAATTCATCGATCTACACAAGAACGAGCAGGCGATTCATGAATCCAAGGATGAGAAGGAGCTTGTTGCTTATAGGTTAGTGAAGATTTTGATGTTGGCGAAATCTGGTAGGATTCCTATTGATATAATCGATGGCTTGAAATTTGATTTAGGTTTGCTTGTGTAACACCCCAAATCCGTAGGACTCGAGGTGCTACTGGGCTAGGATCTCACAATGGATCCTGACTCTAGCCTGACAACAAATTCACTGAATCTTACAACAAGGCACCAATAGACTAAAACAAAACATAAAACTGATATATATATATATATATATATATATATATATATATATATATATATATATATATATATCAAAAGGATGATACAGAGTACTGCTAAGTACAAAGTCAAACAGAAATCCGTACAACATAAATAACCCAAAAATCCCACGATAACGCCCAGTGTACGGAACCCTCAACAGATCACCCCTCTAGATCACTCTGCAGCTCTCCTAACCTTCAAATGATCTACAACACGGTATAAAACCGTTACCTAACCATACACATATATAAGAAGATGCTAGAGCACAAACACATATCAAGAATATTAACACCTCATCATGATATCACACATTTACCCAGTTTATTATCTTTATAACGTTAAGCACTCAAGATATATAAATCGGTATATATGAATATACGTGACACGAGGAATGTATATAACCCTCGCCTCTGCGTGCAATAGCTAGCTGGAGTGGTATCAGCGCACTTTCCCGTATACCATATGGAGTGGTAGGTGCCCTTCCCGTATACCAGAACTAACTAGCTTACAGAGAACTACCTAGACTCCACTACGGGATGAAAGGTAAGTTGTCACAACCACTACAATGGGCGGTCAATATAACATAGGTCGGTAATGAACCATATCGCATGCTATAAAGCATATAACAAACACCACTCAAGCATACATCCAATATAAGGATAGTAGCTAAGTAAGTCCTATGGACTTACCTCAATCTCAGAAGTAGTATCACTACGATCAGCTCTCACTCAGGTCCACTCCAAACTGGAGGACAACACGGCCTATACAAGGCATACATATATATATCAAACTCCTATCACACAAAGGGGTCACACCTAGACCCAAGGGATCCATAAGGATCATATCCAACTCGTAAACCTCAAGGCCGTAACCGGCATATCTATATCATACTCATCAACATCCGATACCTAGCATGGTACTAGTTCCCTCATACTAGGAAAGGAAAGGAACTACCCAACTATAGGTGGTCCCGGGACAAGACGCACCTGCGTGATCAAGGGACGCAGGAGCGGAACAGGTAACCCGCAGGCGCGGCAGGGAGCAGCCGCATGCGCGGTGACAAGGGACGTAGGCAACACAGGCAACGCGCGGACGCTACGGCACGGCTTCCGCAGGGGCGGCGTCTTCCGGGCGCGGGGGCGGCGACAGTGCAGAACGTGATCCCGCGGCTTCTCTTCGGCTCTTCACGTGATCAAATCACGTCTTCTCTCATCCAAATTCACACACATACATATACATACACATTCGCATATTAATCTATGATCAAACACCTAATCCTAAGCTAAGGAGAAAGAATCAAAGGAAGAAAGAAGAGAAGAGAAAGAAGGAAGCTTACCACAGTTGTGGTTAACTAGGGAACTGATCACCAAACACCCTTACTGGCTTCCAAGCACAGCAACACACATCACTAGAATCATCATCCTCAAAGCCACATTCATTCTCTTCCAAAACCAAGGAGAAAACACACAAGATCAAGAAGAAGCAAAGGGAAAGCAAGAAGGACGTGGTAAGCTGGAAATGGAGTGAGAAACTCTTGCTCATCGGCCAAGGGAAGTACTTAAAGAAGAAGGCAAAGAAAGGGTAAAGCACGGGTCAAAGGAGTCAACAAAACCGGTTGCAGCCGCCGGAAACCGCAGGGGCGGTTCCCTGAGCCGCAGGGGCGGAAACCCGCAAGGGCGGCAGTCATGCCCGCGGGTGCGGAAAGGTCAATCTCGGCCAAAGCCAATCTCGGCTAAGGTCCAATCTCGGTCCGAAAGACTAAGGCTCTTACATCTCACCCCCCTAAAAACAAGTTTCGTCCCGAAACTTGCAAAGTCCTGAAACCACTCGAACTCAAAAGCCGAGGTAAAACTCTTTATAACCTCAAACATAAGCATGTATGAACTCATCAACTCTAGCAGCAAACCATACTATCCAGGGCATAGAGGAAAACCATCTTTAGCCAAACCATAAACATATCACAAGGCATAGAGGAATCACATCTCTAGCCGTATCATATCCATAACAGAAAGGCATGGAGGAAGAACATCTCCAGCACTACTATGTCCATCAAAATAGCATGGAGGAAAGAACCATCTCCAGCTATAAACAAGAATCATACTAGCACAACAAGATCTAATAAGATCATAATCACATCAAAGCTAGTATGAAAATAAACACATCATAACATGTAAGCATATAAGCATATAACACTCACCAAGATAATACTAAGATCTACTCGGTGATCCTATTGGTGCATCTAACTCAGCATAGAACTCTGGATAGTTCCTCTGGATACTATCCTCAATCTCCCATGTAGCCTCATCAGGTCCTCGTCTCGACCACTGTATCCTCAACATAGGAATGTCCTTCGAACGCAGGCGTCTCATACCTCGTTCTAGGACTGCAATAGGGTGCTCAACAAAAGTGTGGTCCGGCTCAACCACCAAGTCATCATAACTCACGCTGTGTCTCGGATCTGATATGTACTCCCTCAGTTGAGACACGTGAAATACAGGGTGAACACCCTCTAATCTCGGAGGCAAGGCTAATTTGTAAGCTGCGCTCCCAACCCGATCCAAAATCTCGAACGGTCCGACATATCGGGGGCTCAACTTCCCCTTAATGCCAAAACGCCTAACACCTCGTGTCGGGGACACTCTCAGCCACACATGGGCTCCAACTCTGAACTCTAGAGGTCTACGCCTCCTATCAGCATATGACTTATGACGGCTTTGCGCAGTCAGCATCCGCTCTCGAATCAGTGTTACTCGAGCCATATCATCCTGAATCTGATCAGGTGCCAAACCACTAACACTGCTCTGCTCATCCCATCATAACGGGGTACGACATCTCTGTCCATACAATGCCTCATATGGGGTCATCCCAATAGATGCATGCCAGCTGTTGTTGTATGAGAACTCAAGAAGTGGGAGATGATCCGTCCACACTTGTCCCCAATCCAACACACAAGCTCGCAGCATATCCTCCAAGGTCTGAATGGTCCTCTCTGACTGACCATCTGTCTGAGGATGGAACGCAGTCGTGAAGTGCAAACTCGTCCCCAGGGCAGTCTGAATCTGCTCCCAAAACCTCGAGGTAAACCGTCCATCTCTGTTTGAGACGATCGTCCTCGGTACACCATGGAGTCTCACTATCTGCCTAGTGTACTCCTCAGCTAATCTGCTCACTGGCCACGCCTCCCTAATAGGAATGAAACGTGCCGTCTTCGTCAATCTGTCCACAATAACCCAGATGGCATCAAAGCTCCGGCTCAGTCTCAGTCCAGTCACAAAATCCATGGTGACGTCCTCCCACTTCCTCTGTGGAACGAGAAGTGGATAGAGCTCACCTCCAGGTGTGAAATGCTCACCCCTCTGGATCACTCTGCAGCTCTCCTAGCCTTTAAATGATCTACAACACGGTATAAAACCGTTACCTAACCATACACATATATAAGAAGATGCTAGAGCACAAACACATATCAAGAATATTAACACCTCATCATGATATCACACATTTACCCAGTTTATTATCTTTATAACGTTAAGCACTCAAGAGTATATAAATCGGTATATATGAATATACGTGACACGAGGAATGTATATAACCCTCGCCTCTGCGTGCAATAGCTAGCTGGAGTGGTATCAGCGCACTTTCTCGTATACCATATGGAGTGGTAGGTGCCCTTCCCGTATACCAGAACTAACTAGCTTACAGAGAACTACCTAGACTCCACTACGGGATGAAAGGTAAGTTGTCACAGCCACTACAATGGGCGGTCAATATAACATAGGTCGGTAATGAACCATATCGCATGCTATAAAGCATATAACAAACACCACTCAAGCATACATCCAATATAAGGATAGTAGCTAAGTAAGTCCTATGGACTTACCTCAATCTCAGAAGTAGTATCACTACGATCAGCTCTCACTCAGGTCCACTCCAAACTGGAGGACAACACGGCCTATACAAGGCATAAATATATATATCAAACTCCTATCACACAAAGGGGTCACACCTAGACCCAAGGGATCCATAAGGATCATATCCAACTCGTAAACCTCAAGGCCGTAACCGGCATATCTATATCATACTCATCAACATCCGATACCTAGCATGGTACTAAGTCCCTCATACTAGGAAAGGAAAGGAACTATCCAACTATAGGTAGTCCCGAGACAAGACGCACCTGCGTGATCAAGGGACGCAGGAGTGGAACAGGTAACCCGCAGGCGCGGCAGGGAGCAGCCGCAGGCGCGGTGACAAGGGACGTAGGCAACGCAGGTAAGGCGCGGGCGCTGCGGCACGGCTTCCGTAGGGGCGGCGTCTTCCGGGCGCGGGGCGGCGATAGTGCAGAACGTGATCCCGCGGCTTCTCTTCGGCTCTTCACGTGATCAAATTACGTCTTCTCTCATCCAAATTCACACACATACATATACATTCCCATATTAATCTATGATCAAACACCTAACCCTAAGCTAAGGAAAAAGAATCAAAGGAAGAAATAAGAGAAGAGGAAGAAGGAAGCTTACCACAGCTGTGGTTAACTAGGGAACTGATCACCAAACACCCTTACTACCTTCCAAGCTCAGCAACACACATCACTAGCATCATCATCCTCAAAGCCACATTCATTCTCTTCCAAAACCAAGGAGAAAACACACAAGATCAAGAAGAAGCAAAGGAAAGCAAGAAGGACGTGGTAAGCTGGAAATGGAGTGAGAAACCCTTGCTCATCGGCCAAGGGAAGTACTTAAAGAAGAAGGCAAAGAAAGGGTAAAGCACGGGTCAAAGGAGTCAACAAAACCGGCTGCAGCCGCCGGAAACCGCAGGGGCGGTTCCTTGAGCCGCAGGGGCAGCATTCATTCCCGCGGGTGCGGAAAGGCCAATCTCGGCTAAGGTCCAATCTCGGTCCGAAAGACTAAGGCTCTTACAGCTTGATAACTTTATACTTGACCTTGTTTCGTATTATTTGGAGATTTTTAAGGTTTATAGAATGATGAATGATTTGAATTCATTTGGATTGGAATTGGTTAATTGGAGAGACGAGTTGATTATTTCCGCTATACAGAGAAGTGTAAGAGGGGATGAAGATGCTAATTTTGGGATTAGAAGAGGATTGGAAATTAGATTTCCTATATCGTATTCGCCTGGTTTTGATTTGCAAAAAAAAAGTTAATGATTGGACATAAATGTGGGATTCTTTCCCCTACATTTCTCCATATGAGAATGCCTTTCATTGGGAACCAAGTAGTGATCAGATGGAGAAGTGAGTTGTTTCCATTCTTCATGAGGTGTTGAGCATTACCGTGTCTGAAAAAAACCGATATCAAGAACATTTTCAGCTTAGGAGACTATTCAACTTGTTATTTCCATGAGTTATAATCTGTTAAATATAGTAAGAACAATGGTTAATCATTAAATAGGTCGAGATTTAGGAATGTGAAGATAGAAGGGGTTAGGTTCAGTAAGAATAATAATAAAATCAATAACCCTTCAATTATTTTTCAAAAGTTATAAACTTGAACATGTCGTGTTTTGCCATGATGTCTAGTGGATTCCTTCTAATTTGGAGTAATTTTGGTAGCGTTTTGAGTTGTTTCTTTAGGATGAGTTGTGGGTTTGTCATCTACTTCCGAAGGCTCTACTTCAAGTCAAAATTTGGGTTGTACACATTCGTTCTCCAAATTTTTTTCCATGTACTTTTGTGTGTTTGATTTGATTTTGTTTTGTTCTTAGTCCTTTTGTTAGGTTGTTACATGAGACAAGCTACTCGGGCTCGGCTTGGGTTTGGCTCGTTCGGGTAAAACTCGGCTTGTTCGGCTAAAATAACACTATATGAGCATTATTTTAGGCGAGCTACTCAGGCTCGGCTCATCAAAATTCTTGGCTCGGACTCGGCTCTTTTATAAACGAGTCGAGCTTGATTATGCCAGTGTTCGACTCGTATAACACCCTTACCTTTTGTCGATTTGCGGCCAATCAACTCATTATATGATGTATCGTTTAGTGAATCAAATCTTTTTATGTCAAAAAAAGAAAGGAGTAAATGACAAAATAAATAATACAAACATCACCCTGAACAAAAAAACAATGCAAAACTAAAAAATTACCGACTTTTATATAAACCATTACCTCATAAACCAAATTTGACATGATTATCATGTCATTGATAAATTACTAAAAGTTGATGTTTTTATGACTTGTCACTTGTTTTAGTTGACTAGTTGTCACATTATCAATAAATTGTGCAATTTTGGAAAAATTGTAAATATTCACAAAAAATTTATAAAAAAAATATATGGAAAATCAATAATTCAAATCCGGGTTTTTACACAATATTATTCATAAAACTTTGTACATGGACTTTTTTCCAGGGTTTTTTTATTTCCGAGTATAACACGAACTATCATCTAGGAGTACAAAAATAATCCAAACTATTAAAACTCATTAATGCATATAAAAATGTATTTTCTAATAAAGTTTTTTAAAAAAGTGTATTTTTTCATACGTTTTTTTTTTCTATAAAACTAAATTCGTGATAAATCTTGTTGAAAAAAAGTATGAAAAACTGCATATAAATCCAGATTTTTCATAATTTCTTTTTCCAAAAACATATATTTTTTTTCAAAATTATAATATTTATTGAGGACGTGACAAGTGATCAACTATAATAAGTGACAAATCATTGACGTTTTATGAATTTACTAGCTTAGTACTGTGCTTGCATGAAATTGGTAAAATTGCAAACAAAATAGTGATTAATATAACAAAAAATCAATATCATAATAAAATAAATAAAAATGTAGGTAAAATTATATAATAATCAACGATAACTTAAAGAAACAAAATTTTCAATAATATTAAATAGATTTATAATTATATTATTAACTAAGTTAACTATGTATTTTGTGGATATGGAGTATATTAATAATAGTATAACATATTTCATATATATACATGAATTTTACTTATAAAAAAAAGTAGTTCTAAAGTGTATATATCTATATATAAAAATAAGATACATTGATATATTCTCAAATGAGTATAAATGGTACATAAATCTTAAATAGACAATATGATAATATGTAAAAATTTTCCTATATTTACAAAAAATTATTAAGCAAACAAAATCAAATAAATGATATAATCTCCTTATTTAGATGATGATGATGATATCATTTTGCATTTTAATTTGGAGAGAACTAAAATTAAAATAATCATGTACACATATGTGGCGTAACTTAATGAAGACATGTGACAAAATCCAATGTGGCGTAGTTTAAGAATGACACGTGGCATAATCTGAGGTGACGCGATGTTAGGATGACGAGTGGCAAAAATCACTTATGCTTTAGTATTATATAGTAGATTGATGACATAACAACCATATTAAAATTGGTTTATTAGGAGATAGTTTGTACTATAGTAATTAATTTTTAAAAATTTGAATTATTTTGTATTTACGAGTGATAATTTGTATTTTTTTTTCATTTTCCCTAAAAAAACAGTAGAAAAACAAATTATATTTTACTAGTGTAATACTCGTGCTACACACAAATGTTATTTAATTTAAAAATAAATGAGAAAATTATAATTATATATATTTAATAATATTAGAGTATTATTTATAGTACTACAAAATTTAATATAAAAATATATAAAACCATTAGTTTTTTTTAGTAATTATATATCATTATTTATCCATTAAAATAAAGATGTTTGATATATTACAAATAGTAAAGTGTCGAACAATATAATAAGTGAAAGTAAAAGATATTTAAAGTATTGTTGACATGTATATAAAATAGATAGGTAGTTTCATTATTTGGTAATTAAAAAATTAAAAATAAGAATGTACAAAAATGGTATATGTCGAAATGCTCGAAAAATTGACCCGTGACGTTAAGACTTCCGGTTTTAATATTAACTAGTTTAGTGCTCGTATCTTGTGTGAGTTTTGTTAAAAATAAAATATTATTATTATTTTATGTAATATATATTGAAGAATAATCTATAAAAGTAATTATATTTTAACTGACCTTAAAATATTTAAAATAATAGTTTACTATCTTCTACAAAATATACACTATTTTAAACTCATAATTAATTAAAATTAAAAAAAATCTTATTTATGGTAAACTCTTCGTTTGGATCATGAAAACATAATCAATTAAAATCGAAATCAAAAATTATAAAATATAACTAACTAAATAAATAAGATACCTAGGTAGATTGACCAAAACCAATAATTATAACCATAAAACTTAAAATCCATCAATTAAGCTAAAGTGAGACTATAAGGAAGTAAAATAAAAGTATTTATAAAATTTATTAGGAACTTTACAAATAATTTTTTTTATTGATTTTCCATTTTTTTTAAAAAATAATAATTAAATAAAATTTACATCAATTTTGTAGATCAATTAAACAGTAATTAAAAAGAAATGGTAAGATCTTTTTACCAATAAGTTTTGTTAGAACTTGTAACAGATTTTGTAAGATTTAAAATAAAAATTCAATTATAATTTAAATCAATGAGTTTTTTTTAGTCATAGCATAAATCTATAATTTAAAATGATTACTTAAAATAATTAATTAAAACAAAATTTGTAAATCTTAACTACAATAGGAGTTTGTTAGACTTAAAATTATACCAAATATATACAAATGAATTTTTTAAATTTTTTTTAACAAAAATGTCGTGATATGATAACTATTTACTAATTTTAATAGAAATTTTACTTATAAAATAATTAATGACAAATTTTATAAATATGTTGTGACAAATAAACAAATAAATCGAAAAATAAATAATGTGATGGCCTTATAAGCCGATACGAAGGCGAAATAGGAATTATTTAATAATATATATAGAATATATGTAAAATATAAATATAGTGATTATATATTATATATATTTATATAAAATGAAAGTATACTGTAACGCATAATAACATGCTGCTCTCATCTCTAATGTTTTGATTTTTTCCCCTAAACTGCTTTCTTAATGATTATATATATAGAGAAAATTTGCTGTCCAATTAGTAGTAATTTCTTTCTAGTCTCCCCTCTTCCCTATCAGGTCACCGACCTCCTATAGAGCCCCTTCTCATTCACTTCCCCTTCAATTGAACAATAAGCTGCGCCACCTCTTTCTCTTTTCGTTTCAATTCGAGGTTTGTTCTTCAGATTCGATCTGCTTGATCACTATAACTGAACTCCAATCGAATCGAATATTAATCCATCTTTTCAAACTCGATTCCCATCAATTGAGTCGGTTGTTTCTTTGCGGAGATTAGGGTTTTCTGGTTAACGATGTATATCGCCTATGGTTTAATTCTTGATTGATTCTGTTTCTCGTGTTTGCGTTTCACCGAAATTAGTCAATTTAGTAGCCCTTAATTTTTGGGGTTTTAGGCCCGTCAAATTTGGGAATCACCAAGTTCTGCTTTTTTCAATATTGAGGGTTTATTTTACTCATTGAATCGAGGCTGAAAATTTCATCTGTTCGGATTCAAGCTTCATTCAGTAATCAAATCGCTTCCAAATAAACGATGATTTTCCGTATTTCTTTTTCCCATGTTAATTATATACATATATAGTTCTTATTCCCAAAATATATATAAATGGACAATTGTGATTGCTTTCTTACATAAATTCCTTGTGTAGGATTGATCCGTGCTCTGACTTTTACTATTTATTCAACTAATAGTTTGGTGGAGCTGCAAGGATTTTGAGGGAAGGTACTTAGGTTTAAAACATGGCTGGGACTGCAAGCGATGAAGCTGGTGCTGGGAGTTCAATGGAAGGATTGTCGAGTGTCCAAAGCTATCACTCTAGTGAAGCATTGGCAGAATGGAGGTCATCTGAGCTGGTGGAGAATGGTACGCCATCGACTTCGCCTCCTTACTGGGACACAGATGACAGTGATGATGATGGTGGTATGAGATTATGATCTCTCTTAAATTCTTTTGTCCGTATGTGCTGGTCGCTTTGTAGGGTATACAAAAACCGATAATTCAGCTTACGTAAACAAAATATGACGTCTGCTTATTCTTGAATGTGTATCGGTCTGTGTTCGGAATTCGTGATTTTATGCATTTATGGCCTTTCCGGTGTGTGACGCGCTGTAGATAAATCTAGGATTCCCTTTATATGAGTATTTATAACCATTCACCAAATGTCAATCATGTTTTGACTGCCTGAATTATTGTGGGTATAGTTCCTAAATTTGCGGTAAAGGTGGACATACCGTTACAATCCGGCTTTGCCGTTTTCTTGCAACATATTTATCTCACATTTACGTCATGATTTTGTTGTACTCGTAGCTCCTCGTGACAAAGCATTGTGGTTTATTTGGCTCCATGCTTGATTTAGGATATTCAAAAGAGGGCACACGGTTACAGTGCTCTACGGTTTTACCAAATCTGCAGCTTGAGCATTAACGCTGCTTGTTAATCACTTTCTTGTTCATTGTTTGAGCCACTTTTACATTTTGGGCAAGTTTATTTGCATGCAATTTGCTTGAAATAAGTATAATAAATTGGTCTCAGTCTTGCTGTGTGTAACTCTTGTACAGATTCTGCACAAATATATAAATCCTATTCAACTATATTGTAGGACCAAAACCTTCTGGGCTTTACGGAAGGTACACTTGGAAGATAGATAAGTTTTCTACCATCAACAAGAGAGAGCTTAAAAGCAATCCATTTGAAGTTGGTGGCTACAAGTGGTAAGTTCTTTTGGTTATTTAAAGGGTTGATGGTTCATGGTTGGAAGGGGTTGTCATTTATCATGGTTGCTCTACTTTTGACTACAGGAATCACTCAACTTGGTTCTACATTATCCAAGCAAAATACACATAAATAATGAATTCTTTTTCTGTATGACAAGATGTCCTTTTTATTGTCAGTACATGGATACTTTTACTGGCTTGAATTCCATAGGTTCACTGCAATCTTAATACATCTTAGATCAAGTTTACTGAAATTATTTCAATATGATTTCCTGAAGTAGGGGTTGGCAAAATGTTTAGAGTGTAGAAAAGCACAATTCTCTATTCAAAGCATTTTAAAACTCTTTGGCAGACTTTTTTTGGGGAAAAATCTGTAGAGGAGGAATAGAAGGAATTATGACGATGTCACAATAGGTGATCATGATTCACTTGGACGTTTAAGTTGTGGCTTTGTCGAAGAAGAATGCAATAGAAAGTGACAAGGCAAATGTCGAATCAGGAATATAAATGACCGATCTTTTTTTATTCCGTCTATTAAGTTAAAAGGCTTCATGATTTCCTGCATACAATATGGAGCTATCTAGTTCAGTATGTGATGGGTTACATTACTTCTAAGTTGCCATAACAGTATCCATCTTTCATTCTTTTGGATATTTGAACATGTTTTCTGTAGGGAAAAACATGAAATTTGTTTGAATTAATGGTGTGCAAGGAAGTATAGTTATATTTCTGACAATAGACATACATTGGACTATTGGAGCCACCTTTACTTATCCTTCGTCCAAGTAGTTTTGCAGTGACCGCCATTTCTTCAGATGAGTCTATAATGTACCAGTACTATGGCACATGCATGCATTTTGCTAAATAAGTTGATTGTTAACTATGGTAGGTATATTCTAATCTATCCACAAGGTTGTGATGTCTGCAATCATCTCTCACTGTTCCTCTGTGTTGCTAATCATGATAAGCTTCTTCCAGGTTTGGTCATCTTTGCTCAACATAATGATAAGCTTCTCTATTTCTTTCCTTTTCTGCATACTGTGAATGACCTAGTTAGTGAACTCCATTCCTTCTTTTCAGGATGGAGTCATTTTGCACAGTTCACAATTGCGGTGGTGAATAAAGATCCAAAGAAATCAAAATATTCTGGTTAGTTCTATTTTCATTTACGTGTCTAATGTCTTGTATCTCTCTTGTACTAATGTGGGTGAGAATTACAGATACGCTACATCGTTTTTGGAAGAAAGAGCATGATTGGGGATGGAAGAAGTTTATGGAATTGTCTAAAGTATCAGATGGGTTTGTTGATGCTGATACTCTTATTATAAAGGCTCAAGTTCAGGTTATCAGGTGATTTTGCTTCCAAAGATTTGCTTTTGATTTAATTATCTCGCTTTTTTATTGATTTAAGACTGAAACAAATAGCAATAGAACGTAACATACAATATAGAGGGTAGTGGGTGTGTAAGTCTGCAAAGAAAAAATAGGAACCTAAGAAACAAAATCGACAGTTTGTAATTTGGCAAGGATTGAGCCATAAAAAGTACCTGCAAGATGAGCCAGAAAGAAGCTAATAGATGATTTGATCCCCAACAGATCACTAATGTAAACCCTTAAAGAATGATACTGTAATCTTGGTTGAGTGAGAAGAACAAAATGATTGAAAAATTGGGATATGTTCTGGTTATTATGTTGATCAAAGCCTACATCAAGACCCTTGCAGCTGCATGTAACTGGGAATGATTGATTAAATCCTAACACAATTTAGATCCCAACTCCTGTACTTCATCTACAAACACCAATTAGCCAAATACATCCATGCTACATAATGAGGTCCTCTTTTGATGGGAGAAATCAATTTGTCATGTAACACTCATGGTTAGAATTTATAAAACATGACTCTGCATGAATATGATATCCATTCAGCTTGAGATCTGAGGTTTAGGGTCGTGCACTTCCTAGTTTTGGATCTGATAGTGTTTGGGTGTGGAGTCAATAAACAAATTTTCATTTGTAAACAACATCCACCTCTCAATATTTACTTCATGAGCCCACTTATTTTCAACCAAAAACAAAAGTGAACCTACCACGAAACATGCCCTTCTCTGGATTCTTGGTTAGAAAATTTTGATGTCTGATTCAATACCTTAATATCCATTGCATCTATAACACACAGGGAAAGAGCAGATCGCCCGTTCCGTTGTCTGGATTGCCAATATAGAAGAGAGCTTGTGCGAGTATATTTGACCAATGTGGAGCAGATCTGCAGGCGCTTTGTTGATGAAAGGAGAGGCAAGCTGGGGAAATTATTAGAGGATAAAGCTAGGTGGTCAAGGTAGCATTTCTATTGTGGTTATTTATTGTCTGAGATTAACATGAATGCCTTGTATGCTGGATTTTACTTAAGGACTCTAATATAAAGGCAAGGACTTGCTTCTCCCAATATTGCAAGTAATGGAATGCACTCTGAATTACATAGGCATGATACACTTTTCCATCTCTAAATCACGATTTGAGTTTCACACTGTCTAAAATTTTGTTTTAATTGGATGTTGATGTGCCGTTTATGACTATCGGATTAGAATACATCATATTATGTCTGCGTGGTTTTTGCATATTGCTAGTTTTTCTCATGAGTTTCTCATGACAAATACATCTGTATGTTTGCAGCTTTTGCGCTTTCTGGCTAGGGATTGATCAGAGTGCAAGACGTCGCATGTGCAGAGAGAAAATGGACATGATCTTGAAGGTGGTTGTAAAACATTTTTTTATAGAGAAGGAAGTCACTTCTACTTTAGTTATGGACTCCTTGTACAGTGGGCTCAAGGCACTTGAAGCTCAGAGCAAAGGCATACAAGGGAAAGCAAAACTACTAGAGGGTGAAGATACACCAGCGCCCGTTGTTCGAGTGGAGAAGGATATGTTTGTTCTAGTAGACGATGTGCTATTACTATTGGAAAGGGCTACCATGGAACCATTGCCCCCAAAAGACGAGAAGGGTCCTCAAAACCGTACAAAGGTGTGCTGGCGTTTATGCATTAAGTTGAAAGTTTTCACTTATCCTGCTTGATTCCCTTACACGAATTCCAATCAGGATCATTACATATGAGCTGGGTTAAAGGAAGTTGCATAAGGGTGGTCATGCAGGAAAGTTATCTGTATTTTTTCCTTACAAAATGCCTTTATGGTTATGTTCCTTTCTAAGTGATATGCTAGACTTGGGCAATAGGCCCAAGGGTCTTTAGGAATGAGGTATGGACATAGATTCTTAGATTGCTGAGGCCCGAGGGTTGATTTGACACTGTTATTTTTAGTTATAAGGTCCTTACATTCGGCCAAATAACCTTGAGTAAATGTAATACTTGATCTGGCTATTTCTGTGCTGACATTTTCTTCCTTTTCTTTTGCTACCAATAATAAGTTTGAAGCCTGTCATTTTCTTGAGCACAGCTAGTGGCTTTACAGTGTTACTACACATTTTTTTTCCCCCCTTTGTGCACCATAACTGTCAATTATCACAAACATGTATTCCCTTTTCCACTGTTTATTATCCTTATTTAAGCTGCTCATAATTTTAATTTTTTCCTAAAATATTATTTGTATCTGATTTCATTGAAATAAGCGATTCCTATTTCTACATGCAGGATGGCAGTACTGGGGAAGACTTCAACAAGGATTCAATTGAGCGTGATGAGAGGCGTCTTACAGAATTGGGTCGTAGGACTGTGGAAATATTTGTTCTCACACACATTTTCAGGTTGAATGATTTGACGCCATGTGTTTCTTCAGATGATTATTTGATTTGTCATGTATTGATGTAGGTTGTTTTGTGGTGCGGTAAATCCCTCAAGTAGATGGGCTGAATTCATATTTGCTTTTGCTATGAAAGTTCTATTTGTTTCTTTATCTCTTGACTAGGTGATAAGTTTGTCCATTTGGGTAACTCATGATTGCCCTTTGTCAATGTTCTGTGAATTGCATTCACCAGCATCCAGTATGCACTAATATTTCTTGGACACCCTCATCCTGAGACCAATTCCACCAACCATATCAGCCTTTCTCCTGTACTTTACTAGCAGAAGAGGTGGTGATGGTGATAGCTTATAGGTTCATATTTGCTTGTGTTATGGAAGTTCTATTTGCTTCTATATCTCTTGACTAGGTGATAAGTTTGTCCATTTGTGTAATCCATGTTTGCCCTTTGTTAGGGCAATTAATATGTTCTTTGGGCTGCATTCATCAGCATCCAGTGTACACTATTATCACTTTCTTACCTTGAGACCCTTCGATCAACCATATCCACCTTTCTCCTGTACTTTACTAGCAGAAGAGGTGACAGTGATAACTTATAGGTTTCTGTTGGTGGATGACCAAGGCAGTCATGAGGCCTAATTCGTTCATGTTTTGCCTTTCTGGGTTCATAGAATAAGGTCTGGGAGCTCATCAGTGAGTTGAAGTAGTAAATACCAAACAAGGGGGCTCTTTTCTTTGCAGTCTGCTGGACTGTATATATCCAAAATGTGATTATGTTACTTGTGTAATGTATTGATTGGAGGAGAGCATATACTATATCAGTGTCTTCAACTCTTGTGACTGCCCACCTAGTGGGATGGAATGGGGTGTCTAATAATAAGTTGAACCAATAAAATACTAAACAAGAAGGACGACTAAGCATCCCAATTGTTTCCTTTCGCTCATAGTTCCTTGCCAATGCTATCAAGGATGCATAGTGTCGTATATGTGAACTTGTTAATTTCCTTATTTAGAGCAAACTCTTGAAAGGGGCTTATCCTAACACATCTTTGCACTTCAGTAGCAAGATTGAAGCTGCCTACCAAGAGGCTGTTGCTTTGAAGAGACAAGAGGAACTCATCCGAGAGGAAAAAGCTGAGAGTGAGCAGAAGGCAAAGCGAGGGATAGCTGAAAAAGAGAAGAAGTTGAAGAAAAAACAGGTTCATGCTAATCTAGCACGTCTTCTTATGTTTTCGGGTTTTCCACCTTGACAATCTACATTCAAACTCCATAAGTTTTAGCTACAATCTGGTTTAAATATATAATAAATCATAGCCAACTTATCTTTTGTTTTTTAGAAACATGATGTGTAGAAGGGTTATTTTTTTTGCCTTAGTACGACTCTATGCTTTCTGAGATCTCATTATTCTCAATTGTTTCCAAATGAAAGGGCAAGCAAAAGCGGAACAATCGCAAGGCTAAGGACAAGTTAAAGGATGAAAAGCCTGGTTTGGGTTCGGATGACAAGCAACTTGATGGAAATCTATCTGAAGAAGTTAAAGAAGCATTGGAAGAACAAACTATCCTCGACAAAGATGACACCCTTGAAGATGGGTCTGATGTGTCTGATTTGATTGAATGTTCTGCGGATATTGCGCAGCCTGATTTAGAAGATAGAGATGGAAGTCCAGTTAATTGGGATACTGACACATCAGAAGTAAACGTTCCTTCAGAAATAAGCAGTAGTGCAGTTGGTAGTGACATGCCATCTTTACATGATGGAGGAGATAAGAGAAGTGCATCCATAATGGATGATAGTTCCTCTACATGTTCTACAGATTCAGCCCCTTCAGTGGTAATGAATGGGTCGTACAAAGGCAATTCATATTCATCTACAAATAAAACTCAGAGATCACCTGCAAGGTATGTTTTCCAGCCTTTATCAATGAGAGTGATTTTTCCAATGGTTGACCATGGAGTTTACTTTTTGTAGGGGAAAGAACCAACGATCTAAAAGCACATTTCAGGAAACTAGTAATGCAAATGAGGCTCATAACCCTACATCTGAACCCATCACAGATGGTAGGAACCAACGTCATAGTCATGAAAAATCAGCCGAACCCAGCAAGTCAGAATCTGCGGTTTCATCTTTGAAGGAGCCATTAAAGAGGCCAGAGCAGTCAATGATTAAGAAAGTAGGTACCTATATGTGTCATTGTGTGTATATGTTTCTTTGTGTCAGATCTCATGATATATGCAACTTTAACTTATAATTATTGCACAAATCACCAGTTATGTTAGCTTTTTATTTTGCTTTTCTATGGATGAAGACAGCTTCTCGCTGATTTTGATGTGACCTCAATCCTTTTCCGTGTGAATTTGCATATTCGTGTTCCCCAATAATAAACTTGTTCATCTTTGCTTTTGCCATATGTTGTCGTTTCTTTTCTTCATTGTTGGGGTTTTAATCAAATGATTCTGATCTTTGGGATATAGGAGGAAGAGGCAGTCGTGTTGCCGAGGAAGCCAAGCAATAAAATACAGCTTGACGGCGACAGACAATCAAAAGAAAAGGCTTTAAAGGAATCCTGCTCGCCTCAAAGCCCATCAAGGAATAAAACCCAGCTTGACAGTGATAGACAATCAAAAGATAAGGCTTCGTTGGAATATTGCGCTCCTCAAAACCCATCAAGGGTTACAGTCCAATCAGTTCACACAAAGCCAGAGCCAAAAAATGCTCCTCTTGATTTCACACCAGTTAGGAAACCAGCTGCGGACACTCGAGTTATCCATGTACCTCAAGCTGTTAGTATTTCGAAACCTGACCCTGTAAAGGCTTCCTCGCCGAAACCTGCCGAGAAAGCTCCTCCAATGCCGCGACCCTCTAGCGCACCTGTAGTCCCTGGGCTAAAGCCAACCGCTCCTCCAGTTGTTTCCATGGCCCAAGCAGTACAACCAGCACCATCTTTATCCCGTTCAGCAAGTACGACAGGTTGGTTGACTCGTGAGCCTTCTCCAGTCAACACCAGCTATGTTACTCAGTCCTACAAAAATGCCATTATGGGCAACACTATTGCTGCTAGCTCCTCCACATCATCTTATCCACCACTACAAACACCTTCTCCTTCTCCCTCACCTTCACCATCACCGTCACCTTCAGTATCATTCTCTCAACCCTCGACTTTGGTACCCGGGCCAGTTTTTATTCCTCAATCTGCACGGGATTTGCATCATCAGTGGCTGGATAGAAGCATATCATATGACCCTCCAACATCTATGCTAAATGAGATCCAGAATGCGAGTCTGTATAACAGACCACTAAACACTGGTAACCATGAACGCTTTAGATCAGATTTCTCGGTCTCCACTTCAGGGCGACAAACCGCTGCCACCACCACACAAGGTGGGTTGTTTGCAGAAGAGTTTCCGCACCTTGACATCATTAATGATCTGCTTGATGATGAGCAGGGTATCGGGAATGGCCCTTCCCTTCCTTACCAACAATTTGGTTACCCTAGTGAGTTGAGCATGTCAGGTGATATGGGCTCTTGCATGTTTGATCGAGATCAGATGTACCTTGACGATATATACCAACCGGATTATGTGTCATCAGGGAGTCGTTATGATAATATGCAAGATTACATTCCGCAAAGTAACATGATGCCTTATATGAACGGACACATTGAGGGGTTGGTTCTCAATCCAAATCACAGTCACATTCAATGGCAGGTTTCTGGCAACGATCTATCGTCATTGTTAACCACGAGAAACTCGGGAGCTGGAGACGGGTATCCATATGGCATCCCGGAGTACACGAATATGAGTTTGAATGGTGGTTTCACAGTGTTCAGGCCTTCAAATGGGCATTGAGATGAATGAAAATTTGATGAACATGGATTTACTCTTTTATGATATGTGAACGAGTGATGCTGTGGGCTTCCTCGCTTTTCGTATTCTCTCGTAGCTGCATACAGATAAGTTTTTACTGTTTCCTTGTATTTCCTTCACTTCTTAGAAAGGTTTTATTTGTGTTCCGTTTGGCTGATGTTGGATAAGTGCTTCTCAATTTCTGCAAAGGAAATCACATCCTGCTCGTTTTAGAAAGCTTTCATCTTTTTTTTTGTGTATGGAAATTATTCGTCAGTCAATTGATCAGGTGACTAACTTTGTCAAACTTCCTGCAAGTTTTGGATGTTGAACATTTGGGGTGCATTCAGAAAGATTTATCTGCAGGAATGTTATAAACTTGGGATTAATAGATCCCCGAACAAGTCGTCCTACTATAGGGCCAATAAGAGAAAAGGCTGTCCATATTTTTCTAGCCAGTAATAATTATGCATCATATTGTGGGGAGAGTAGGATTTTTTTTAGATAAGATGGTAAGGAGATTAGGCATGGTTGCGTTCTAGATCTGCACCCATATTAGGACATCTTTTTTCGATTCATTCATTTTCTAGAGGAAGGATGTTTGGAACAACAAGACTTGAATGTGTTAACGAGTTTGTTGGCCACGTCATTCACTTCCCTTAAACCATGAGAGCAGAACCCCCGAGAAGAACGCATTAGAAAAGAGGAAACATGACAAAATTAGGTGGTCAATGTTCCAAGGAGGCTTTTGAATCTTGATAACCGTGTTGATTAGGGCGAGGATGTCCCCCAAAATGTATAGTAGGGATGTTATACGAGCCAAACAGTGACATGTTTAAGCCGAGATGTTTAAGCTCGGCTCGTTTAAAAACGAGTCGAGCCCGAGCCGAACAGTGGCATGTTTAAGTTCGGCTCGTTTAAAAACGAGTCGAGCCTGAGCCGAGCTTTTGGCGAGTCGAGCCCGAGTAGCTCGTCTAAAATAATGCTCATATAGTGTTATTTTAGCTGAACGAGTTGAGCCCGAACCAAGCTTTTAACGGGTCGAACGCGAGCCGAGCCCGAGTAGCTCGTCTCATGTAACAACCCTAATGTATAGTCCTTTTGTACAAAGCTCGATTGCTCTTGTGATTCCATATCTTAATGTCAATGCTTTAGAAGAGATGACGGATTATATCCTCTCGGTCCAAAATCAAAAGCCACGGTTATTTTTTTGGAAGTTTCGGTTGGTACCCATGTGGTACGGGGTATTCCGGATTTTGTCCACAAGTTTTTCAGAGTTCGGATTTTACACCTAAGTTTTGCAATTTTTCGACATTTGTCCTTTTCCGTCCACAAACACTAATCTTGGTTAAAGCTCCGTTAGTTTACATAATAAATATATAAGAAAATGAAATAATGATTATAAAAAGGACTATGCTTCTCCTCTCTCTCTCAAATCAATCTCCCTATGTTCTATTGAAAGAAGAACACGACTCTGCTTATCCTCTCTCAAGCCGATCTTCTGTTCAAATTTCTCCTCTCTGCTTCTACTCTCTTTGTTGTGCTTCTCGTTTCTCGAATTATTCCTCAATTGAATGTAAACCCTAATGCACAATAAAGAGAGGAGAAATTTAAAAAATTGATTGTTTGGGTTGAATCTTGATTTGGATATGTGACTTGTAGTTTCGTGGGATGGACATTTACAATGGAAATCGCTGATTCACATTTGAACAGAGGGAGGTCCATTTGAGAGAGTAGAAGTGTGTTCTTATATCAAACCTTCTTTCAATCTAACGAAAGGAGATCTACCCGAAGAATTAGGATTTACATTCAAGAGAAATTTGAAAGACGAGAATCACAACAAAAAAATCTGAGAAAGAGGAGAAGCATTCAATCGTGGATATAGCAGCTTTCGTCTGAATAGTATTATAACCAGAAATCCGAGAGAGGAGAAGGCAAATTGAGGAGGAGCGTTCTCAATCCTTCGACTTTCTTTTAGGAGATCGATTGAGGAGAAAACTTTGCTTTTTTTTTTTTTAAAAAGAAAATTCGTTGGTTTATATATTTTTATGTAAACTAACGGATCTTTAACCACTAACGGAAAAGGAAAAATGACGAAAAAGGGAAAAACTGAGGGGTAAAATCCGAACTTTAAAAAACTTGTGGGTAAAATCCGAAATACCTCATACCATAGGATACCAAAGAGTTTGGTAATCACATCCTTGGTTTTGAGTTGGCAGATGTTGAGGTCCAAAAGAAATTTCTTAATGGTGCCATTCATATTGTCTAATTTTGTTTTTGTAGATTAATATAATGCATGAACTAAAATATAAAATATTTACTAATAGTATAAAATTTTTAATTTTAATTTAATTTTGTTTTTTTCCTTTCTTTTTCTAATGGACACTTTTTTCGTTCAATGTTTTCGTATATTTCGTTCAACATATCGTCATCAATAAAATGTAAAGTAATTCTCATGTAAAAATGTTGTTGTGATTGTGTACTCCAAATATCACTAATAGATACTTAATGCTCAAAAGATGTCAAAGTCGAAATTTTTTTCTCTTTTGTAAGTAAGATTTAGCTACTAATCTAGAATCGATTTTTCTAAAAGTTGGTTTAAAAGAAAGTTGAAAATATTTTGTGTTATATTTTCTAGGGCTGAGCAGGTTGCGATTTGGTTAATCAAACTGCAACCACACTTATCGGTTGCGGTTTTAAAAACCGCATAAACCACACAAGCATAAAATGCACCCTATAAGTCTATAACATTCAACACTTGACGGTTGGAACCCCACAAACTTGAGGACTGAAACTCTAATCGGAAATCCTAATTCCTAACTTCCTAAGCTCCAAGTTCCTCAGTAGCGACGACATACTCCAACTTGCAACTCCTCAGTCGTGAGTCGCCTACTCTTCTTGTCCGCTCGTGACGCTCATCCGCTATCGTCTTCTCCAACTCCAAGGCTTCAGTCCTCGTCGCTTGATCGTCGGCTCAGTCCTCAGTGATCTCAATTGACCGACCTCGTCGCCTGGCCGTCGGCTCTTGTCTTCTCCAGTTCTCCGGCTCCGAACGCCTCCTCTCCTCGGCCTAGTGCTCCAATCCAGCAGTCCTCCTCAATCTTCCGGTTCTTCCCACTTCCCAACCCTTTCCCGACTCCTCAATCTTCCTCTTCCCAACCTTTTCCTCGCCTCCTCGGTCTTCCCAGCCACCGACCATCGGCTCAGTCCTCAGGTTTGCAATTTCACCACTTTGCATTGTGTACTTCGTCTGAACATGTTTGTTGTTTGTATTTTGTAGTTTGCAATTTTTCACTTTTCATTTTTTACTTCGTTTTCAGTTTGCACTTTCAAAATTGAAAGCAAATTTGTGTATCTTCCTGTGCATTTGTACGGGGTTTTCTTTGAATTTTTCAGTTAAAGCATTTATGTGTGAATCGGTGAATGTGAATTGTGAAGAATCCATTCACTTTGCACTCTGAAAATTGAAATCAAAGTGATAGTTTATGTAATTATTGTAAATATAGGGTGTCCTAATGTAATTATGTAAACTCAGTTTGTTATTAATATGAGTCGGCTCATGGCGGAAACGCGAAGGGGAATTCATATTCATTCTCACATGGTATCAGAGCCGTCAGAGCTCTCGTTCCTCTAAACCTATTCCGCTTCTCTCTAACCCTACGGCCACCGCCGATTTTTCTTTCTTTCCCCTTCCCGACGTTCCTCGATCGCTGCAGAACGGAAATCTTCCTTCCATTCCGCCCTAGGAATCTCCAACATCAAAAATAACATTGCCCTCGTCCTTGACCATGACACTCTGTATGTTTCATGGGTTACCCTCTTTCGCGTTACTACAAAAGCACACAACGTCCTCGATCATATCGATGAAAAGGTTCCCAGACCAACGGATATCGATGATTCATTATGGCTACAAGTCGACGCTGCGGTTCTTCAATGGATCTACAGTACGGTCTCAAGAGATATTCTGTTGCAAATTCTTGACTCTGACGATATTGCGCTTCAGGCATGGAATCGAGTCGAGGACATCTTTCAAGATAACAAAAACACACGTGCCGTCTATCTCGAACATGAGTTCTCGAACTGTAAGTTATCTGACTTTGCTTCAGTCAATGCTTATTGTCTTCAACTCAAGTCCCTGGCAGATCAACTCAAAGGGGTTGGTTCCCCGGTTCCTGAAACCCGTCTTGTTCTTCAACTTATTTCGGGATTGCCTATTGAGTACAATGCCGCGGCAAGTTTTATACAACAGACCGATCCACTTCCGAGCTTCACCAAGGCTCGCTCTCAGTTGCAACTTGAGGAAACCCGCATGACGGCTCAGTCGGCTACTGGAACAGCCCTAACAGCCATCACGGCCGACACTCTCCCACCGGCCTCGAGCTCACCGTCCAATCCACAATCTGGCTCAACGTCCCAGCAACGAACCGGTGGCGGCGTTGCTTCGCCGGAAGCTTCCCAGACTCGGCGTGGTCGGGGCCGGAAAGGGTCCAAACGGACAGGGGACGGCGCTCCGGCTAGGGCTGCGTGGCACCCTCATTACGGCTGGGTGTCGTTACCCCCACCTGCTGCAGGAAGACAGTCCTTCCCAGCGTGGCCCACGGCCCAATCTCCCTCAGGCCCAGCAAGGTCACCTTTTCCCTTTCCTCAGCACTCCCAGCAGGGGATTATTGGGCCCGGCCCAGTCCCGCCTTCTCCACAGGCCCATTTTGCAGCTCAATCACAGCCCACTGTAGTGGATAATGCATTTGCTACAATGACGCTCAATCCGGCGGACAACTATTGGTACATGGACACGGGCGCAACATCACATATGATGAATAATTCAGGTTCTCTCTCGTCTTTTTCCCATAATGGTTCATTAAATTCGATAATTGTCGGAAATGGTATGCATGTTCCATCTACAGGTATTGGAGATACTACTATCCCCACCACTAAATCGCCCCTTCACCTATCCAATGTTCTTATTGTCCCCACAAATAGTCAAAAATTTAGTGTCCGTTAGACGTTTTACAAGTGATAACAATGCCTCGGTAGAAATTGACCCGTTTGGTTTTTCTGTGAAGGATTTACACACGGGGACCACACGTCTGAGATGTAATAGTTCCGGGGAACTCTATCCTGTCACCCGTCCCCCATTCGTGATCATCATGCTTTTTCCGTCGAATCGTCAAGTCTTTGGCATGCCCGTCTTGGTCATCCCGGCGCTCCGGTTTTGGATTTTCTTAGAAATTCATCTTTCATTCGATGTAATAAATCAACGATGTCTTCTCTTTGTCATGCTTGTCAATTAGGAAAACATCATAGATTAGTTTTTGATCGTTCCACAACTCGTTCTATTGCCCCTTTTGATATTATACATAGTGATCTTTGGACTTCTCCTATCCCGAGTCGGGACGGTTTTAAATACTGTTTGCTTTTTCTTGACCATTACTCTCATTTTCTATGGATTTTTCCGATCAAGTTTAAGTCACAAGTATTTGATCTTTTCGTCCAATTTCACAAATTTTTCAAAACACAATTCAACCTTCCCATCAAAAGTTTTCAGTGCGATATGGTTGGAGAGTTTAACAAAACCCACTTCTACAAATTTTTTGTTGACCATGGCATTGTCTTCCGTTTTTCATGTCCTCACACATCTCCTCAAAATGGTAAAGCGGAGCGAATAATTCGAACAATCAATAACATGATGCGTTCTCTTTTATTCCATGCCTCCATTCCAATTTCCTATTGGCCCCATGCCGTAGAAATTTCTTGCTACCTTCTCAACATTCTTCCGTCATCTTCCATCCACAATTATTCTCCTACTCAAGTGTTATACCGTGTTACACCTTCGCTAGCTCATCTCCGGGTCTTCGGTTGCCTTTGCTATCCCAATCAAAGCGCCACCACTTCCCACAAGCTTCAACATCGATCTAGCCCATGTGTTTTTCTCGGGTATCCTAAACACCATCGGGGATTTAAATGTCTAGACTTGGTCACACATAAAATAATTATCTCCCGTCATGTCACGTTTGATGAATCCATTTTCCCGTTCTCAAGTCCTTCCCGTGTCTCCCCGGATACGCTTACATCTCTCAACGATGAGCCTTCCCCGTATATCCCGAGACAGGATGTCTCGGGATGAGGCACCACCATTCCTGCTAGGAGCAGATGGAGTTGAGACGCCGCGGTCGCGTCTGTGTACCTGCTGATGTAGAGCTGAGACAGAGGATTTTACAAGAGGCTTACTGTATACCTTACTCTGTACATTCATATACGAGTAAGATATATCAGGACTTGACGATTATATTGGTGGGAGGGCTGAAGCCCGATGTGGTCAGATTTGTGGCACAATGTGCAACTTGTCAGTAGTTCAAGATAGAGCATTGCAGACCTGGAGGTGAACTCCATCCACTTCCTGTTCCACAGAGGAAGTGGGAGAACGTCACCATGGATTTTGTAACCGGGCTGAGACTGAGCCCGAGTTTTGATGCTATTTGGGTTATTATGGACAGATTGACGAAGACGACACGTTCCATTCCTATTCGGGAGACGTGGCCGGTGAGCAGATTAGCTGAGGGGTACACTAGGCAGATAATGAGACTCCATGGTGTACCGAGGACGATCGTCTCTGACAGGGATGGACGATTTACCTCGAGGTTTTAGCAGTAGATTTAGGCTGCCCTAGGGACGAGTTTACACTTTACTACTGCGTTCCATCCTCAGACAGATGGTCAGTCAGAGAGGACCATTCAGATGCTGGAGGATATGCTACGAGTTTGTGTGTTGACATACATCTATTGGGATGACCCCTATGAGGCACTGTATGGGTAGAGATGCCGTACCCCGTTATGCTGAGATGAGCAGAGCAGTGTTAATGGTTTAGCACCTGATCAGATTCAGGATGATATGGTTCGAGTAGCACTGATTCGAGAGCGGATGCTGACTTCCCAGAGCCGTCAGAAGTCGTATGCTAATAGGAGGCGTAGACCTTTAGAGTTCAGAGTTGGAGCCCATGTGTGGCTGAGAGTGTCCCCGACACGAGGTGTTAGACGTTTTGGCATTAAGGGGAAGTTGAGCCCCGATATGTCAAACCGTTCGAGATTCTGGATTGGGTTGGAAGAGCAGCCTACATGTTGGCCTTGCCGCCGAGATTAGAGGGTGTTCACCCTGTGTTTCATGTGTCTCAGCTGAGGGAGTATATACCAGATCCGAGACACATCGTGAGTTATGATGATTTGGTGGTTGAGCCGGACCACACTTTTGTTGAGCACCCGATTGCAGTCTTAGAACGAGGTATGAGACGCCTGCGTTCGAAGGACATACCTATGCTGAGGATACAGTGGTCGAGACGTGGACCTGATGAGGCTACATGGGAGACTGAGGATAGTATCCCGAGGAACTATCCCGAGTTTATGCCGAGATAGATGTACCAGTAGGATCGACGAGTAGATCTTAGTACTATCTTGGTGATGTTATGCTTATGTGCTTATATGCCATGATGTGTGTATTTTTGCACTAGCTATGATGTGATATGTGATCTTAGTAGATCTTGTTGTGCTAGTACGACTGATATTTATAGCTGGAGATGGTTCTTTCCTCCATGCTAGTTTTGATGGACATAGTAGTGCTGGAGATGTTCTCCCTCCATGCCTTTCTATTATAGATATGATACGGCTAGAGATGTGATTCCTCTATGCCTTGTGATATGTTAATGGTTTAGCTAGAGATGGTTTTCCTCTAGGCTTTGGATAGTGTTTTGATTGTTGGAGTTGATGAGTTCCTCCATGCTTATGTTTGAGGCTATAGAGAGTTTTACCTCGGCTTTTGGAGTCCGAGTGGTTTTAGGACTTTCCAAATTTCGGGACGAAACTTGTTTTTAGGGGGTGAGATGTAAGAGCCTTAGTCTTTCGGACCGAGATTGGATCTTAGCCGAGTTTGGCTTTGGTCGAGATTGGCCTTTCCGCACCCGCGGGCATGACTGCCGCCCCTGCGGGTTTCCGCCCCTACGGGTTTCCGCCCCTACGGTTTCCGGCGGCTGCATCCGGTTTTGTTGACTCCTTTGACCCGTGCTTTACCCTTTGCTTTACTTCTTCCGTTTCCTTGCTGAGCAAGGGTTACCTTCTTCACTTCTCCAGCCCTTCCTACGTCCTTCTTGCTTCTTCATCCCTTCCTTTGATCTTGTTCTTGTTCTCCTTGGAGTTTTGCTTGAGAGTTGTGTGTTGTGGTTGATGTTGATGATGGATGTGTGTATGCTAAGCTTGGAAGCCAGCTACTGAGGTGTGTGACCTCTCCCTGCAGCCTAGGACCACAGGTGTGGTGAGTTCCTTGCTTCTTCTCCTTCTCTTCTTCTTTGATTCCATCTCTTTAGCTTAGGATTAGATGATTTAAATGTAGGTTAATGTTGGTATGTGTATGTTTATGTATGTGTGTGGTTTTGATGGAGAGAAGACGTGATTTGATTACGAGAAGAGCCGAAGAGGAACCGCGGGATCATCTTCTGCATTGTCGCCGCCCCCGCGGTCCAGCAAAGCGCCCCTGCGGGTTCCTTGTCGCCGCACCCGCGGCCAGAAGCCACCGCCCCCGCGGCCAGAAGCCACCGCCCCCGCGGCCACTGTCCCAGCGCCCGCGCCAGTGCCCGCGTCTTGCCTGCGTTGCCTGCGTCCTTTGTCACCGCACCCGCGGCTGAGTTCCGCCGCGCCTGCGGTTGCCTGCTCCGCCCCTGCGTCTCTTGTGTCACGCAGGTGCGTCTTGTCCCGGATCTACCTAGAGTTAGGTAAATCCTTTCCTTTCCTAGTATGAGCGGGTTAGTAGCATGCTAGGCTTGTGTATGAGGATAGAATGATGAGGATGTGATATATTTGTATGCCGGTTATGACTTTGAGGTTTATGAGTTAGGATACGATCCTTATGGATCCCTTGGGTCTAGGTGTGACCCCTGTGATGGATATGAGTTTGATATATGTTGTGATGCCTTGTTTAGGCAGCGTTGATCTCCAGAGTTTGAGCTGTTTGGATTGAGACTTCGAGGTTGAGGTAAGTCCATAAGACTTACTTAGCTGCCATCCTTATATTGGATGTGTGCATGAGTGGTGTTTTTTATATGCTTTATAGCATGTGTTATGATGGTCACCGACTTATGTTATAGTGATTGCCCATTGTAGGGCCATGACAACTGTCCCTTTCATCCCTTTGGAGTCTGGGCGGTTCTCTGTGGTTGGGTCAGACTTGGTAAACGGTTGGCCACTCCCCATTCCCTTTGGGTACACGGGTGGGTGTGACCAAGGACCATTCCAGCTGCCATGAGCACCCAGAGGCGAGGGTTATTTTCCTCGTGTCACATGTTGATGTGTTTACTATTCATTGGTGTGTGATTGTGCTGATGCATCTTCTTATATATGTGTATGGTTAGCTAACGGTTTTATACTGTGTTGTAGATCCTTTGCAGGTTAGGAGAGCTGCAGAGTGATCCAGAGGGGGTGATCCTGAGGGCTCCGTACACTAGGTCGATATCGGGGATATGAGATATTTCATATGTACAGTTTATGTTTTATTTGTACTTAGCGGTACTTATGTATTACCTTTTGATATTTGTATATATCAGTTTGATGTTTTGTATTTAATCTATTGGTGTCTTGTTGTAAGATTCAATGAACTTGTTATCAGTATAGGGTCAGGATCCATTGTGAGATCCTAGCCCAGTAGCACCTCGAGTCCTACGGATTTGGGGTGTTACAGACCCGACCACATACTCGGAGTCAATCCGGAATAGTCAAACCCAAACCCGTTTTTGACCTATCCGTTTCCACCACCCATCACCATTACCCAAATCACACAATGTAGCTCTTCAAGACCCGAACTGGACCGCTGCCATGCTCGATGAATATCGTGCCCTTATGCGGAATAAGACCTGGGTCCTGGTTCCTCGTCCTATTGATGCTAATATTGTGCGATGCATGTGGATTTTTAAGTATAAGTACAGGTCTGATGGTTCCCTGGAGTGATAAAAGGCTCGTTTAGTTGCTAACGGTTGTTCTCAGCAGGTTGGAATTGACTGTGATGAGACTTTCAGTCCTGTTGTAAAAGGCTCGTTTAGATGCTAATATTGTGCGATGCATGTGGATTTTTAAGTATAAGTATCACGCTCTTGGTCCATTCATCAGCTGGATGTTCAGAATGCTTTCCTCCACGGCCATCTAAACGAAACGGTGTATATGTTTCGACCACCCGGTTTCCGCGACCTCTCCAAACCCAATCATATTTGCCTTTTGCAAAAGTCCCTCTATGGCCTGAAACAAGCTCCCCGGGCATGGTTTCAACGTTTTGCAGGTTTCCTACATCGCATTGGGTTTATTAGCAGTAAGAGTGACTTCTCCCTTTTTATTTATAATCAAGGACCTGACACTGCCTATCTGCTTCTGTATGTCGATGACATTGTCCTTACGGATTCTTCTGACGCCTTGCGCTAGCATCTGATACAGCTTTTGAGTAAGGAATTTGCCTTGAAAGACTTAGGCCCCTGTCATATTTCTTGGGCATTTCTGTTTGTCGGACATCTTCTGGCTTATTCTTGTCCCAGGATAAATATGCTCGCGAAATTGTTGAAAGAGCAAATATGTCTAACTGCAAACCGTCAGCTACCCCGGCTGAGTCGTCTGTCAAGTTAAGCGCTTCATCCAACCCTGCTATTAGTAATCCAACAACTTATCGTAGTCTAGCTGGGGCACTTCAGTACCTCACCTTCACCCGGCCTGACATCAGCTTTGCAGTACAGCATGTGTGCCTCTTTATGCACGACCCCGGGAAGCTCATTTTGCAGCTCTCAAGCGCATTATCCGATACCTTTCCGGCACGTCATCATTAGGTAGCACCATCTCCTCTTCTCCGAAATCTGATCTTATTGCCTACAAAGATGTTGACTGGGCAGGGTGCCCTGATACACGCCGCTCGACATCAGGTTACTGTGTATTCTTCAACGACACTCTAATCTCGTGGTCTGCCAAACGACAATTTGTCGTCTCCAGATCCAGTGCAGAGGCAGAGTATAGAGGAGTTGCCAATGTTGTGTCAGAATGTTCCTGGTTGCGAAACCTTTTGCTTGAGCTACATTGCCCGCTTGCCAAGACATCCATTGTATACACGGACAACATCTCCGCTACTTATCTTGCCAGTAACCCAGTTCAACACCAACGGACCAAGCATATTGAGATCGACATCCATTTCGTCCGCGACAAGGTTGCCCGTGGTCACGTTAGAGTTCTTCACGTACCTTCGACTTTTCAGTACGCAAACATTTTTACAAAGGGTCTTCCCAGACAATTATTTCTAGATTTTAGATCCAGTCTCACTGTTCAACCTCCTCCAGTTTCGACTGCGGGGGTATGATAGTTTAATTATTGTAAATATAGGGGTGCCCTAATGTAATTATGTAAACTCAGTTTGTTATTAATATGAGCCGTCTGATGGCGGAAACGCGAAGGGGAATTCATATTCATTCTCACACAAAATTCTTGTATCAATTGATTCAATTCAGTAAAAGCAACTTAGTCAAAGCATTAAGCATATATGTGTGAAGAATTATGATAAAATTCGGTAAAAAGTTTTTTTTTTAAAAGTCCCAGTCGGTTCATATAAAACCGCAACTTTGCGGTTTGTTTGCGGTTTAAACCGCATCCAAACCGGAACCGTAAAATGCGGTTTGAACCGCATATTGCGGTTGCGGTTCAATTATTTCAGTTTTACGGTTGCGGTTGTGGTTTTTGCGGTTTTGGACCGCTACTCAGCCCTAATATTGTCTAACTGCCTCTTCATATTCGGAATAAGAAAACGAAAATGCACGAGAACATATAACATCGGCTAATCCTAAACTATACGTAAATAGAGGAGATTGAGAGGAAGAAGATGCAAACCCGTTGGATAATTATGTTTGTCCCCGTGATATCCATAGCTTCTTCGGATGAACGTTTTGCATGTGCGTTTGCAAGGTCCCGTAGCCACCCTTGATCTTTTACTTGTACACCTTTGGACAATAGTTGCATGAAACTTGACAATATTCGTTCAGCGGCTCCCCCTTCTTGTAATTCTTCGTAAAAAATTCGGATTAAAGCATTTTTGGTGAGGGGAGACGTCGTGGTGGTGACATTTCGGTATTTTCGGGATTGTCGGGCATTTGAGTTTCACTTTCTTGGGTGTTAGGGAAGAATTGAGAAGAGGGGAAGTGGTCACTTGTTGATGCGCCCTTGACCACCATGACCGCGGATGAAGAGGACGATGCTTTGCGGGTTCGCTCCGATGGACCACTCACTCGTTCCCGAGCCAAAGCCATCGCCCAAGCTACCGGCTCAATCATCCGACGCACCGTCACATCACTTGGGCCCGTTAGTGGCATGCCATGTCACCACTCCACCATGGCATAGGCTTCCGGCGCCACGTCATCAAGCTAGCAATTATTATTATTATTATATTTTGCATTTTAAATAATAATAGACTTTAATTTTCGGAACATTAATTCCGGAACTTAATTCCGTGAGTTAATTTCCGGCATTGATAGTCTAGACCTTTGGTTTCGGGAGTTGCCCCGACTTTATTTCCCGCCTTTATTTCCGTCATTCAATTTTCGACTTTTGGTGTAGCCTTCACCCACTATATAAGGGATGCTTGGCTTCACTTGTAAATCATGTCTAATTTTAATCAAGTATTTTGAAGGAAAATCCTCATTCTTGATCTAGGCATCACTTCCTCTTCAATCCCCTCAAAGTTCTTCCTTGGATCAAGTCTTAGATCCAAGAACTCACATTCGAGGATTCTTCTAAAGAATCAAACTATCAAATCCACTACAACGTTTGCTCGATCTCTCTAGATCGAATCAAACCTACGCTTCCGCATCCATATCAATCGCTTCCGCCCTACCAAACTTCTATCAAAGTTCTCATTTGCACATCAACAACGAGTAGTCGAAACTCTAGCTTGGTCTAGATCCGGCGTTCGTCCTTCAACGATTCCAAGGACGCATCACTTGTGTTTTCCATTAGGAGAATACGAGATTACGAGAGATGAATTCGAAAAAGACGAGAGGAGAGTTGAGAAAGATGAGATGTAGATGGTGTGAGATTTAGAGGAAGAGGGGTTGGATATTTATAGAAAAATTAGGAATGGATTATGGGTAGTGGTAGTTTTTTTTAAAAAATCCACTTCCAACGGCCATATGGCCGTTGGAGTGGGGCCCACCAACGGCTATAATGCCGTTGCGCTTAGTACCTAAACCGGTTGTTAAGGCGGTTTGGACGTTTTTTTTAATTTTTTTTTAAGTGCTAAACCGGTGGTTTGGTTCGGTTCAAACCGTCGGTTTAGTTTTTTTTTTCTCAAACCTAAACCGTAAACTTCCCGAAACCTAAAACCGGCAGTTAGGTTCAAACCGGACCCATGACTAAGTTAGTTCAGTCATTGTGTTTTATTAGTTCAAACATATACATGTAAAAAAGCGCATAAAAGTATAATTAATAATAAGAACAAAACAACATAAAATTAACTATAACAAATATTGATAGTATATTAATTTTGACCAAATTGAACTAAAATTATGAACTGAAATAATTAGCTACAATTTTCTCATTAAAATTACAAAAATACCACTACATCCACCATTTTATACACATATTTTCAAAACGAAAAAATTGTCCCCACACCTTCTACAAATTGCAAAATTATCATTGCACCTCTTATAAAATCATTATATGATATGGACTAATCTAGACGAATGAATCAAATCCATGGTTGTTTCTTCCAACTCCAGCCCATCGAGGTACAAGTTCTTCATCCGCAAAAGATTGTCGGTGGCAACAACGTCCAAGGCTATTTTCTTCGATTATTCGGTTTCGGTATCTCCTTTCTACCCTTCTTCATGTTCATAAACTTCAAACTTTAGGACGCTAGACCGCCGGAGATGGAAGAAACAACCATGGCGCCGTTGTTGCCGCCGACCTTCTGCGGATGAAGAACTCGTACTTCGTTGGGCCGGAGATGAAAGAAACAATCATGGAATAATACTTCGAGAATCAAATATTCAGATTTGGGTTTCTTTTTTTTTGTTTAATTTCCTTAATTATTTTAGTTTTTTTTAATATTTAAATTCAAGGAGTGTTTGGTTGACCACAAAACACATGACACGCCATCAAGAAATTTATGTCACTACTAAACTAAAAAAACTCTTAGATAAACTTCGAAAATCACAAAACACATGACACGCCATCAATAAATTTCCTTATATTAATATAAGTTATTATGTTATGTAATTATATACTTGCAAAATATATTTGACGATTAATCCTAATAAAATATTAAATTTCTTGTACATGTAAAAAAAATTATAAAAAATGATAATCATATCATTTTACGTTACCTGTCTCCAACCAATCGGCCTATCAGTTGTTTTAGATACACTTGACGATGTATGAATTATTGTGAATCCACATCGAACGTGGCCACGTCAAACCGCAAAACAAAACTCCCCAAGAAACCCACGCACCACCGTAGCTAAGCTCCAAAAACTACCCAGAAACTTCATAAATTTATATTGTTTATTTGGATCAAATCTTCATCTTCTTCAAATTCCAATCCATCGTTCGTGTGTCAAATCACCTCTTTCTTTCAGAACCCGGAAGCGATGCACCGAAAGATAGAAATCATGTCGATACCACTGTTACATCTTCTACTTGTCTTTCATCTCATAGTTTCTCCGTTGTCTCCAATCTCAGCCGACAGCCATGAATTCCAAGATCCGACGGCCAATACTATGCACGCTTTTTCCGGTTTTTCGTTTGAAGAACCCGGTTCCGATGTACCCGGTGGCTCCATCTCGCTTTCAGTTGATTCTCAATCTCTTCAGCAACAGGTCAGTACTTAGTATATTTTAGAGGGGATTTCATGTCTGTTTCTTCAACTTTGGTAGATTGATTTGTTCTGACCAATCACTTGTTTACTACTCTTGTTTTATGAAAATTTGTGTCAGTCCCGGTGGACTTTGCAAATTATTGTTACTGATTCCGGATACGTGTTTATTGTTCAGATTGATGAGTTGGCTACTTTCTCTGATACACCATCCCCTTCAGTTACTAGAGTTCTTTACACTGATAAGGATGTGGTTGCTAGAAGGTATTCTCCTAAACTTTGTTGGGTGATTTGTGTGTGGCATTAAAGTGTTACCTATTAGCTCCATTGACATGTTGGTTTAGATTCATGGTTCATAGATGTGTCTAAATTATTTATTTTATTTACCATTGATCTCAGAAGACTCTTGTTCTATGAATGAAGATTAACCCTAAGCTTGAATGTTAATTGAATAGACAATAATATATATCTGCCAGTTTCGCTTGATTGTAATGGTTTATCATGGGGGCATCTCAAGAAGTGAGTGTCGATCTTCTTAACCTTTTTGCCATTGTATTTTGGAAAATGGCATATTCCATTCCTTTACATGTTTTGTGACCATCCTTGGTATTTCTGGCGTAGAGATTTCCTTCACTGCTGATGAGCTGCATAGCTCAAAAGATCACCGCCTTTATCATTCCCTTCTGTAAGTGTCTTAAGTTAGTGATATCATTGATGATAGCTCAAAAATGAGAGGTATTGATGCTACTGAAAGGAGCTGGCAAAATCTTTGACTGATATGCACTGAGGCATGATTGTGAATCGAGTCTAAAGACATATGAGAAGTACAAGTTGAAGAGGCTATGTTGGGTTCTTCAGTTATGTGTCCTTCTGGAGAGTGAAGTGAAGCTTACAAAATTCAATTCTGTGTCCTTAGATTAATGAAATTTGTTTTTTCAACGGGTCTTGTTTACTTTTGCGTTGCTGTGTTGTGCATTTATATAATTGGTTTGATCTTCCAAGTTAAAACAGATTGGTAAACGTATATTAGAAAGACATTTGCAGCTTATTTGGCAATTTAAATTTCAGTCCTGTAGTTGAACAGGGAGTATTTTTAATTGTCATGGAAGAGTGAAATCTTGGAAAGTAAGTTCCCCAACAAAAGAGGTGATAACATGATGTGAGTTGAATTGCTTTAAAGATGGGTCTTTTTCCAGTCCATTATGCTCATGGCACTACTGCTATTGTACGATCCACAGAAAGAGAGAATCAGTGTGTGAATAGTATATATTCTACTTATGTTTCCACATCTCTGGATTTACTTGCATCTCAATCTGTGTGTTACTGACTTATTTCCGTTGTGAAAAATAACTTGTTAAAACTGATCAGTTTTGTTTTCATGCTTACAACACCTTTGTGCCTAATTAATCTACATAATTTTTTGTGTGGTTGTCGGCTCCAGATACATCAAAACTGTAATGCAAAAAGCTGGACTCTCTGTCAGGGAGGATAGTGTAGGCAACATATTTGGTCGCTGGTAAGTTGTTTGCTTTGCGTTTGTGATTTATAATGGCAATAGCACAGTAACTCTTCAAATTGTTACTCTTTTACAGTAGTAGTTTAATCCAATAGTCTTCCATTTACTATTTGTGGAACTTATAGCCAGTTTCTTTGCTGCTAAGTTCATTTTGGAAACATAAATACTGAGATGATAATTTGAGTAAATAATTTGAAATTTTACCTATACAGTATTGACCTGAAGTTTATCCTCACTTAAAAATAAGCTGGCTGGCTGGCTGGCTTCATCTAATTAAATCTGAGAGAAGTTAAGTTTTGCTTATTCATACTCTTCAGGGAAGGCCGTGAACCTGATAGTGCACCTGTTGCAACTGGATCTCACATTGACGCTATTCCGTACTCTGGAAAGTATGATGGAGTTGTGGGTGTCCTAGGTGCTATAGAAGCCATCGACGTGCTTAGAAGGTAAATTTTGGTTTTAGTGGGAGAGATATTCTTTGGATGGGCTGACCTAGAGTTACATTTGAAAATCTAATTCTTGCTTATCCATAGTTTCACTTGCTTTTGTAATGGTCTGTCCATCAATGAAGTCAAACCCATCTAATACAAAGAAAATAAAATTTCACTTGCAGTCAGTGGAATTTTTTTATTTTATTTTTTTTCTCTCAACAGTCTGTACTGTGTTATATAAAGTTATAGTAATAATTCCCATTTTTCCTTGGTTTTCGAGTTACATTGTGGTATTACCCACTGCATTCTAACCTTGTATTTTGACAGGTCTGGATTTAAGCCTATAAGATCATTGGAGGTGGTCATGTTCACCTCAGAAGAGCCTACAAGATTTGGAATCAGCTGCTTGGGAAGGTACATATTTTTCCCCCTGGGATATGGGAATGGCTGAATGGGGCATGTTGCACTTTACAAACCTAAATCTTATAGGTTTGAATCTTTGAATGCTTTGAAATTTCGGATTATTTGGTTGTGTTAGCTGTTGCAGTTTGAAGCTTTTTTCATGGTTACATTTGACAGCTGCAAAAATATAGTGCTTATGATTTCCCTTGTAATTTAGCCTCACTAGTTAATGTTAGCCTCTCTTCTAAAGCACTATAATCACACCTCTAGACATAAATTGTGATAATGCTATATTTGTAAGGGCTGCTAATCGCTTAATTTTGCTCGTATATACCGATTATAGTCTTTAAGCACATTTTATTTATAACTTGGCAGCCGCTTGATGGCTGGGAGTGAGGAACTTGAGAAAGCCTTAAGAACCACAGTGGATAGCCAGAACATATCTTTTGTAGATGCTGCCGTTTCAGCAGGGTATATGAAGGATCAACTCGATTTTTCAGACACTCGTTTAGAAAAGGGAAGCTATAGTGCTTTTGTAGAGCTTCATATAGAGCAGGGCCCAATTCTTGAGGCTGAAGGTTTAGTTATCTACTACATCATAATCTTTATATTCAATACAATATCAAAGCAAATACAACATTCATTACTAAATCCCCAAGATCTCAGAAGAAAGGTATTTGAGTTTTCATTTTTTCTTTCCAGGTATTTCAATAGGTGTAGTAACTGCAATAGCTGCTCCAGCAAGTCTGAAGGTGGACTTTGAAGGCAACGGAGGTCATGCAGGGGCTGTACTAATGCCAAACAGGTAAGAGTTGCTTGATGTCGAGTATATGATGAAATAAAATCAAATAACTCAATAGTTTACATCAGCATTCAAGACAAGAAAATAGGCAGATTACTTTCTAAACAGTCTGATCTTTGAGATCACTTTTAAAAAAAGTTATGTGGTTCAACTGTCTTTTATTCCAGAAACGACGCAGGATTGGCCGCTGCAGAGTTAGCTCTTGCTGTTGAAAAGCATGTTTTAGACTCTGGATCTGTTGACACTGTGGGTACTGTTGGTAAGTTGTGTTGATTTTATGTTTAATTTATATTTTCACCACCTTCTTAGATTTTTAAGACTTGAGTTTTCCTTTATCTCTTTGTAAGGTATACTTGATCTACATCCCCGAGCCATCAACAGTATCCCAAGCAAAGCACATATTGAAATTGGTACCTTGCTCAAATTTAGTACCATCACTTCCTTGTCTATTGCCGGGCCTAACTCCTTAGATTTATCATAAGTAACTCTTTTGTTTGTTTCAAATTTTTAAAACTTGTATAACAGATACAAGAGACATTGACGAATCACGAAGAAACCTTGTCATAGAGAAAATCCGTCAATCTGCTACGACAATAGCCAAGAAACGCAACGTCACACTATCAAGTTTTGAAATAGTAAACCAGGACCCTCCTGCCCAATCTGATGAAAAGATAATAAGAGCAGCCAAAGCTGCGTCAAAAGAGCTGAATCTATCCCACAAGCTAATGATCAGCAGAGCTTATCATGATTCTTTGTTCATGGCCAGAATATCTCCAATGGGAATGATCTTCATTCCATGCTACAAAGGTCTATAGCCTTCTTTACTCTCTTTATCACTAAAGCTTGTTTACCTAATGCTGAAACACTTGCGTTTTTCTACATTGTAGGATTTAGCCACAAGCCCGAGGAATACTCATCCATGGAGGACATCGCCAATGGGGTCAAGGTCTTAGCATTGACCCTCGCCAAGCTGTCGGTTTCATGAACCCGACTTAGTTCAGTTGTCCTGTACAAATGGTACCATTTCCTGCACATGCAACTGTACAATCATGATTTTCCATGCCATCTTCTTTTAAATTGAAAATTAGTACTTAGATGATCAGCAGGAGGAAACAATGAATGTTTATTGCCAAAATCAAACAATGGATATATGGAAGCTCTGCAGTGTATTTTAGTAGACAGGGGCCAATGTGGCCATAAACAGTACTTGTGCAAGGAGCAACAATTAGAGCTAATTCAGCACCAAATATGCCTTAGCTGTGGTTCTATGTATATGGTATATCTAACTCGTTAAGCAAATCGATGCGTTTGTTAATGAAGGCAAAATATCAACAGTGACAATTGAGAGCTTCCGGCGCCAACAATGTAAGAAATCATTCTTCCGTCCCCTTAGCCTCATCATCTGATTGAGGATCTTCAGAATCCTTGGTTGCTCGATTCCTCTCCAGCACAATCTCAATCTGCATTCTCCAAGCAAGCAAAAGGGGTTACAAACTTACATACCAAAAGCGAAGTGATATCAAGTTGTCTCTGGTTGCCTCTGATTGATCCTACCTTGGCTTTCTGAACTAAACGTCCCTTGTTTTCATCTTTAGAATCAACAGTTGATGTCAGAACCTCTGCTCCAAATATTCACAAGATATAAGCAAGTGTTGTGATGATTAAGGGAGAGAGAGAGAAGCTTTTAACTAATTCACACGTCTTACTTTTCTCCACAGCTACACCATTGGCCTTCATGATCTCAGAAATTGTAACCACAGTAGGGATTGCTGGAAATTTCAATATCATTCACATAAATATATCAGTAAACCGGTTTATACAGGGTTTGACACGGACATTTAAGGCAGCGAAGTGGTTTGAATCGCTACCACTGCTACTTTTATCACTATCATAGATCGATCTTGTCATACATCTAATGAACCAACTTTCATCCCCACCTCAAATCTGATTCAACCAGAACGAAGAAACAAAAGTGTATAGAGAAGAAGGGAAAGCACAAAGTTCATACCCATGCCTAATGCAGATAGCTCAACCTCATTGTACTGTTTGATGTATCTCTGCAAGACAAGAACTTATGCTTATGATTTAAAGGGCTTTGAATCACCATTTCGTAGAATCGTGCCCTTAGAAACTAAATTGCAACAACAAAATCAAGAAACTATACGAAAACATTCACCGATCCACCATTTTCAGTCATACTAAGTTCCTAAACTCCGTTTGAATGTACTGTATAATGCAACGAATCATCGAATTGTTACCTTAGCGAGATTGAGGTAGAAGAAGAGAGGCTTCTTTGTATTGGAAACTTGGATCCGATTCTTCTTCTCGTTGGTCGGGGAGGCAGGGATCTCCTTAGCTCCGGCATTGGACGATAGATCATCGTTGGCCTTGGCTGTTCCGTTGGCCTTGGTAGAAGTACCGTTGAGAATCGCAGTCGTCACCGCGCGATCGGCGGTCTCCTGGTTGACCACCGCCTCCAACGCCGCTTGCGGCTTCTCACACATAGCTTGAGCCATCTGAAAGCTAATGAAATCGATCGAGATCCCTCTACAATGTTCTCCTGTAAAACGCTTGCCGTTTTTTCTTTTTCTTTTTCTTTTTCATTTGTGGCTTTCTTTTTTCTCTCTTAAGGGTGGCAGGACTGCGGAAAGAGCGCGGGAAAAACTCAAGTGTTGGAAAAAGGAAATAACTAAAGACAGGTCTCCGCTTCATTGACGTTATATTTTTCCTTTATTTGACTTTCTATTAACAACTAAAGTTTTTTCTAAACAATCTTTCCCCCTAGATAAAGAAATGATTATCTTGATACAATAACAACAAGTTTCCTTGAGCAATATTTCTATTTTTATTAATCTTATTTAAATATTCATTTTTTAGAATACTACCACCCTCACCGATCGTTTAAACTTGTTAAAATTAAAATTTTAACTTAAAGGCTATTTAATTGTAGGTGAGTTTATTTTTGAAGTTTAAATCTAGAAGAAGTTATTGAGTATTTTTTTGGGAGTTTATATTCTGTAAAAACATATCAAAATATAAACTCGTATAATCTTGAGGAGAAAATTATATTTTAGGGTTTTTAAGTTTAAATAAATCATCCCAATTATTTTCTCAATTTACAACTAAGGATTGTTTCAGTTGCAGGGTGTAAGGGGTTATTTTAGGTTATGTTCTCCGAGGTTATATTTTGAATGTGTTTTAGTTGTAGATCCAAAAAGGCAAAAAAAAAAAAAAGATTTCATGACAATCAAATTCGATATGGATTAAGTGGAATGACATTTATTAAAAGAAGTCTTGACTAAATTTGGTTATGGAGAAAAATTTAGAGTATAGATTGGAAAATGTATCTCCTTTTTACTCAATACTAATAAATGACTCCCCAACACACATCATACTCCCAAAGAGATCTACGCCAAGGAGATCCTTTTATCTCTTTACTTTTCAACTTAGAGGCTGAGGTACGGGATAGAAACATACAAAAAACTAGCAATGACAACCGAAAGAAAATAAATTGGCTTTTCAATATCGAAAAATGAATCAATAATCCTTTTTTTGGGTTTTGATGATGACATAATAATTTTCACCAAGACAACAATGACGACAATCAATATGATTAAATTCGTCTTAATTGACTATTGCCAAATTTTGGGTCAGGTTATAAACTTCCATAAATCAACATTCCATACAACAATAAATGTAGACCTGACAACTAAAAGAAGAATACATGCACATATGAGCATTGCAGTAAAAAAAACAATCTAGAAAATACCTAGGATGTCCGATTATAAATGACCGAGTAAATAAAGACACTTTAAATAATGTCATCTTAATAACTAAACAACAACTAACAAAATGAAAAACATCATCCCTTTCTCAAGAAGGACGAATAACCTTGATCAAAGCCAACTTAAATGCCAAACAAGTTATCTAATGCAATATTTTATGCTTCCAACAAGCATCTGTAAAAAACTTGACTGGATCAACATAACTATCTTCTGGAACAAAGGACCGAATTTTCACCCATCATTAGTTGGAATAAAATCTGCAAACCAAAAGCGCTAAGAAACATGAATAAGGAAAGTGAAAGACATGAACAAGACATTGCAAATGAAACTACTACGGAAAATAATGGCAGAATCAAATGACATTTGGGTTAAAATGGTAGAAGAAAAATACCTCAAAAGAACACGCTTATGAACTATAAAGGAAAAACCACGTCATGGCAATGAAAAAATATAATGAATTTACAAAGAAGACTTTGAAAAAGTTTGTAGATGGAGTGCCGGTGATGGAAAAACCATTATATTTTGAAAATATCGATGAATCACTAACCAACCATTAGAAAACTTGTGAATGACAAAACATCGATCAAGAAGTCTAAACTAGTAAGCAATTTCATAACAATAATGGTTCAACAACAAATTTTCAACTGGGTAGAATATTACCACATGATATTATTAGAAAATTAAACACATACAACCTACCTCAAAATGAAATAAAAGACATGTTGTGTTGGGCGTCGAGCGAAAAAGGATGGTTCTCCCCTAAATCGGCGATGAAAATTATCCAAAAACGTAGGGGGACACAGTGCGACAAACCATGAATATCTCATATCAATGTCGTGCCAAAATTAAAAACTTCCTATGTAAATTATCCTAGATGACATTCCAATAAAAGAAAACCTAGAAAAACAAAAATTCCGGTCTTAATGCATCATGCCACAAAATGCCCGTATAGAGAGTGTTAAACACCTCTTCTTCAAATGCATTGTGAATTACATAATATAAAAAAATGATAAAATAAAAAACTCTCTTATACAATTGTGATCCAACATGCCACAAAATAACGAACATCATCATGGAAATAAAGGAAAAAAGTAATCCAATAGAACTAATACAAATTATAGTGGTTACATGGTGGAACATCTAGTTAACGAGAAACAAAATAATTTTCAACATGGAAAAAAAGACACGGGATTTAAATCACTTGATCCAAAAACAAATTAAAGACTAGGATGAGGCTACTTAAAAAAAAAAAGGCCAAACTATATTAGCAAAGGCCTCCAAAACAACGTCAAAAAACCAAAAAAAAAACAAACATTAAATGGAAAATACCAAACTTGAGCTCTGTTATAATTAAGTTTGATGCTTCTAGAAACTTGAATGGTCAATGTGCCTTTGACTTAATCATTCGAGATCATAATGCCATAACACTCATTACAAGAATAGGACGATGTGAAGCAGAATATGTCCTTTAAGCGGAACTTATGCTATAAAGATAGGACCTCCAAAATGCCATAAGTTTAGGATTCAACGTCATTGAAGTTGAAGGGGATAACCTTGTACTCATCAACCCAGTCAATCGGATTTGGAAAGCGCCATGGAAAGTGGACATGATTATTTATGACATCTCCATTTTGATTTCAAGGTGTATACAATTTAGATTTCTAACATGTTTTTATTGAAATCCACATTGTCGCAGATAAACTCGCATCTCAAGGTATATATAACCTTCTCCCCTAAGGTTATGTGAAATTATATTTATATGTTTCTTTTTACAGAAAATAACCCTAAATATACACAACTAAACACTTATAACTAGGCTATATCAATAATCTCATATAAAAGAACCCCTAAAAATAATTAACCTATACCTCAAATAACCTCTTTTAGATTAAAAATCCAAATATAAACCCATCTACAACTAAACAAGAAATGCATCCAAAATATAACCTAAATGTATGCCCCTATAACCTTTCAATAAACAAGTCTTAAGTCAAATCCGATATTCATATATCTTCACTCACGAGACCACACATATTACAAATTCATTTACACTTGTTGATGATGAACCCTTAGAAATTGTGGGAAAATGAGTTGTTCGGATCCATACTCCAAATGAATATGAATTGCACCTACATGAGGTAAGCCACATTCATGGTTTGAAAAAGAACTTGCTTTCAGTCGGAAAATTAGAGGAGGAAGGCTATATGATAATTAACCTTTGGTTTTTGGAATTGAAAATTAATCAATAGAGTTATGGTGTTGGCTCGAGGCAATAAAGAGAAATATTGTACGCAACCACAATGTCCAATTAAGACAATATTGTTGTTGTAGATCGAAGCAGAAGACAATGCAAATTTATGGCATTGTCGGTTAGGTCACATGAGTGAGATAGGGATGAAAATGTTGTGTTCGAAAGGTTTGCTACCAAGCTTGAAGACCGTTGAATTTGGATTGTGTGAGTATTGTGTACTCGGGAAACAAAAAGGGTAAGTTTCTCGAAGGGTGGCCGAAATTTGAAGAAGCATAAATTAAAGCTGACCTAAAGTGATCTATGGGTCCAAAATATGTGACATTTCTAGGGAGATCATCATATTACATGACATTCTTAACGCACTCAACCAAGAAAAAAGATATGTAATGGGAGAAACCATATACCTTATTCTTCAAACTTAACTTCGATAGTTCTTGATTGCGGAAACACCACTACTGAGTTTGTAGTTAGAAAATACCTTCTAAACGTTATTATATAGGAGTTCAAAAAAAAGGTAACAAATCTATGATTGGTGTTGAAACACTTGTACTATACTATGGAATCCAAGAAGCCACCAAACCGAATATTAAAAACATCATGAGTAAGGGTATTAACTTAGCGATCTGCAATGCAATAGTGAGCTTTGGCAATGTCCATGGAAGAATAAAATGATTATTTGAAATTTATGCAGATCGGGAACTCAAATTTTTTCATCTATTAAGATGTCATAAGATGGATTACTTATCTGAAGTGATTCATCCTAGAAAAAAGAAATGTAAAATAGTTTTATTTCACAAATTAACAAAATTTGTGGTTTTGACTTGAACAAAATTTTATAGATAAACTTAACAAAAATAATTAAAAAAATTCCAATGTAGGGTGAGGTTTAACTTGGCCCAAACTAAATTCCATAATATGTTAAGGCATTAGCCAACCACACAAGGGAGAATTTTATGCTGAAACAACTACACTTCTCCCTACATACAAATTTCCTTGATCTATTTTCTTCATAGGCATTAGCCAACCACACATGAATACACACCCAGTCTCAAAATTGTATCTAACAATGTAATCTGTATGTCAAAGTAAGATAATATATATTTGAATAGGGTTTGCTTCTTGTTTCTTGATTATAAGGGAAGGGATTAGAATAAGGGTTTTGAGCTTCATATTCAAAGGCCAAGTCTTTTCCTCTCCTCAACCTTTGATACAAGTTCATCTTCTGATGGAATCTTCCGGTGATCTCCGCTTAGAGTTGCCGACCACCATGCTTTCAATTCATCCTGCAGCAATTCAACACATATACATAGAATTATCATTCTGTATTGATTCAGTGTGATCAATATTTGATGTTTTTCTTCGCAGTTACCAACAGACTTGAAGAAACAAGAATGGAGTTTGGTACCTCAAGAAATTCTTGATTAGAGATGTACTGACTTTCAACCGAGCATCGGATCCCGCCTATTATCACGGAAATAGGTCTTTTTGAGGTCTCAGCTGAACTCCCTTCTGGTGTACCTATAAGTAATAATATACATTCCGTCACTCTATACAAATATACTATTTTTACCTTGCTTGATAAAGATAATGTAAGAAATGGGATAAGTTTACAAATTCATACCACATATGCAAGCTACATGGTATTGAGTTCCTCCAAGGCCACTTCCTAACTTCCGTCGCAAACGCAAATAATACCCGTCGAGGGATGTTGTATATATAGAGTTCATCCATCTAAGATCACCAGTCAAGAGTTACAAGAAAATTTCACAATATAACAATTTTGCTCATTAGGGTCTTTTGTTTGTAATGAAACAACATATAGTTAAAGGGTTCCAAATTCTCATTTCCATATGTCTATACATTCCTAAATGTCGAAAATTTTGGTAAGTATATAAGGTCAGTGTTCTACTCCTATTGTCAACCTCACTGGGCTTATGTATTGTCAAACGCACACGACCACATCTATAGTCCAATGGACTTTCACATGATATCAAAACATAAGATATGAAGAACAAAGGGGGGGAAAACGAAAGAAAAATAAGATCACACAATAGGGATGAAGCTACTCACTTCATAATGTCATTGCGAGAGAATTGAAGACTCCTCACAGCATCAAAGATTCCCTTTGTCATAGAAAGAGATCCACATGGATATGAAAAACCCGAAAATTCTGATGCATTTTGTTTGACATCCAAGTTCATAGTACTGATCAATCCAGGTTGGGTTTTCGCGTCCATAGTATCTGGCAAGCTAAGATGTCTTACAAGTCCTTTTTTATGCCAAATTTCAGGTGAGCTGACATCTGCTTTATTTTTGTGTTGAGATGGTGCATTTGGACAGGAAGCAGCCCAATGGTTGAGCTGATAGCATCTAATGCACAAACAAGGTGACTCTTCTTTTCCACCATAAGCAGCCATGTTCCTAAGAAGACCATCAACTTCATTTTCGGTTACTTGAGGGCAATACCGTAAATCATGACCAACAACACCACAAAAGAAGCAAGTCATTCCAGATGATCCTGGTTTATCTGTTGAATCAGCTGGCAAAATGTTTTTCAAAGCATCCAATCTCTTGGCAAATACCGAAACCATAGCTTCTGAACTTTGAAATCTCTGGAAATTTACAATCTGGTTGATATTTTGAGCTTCTACTTCTTTCACAGTGGTATGCATCTTTTTAATAGATGACGAATCACTTGGTTCTTCTGAAGAGCGCCCATGTAAGTCAATGTTACATTGAGGCTTGTCTTGAGCTTTAGAAGATTTAGGACAAAAATGAGTTATAAACAAGCTACTAAGATGTTCATCCTTTTTAAAAGAAACATGTACAGATTGAACATCAGAACAACTTTTCCCAGCAACACTGTTCTTTGAATCAAGAGGATCACAAGCCATTTTTCCCTTTAAAGCTTTTGAATGCAGTAACAGCTTTTGATCATCTGAGTTGGTTCTTACTTGATTTTCATTGCACAACAGCTTTTGATCCTGAACTTTCGGATTCGGCCTATAAAGAGACTGAAAGAGTGATTGAAAACCCATGTTATCAAATTTTTCTGCCTTGGTTTCTGGTTGTGTATTAGTATGAGCAGGTGATAAACCCTTCACCATTGCGGATATCCAATTCGAAAACGAGCTGTTGGGTTTAGTAAAGGATGAGGAACCAGGAGCTTCATTTATTTGCATTTTAACTCTTTTGCTTCCAACAATTAGCTGCTCTTTGAAGCTCAATACTCGTTTCTTTCGAGCTGAAAACTGTTTGGCGCTGTTACAACTCTCAACACTATCACAACTATCATCATCATTATTATTATTATCCTCTTGTGAAGCTTCCTTTTTAACATCATCATCTGACATAGCCTTTTCTATTCCTTTTGTTTCTGTTGCAAGTGCTCTGATTGGAGATGCTTTCCTTATCTCACAGACATCTAACTGAAACTGATCAGCCCGAGTTTCACCACCTGAACTCGGAATCACATTATCCGAATGCAGCAAATCGTTTTCTGCTACACATTCCAATTTATCCCCAACTGATTCAGGTAAATTGCTCCTTGGTCTTTCGTCTTGAATTCCTGCACAAATTCCATGTAAGAGGAGCCCACCAAGATTACGTACTATTTACGTAAACATAATGGAAATGAATTTCATGAACAAGGTATATATGGACTAGATTCATTTCAAATCCGTTTCCGTTTCTGGATTTACAACCAAACGGGGACTCAAAACTCGTTTTTCGACAGTATTATGAACACACCTGGAGAATTGTTCACTGTGGCCTCAATAACAGCAGTAGTAGCATCATCCTGAACATTATTTATTGGTGATGAGTTGTTGATGCTGTCGCGAGAACCTGAATTTGAGTACTTTCAAGAATCAGTTCTCACACAAAATCTTGAATGCAACCATAACATAGTAAATATGAATGACTTAACAATTCGTACCAGATTCAGAGTCTTGACCAATAGCTTCATTAGCATCATCCTTGGATGCGGCAGGAGAGGATATAGTATTTGGAGGTGAAAGAACCATATGATCAGCGGAAAAAAGCGTGGTTTTTTGGTCGGTTACGGTTCCAACAGCACATCTAATAGTTAAACCTTTATGTGGAGACCACACGAGCTCAGATAAGGAATCATTAGTGACAAAAATCATATCTGTTCTTGAGGCTGCATTTGCACCTGCACCTACTTCATCATTCGAAGGGGGCAAAATTAGCCTCAGATCAGTCACGAGTTCAACACCCTCATTCTTCCTAATCTGCATATATTCTTCACCAAAACAATCATAACCATAGACACAAACAAACAAAGATTTAAACTTTGTCAGTAATGAATTTACAGACAAACTGAAATTCGGTGTGAAGCAATGTCAGGTTGTTGAAGCATCGCAGCAAAAACTACAGATTCAGTCAATTCCAGAGAGTTAAACTGTAAATTCACAACTAATATCTCTTAATTACACTCACACAGAAGCAATCTCGATAGAATAAGATGTAAAACAAGTAAAATTAAATGGGTTTTTGTTTACCTCGCCATGGATATCTTGGTGCGGCGTAGAAGATGAAGAAATGGAGAAGAGGGGAGTGAGAAATTTAGTTTTTGTGTTTGGGGCAGTGGGGAAGCAGTGAAATTGCATGAAGAGAAAAAAGCTGCGTTTAGGTGTCAAACTCTACCAAGATCCTTGCTGTTGGAGAGTTTAAGGTAGAATTGAGTGCCACGTAGCTAACTCCATTGCCAATCATACTGTGAAACTCCAACTCTACTCATAAAGACTCCCACTTGTTTCTTATCATAAATTCCATCCCATTCATTATTTTTTCTTTATCATTGGTGTTCATAATTTGATCATACGAATACACCATTTTCACGCTGATACAGAATTCCACGTCGGATGTGAAAGAATTCAAATTTAATATGTTATCGTGTTTTCTACGTTCGCATGTATACGGACCTTATTGATGATATTCAAGTGATTCGATTTGAATATGTATATATTAGGTTTGTTCTACATTGATTTTAGGCATGGATTTATAAGATAGTTCAATTAGAAACTGATTCAGTGTATACTTATGCAATCTATGGGTATTTTACTTTGATATATAGTCCTTGAGTTATATTATCTTATGTGATATTGCTCTTATGTAATCTATCGATATTTTCACACCCTATAATTGAAAATAAACATGAAAAATTCAAATAAAATTAAAATAACTGATCATTTGTCACTCTCACACTAAGCCACATCAATTTCCACTTATCGTCACTATAACCATATTTATCACCGCAACATTCGCCACTTGGACGGTGACAAATTGAACACAATCGAATCTTATTTGACTAACAAATTTCTTGAATATACTTTGCAATATTCTTATAACTAAAAATATTTAATTTGTATCATAACCAACAACAAACTTACAATCCAAGTCTTGGATATATTATAAGAAATTTATATTGCTATATTATAATAATATAACATCGTAAACTCTCCATATTCCATTCACTTAGATCAACTCATAGAGTTAATCTACATTATTATTATTAGCAAGTACGAGAAAAGCAAGTAAAGTAGAAGCTTTACCAAAAGCAAGATGAGGTTAGGAAGACAGTCGGAAACAAACCCACTTTGATTCAAAGAAAAGAAAGGCGGAAGGGTGGTTGTAGAACATCCGGTGGTTTGACTCGGAAGCCTTGCTTGTTGTCCGGTCATGCGTTACGGACTCAATCTCCAGAGTAGAAGGATCGGAATACAGCGTAACGGCAGTTGAAGATATTATCTATTAGTCATTTCTCTTGTATATTTAACTTCATATAATTTTACTTATTGAAAGACATTTTTCACTCAAGTTTTACAAATCTCACATAAGATAAGGATATCAAATGTAAAACATAAGAATAGTGGGATACAAAACTCATTACTTATTAATGAGTAATGACCTAATAATCATGTTTATCGAATGTTAAACATAAAAAAGTGGATTTGATTGCTTTACTAAAACCCGCACAATGTTCATCCCACAGAGAACAAGTACAGATAAAATTACGGAGATTAAGGTCGTGATTAGTGATAGTAAAAAGGAAGGTTGCCTTTCCATGATTAAAGTAGTTGATTGGGTCATGTCAGAAAAAATGATTTGGCTCTTAGTGAAGACGAATGGGTACACTACTGTACTGTTTTATCTGAAATAGCTAAGGCTAATGAAAATGAGCCACATCCCCGATATAGAAGTCTCTTCAACGACAGTGATACATAACTGTTCATATCTACTTTTCAGTGCAAAACCCATCAATGTAAACAGCATTATAAGTACATTTTTCCAGCTCATATATATTGTGGATTTGGTTCAAATTTGGCAAGTTATTATCTCTTCTTCTTCTTGTGACTTTGCAACTTTGATAATGCTATATAGCCTATAGTTGATAAACGTACAAGTGGAACTCAATTGACCGTATATTATAAAGTTGTGTATGGACCTAAAGAAGATTCAATATAAACTCAAACCTTTATTTTTCTTTATGTTTCTTTTTATTTTGTGTGGTAGGAGTAATACCTATTTGTAGCACAAGTCTAAAAGATAAGAGTAGTGCTAGTGTGCAAATAATGGTGTTCTCATTGTTAGAATAAAAAGAGATGACAAATTCCGTTAGTACAGAACCAAGTTGATATAGGTTCTTATGTATGTGTATCTCTCATTTCATTCTTTTTAGATCTCTTCTCTATGACTTTCCGCTACATGATTTGAGATGATCATCGTGATATTTAATAAAGTCCGAAACGGTTGACTCATATCTCACAAAATAAGTATAAGACTCGAATGTAGTAAAATGACCAGATTGAACACGGAGAATATATATATATAAGCAATACTGATTAATTTGTAAAAATAATCCAACATCTAGAAGAGAGAATAAACAAAAATAGAAACAAACAATAGAACTTGACAAAATAGAAGGTTGACAGAATGAAAGAGGAAACAAAGAAACATAATGTAAACACAAAGGCACTCCATTTCGGCTCTCAATTTAACATCAATCAAAGTAACGAATTGAAAAAAACATTAATGAGATATTTAAGTCGGACCTCAAAAAATTAAATTTCTCTATGCTTGACCGAAGAAGAGAAAGTGGAATTGGAATCGAGATCAAGGACTTGTCGGAGATTCTCAAGGCTTATCAATTATTATTTTGTGTACAAGTGTAATAAATACCTATTTAAAGGGTTTTTTTTTAATAAAAGAAAGTGATTCGAGACACTAGACGACACACCGTCTAGTTTGTCGAAAGGTCGAAAAAGATCGGCAGATGGACTAACTGAAAAACAACATTAAAAGAAAAAGAAACATATAAAAATACATCATGAAGTCCAGCCAATAGATAAATCGTTGAGGGAAAATAGGATGATCAGTCCAACGGAAGCGGTGAGCACAAAGTTCGTCTTTGAGGAGAGTACATATGTAGGAAGTCTGGAGAACAATTGTGGACACCTCAGATTTGGGCTTGTAACAAAGCCTTCGGGGGTCGATCACAGATTCACGTCCCTTCTACATAAACTACTCAAGACGCCACTTAAGGCAAGATCAAACTAAGAAGACGAAATTGCAAAACACGGGAACTTGACATATTAAAAGTGTGTAACTTTGATTGATAAAAGAACCTAGGTTTATAAGGATGAAATTGTTCATAAGAAATGTTGTTAAAACATTGTTATTAGAATTATTTTTGTTTTAGATTTTTCAGAAAAAACCCAAACACAACGGTGTTTTATATAATATTTTTGTTTCTTAATTGAGAAAGAACACTCAATATTGCCATTAAACATGGTTGCAGTTGGTAAGGGATGATTATTGTTTTTGTTTTATATTGTTGGATCATTATTACTTTTTGTTTTTTATGGGCTTAAACAAAAATTAGTCCAAGTTGTTTTTTTTTATAATTAATTTACTATCATCCTTGTACAGGAAGGAAAGAGGGGCACTAGGTTTCACGCACATAGTGACCGTCAGAGGAGAGAAAGCAACACCAGAGGCTTGAAAATAACAAATAGTCAAGCAATGATCGGAGATAAGGATTTTGGGAGGAATAAAAAACCATAGCAAGTCAAGGAAGCCCGTGGTCTTCCCGATCTCCACTGGTTTGTGAAAGGTGTCGATTTTTTATTGTTTGATTGGGAGTATAGGAGGAAAGTAAATTTATTTGTCCATTCATATGTTGATTTGGATTTTAAGTGAGGGGTCTTTAACAAAAAAGAGTGTTTTGTATTCATCCATTTTTTTTACAAGCTATGAGAATGTGCATAATTTTGCAAGATTTAGAGAGAAGGACAAAAGAAGAATTTGAGGAGCAACTTATTGTTGAGAGTCATCTTCAACAAACAGAAGAAGAACCCGATAGCAGGAAGAAGGCTATATTTTGTCGAAGAAAGTTGGTGGCTTTCACCGGTAGAGGTGGTTTTCGCTGGAGTTTGTAGCGACCATCGACTCTAGAGGATTTGTCTAACCAAACAAAAATAAATGAGGGATCACATCGGTGGCTTCTAACCATGGAAAATGGGTTGATGGTTTGTCTCAAAAACTTGTTCTCTATTTTTACACCCCTATAAACCTTTATCAATAATGATAAAGACCTATGAGTTAGTAAAAACCACGGTATGCTTTAAATTTATAAAACTTGTAATAAATACCTAATTTGTAACGAACCCACAGTATATGGGTCAATCACAGTATGAATAAGTACTCCAAGGTCGATCTCAGGGACCAAGTGTTTGAATTGTGCTTGTGATCTAAGATAAAGTAAATCCAAGTAAAAGAATGAGGTTGGAAAAGAAGGGAAGAAAGATCAAAAAGGTTTTGGAAGATTTTGTAAAGTTCGCAATCAAATATCATATTTGATTGAAAACTAAGTAAAACAAACGAACAAAAGAATGATCAATAAAAGAGAACGCGGATTCCAAGGATTCAAGGTCATTATTTATACGCACGGACTCAGGACATCTCTCAAAGGATCTATGGTAAACAAGCTTCAGGGAAGAACGTTTCTAAGCTGACAGTCTATTACCGGGTAAGTCTCAAGACTATCTAGTTCCAAACCAACTACCTATTACCGGGTAAGTCTCAAGGTAGAGAGGTAGGAAATTCTAAACAAACCAGACTACAAACTAAGGGAAAGATAAATCATTACCGGGTAAGTCTCAGGTATTACCCTACTTAGAAAGTAATCTAAGCACACTCAACCCAATAGAGATTTTCACCTCTATTACCTATGATCAGTCTCTAAGGTATCTAAGAAGGGGTTTCACTGGGTAAGTCTCTGTAACACCCCGAATCCGTAGGACTCAAGGTTCTACTGGGATAGGATCTCACAATGGATCCTGACCCTAGTCTGACAACAACTTCATTGGATCTTACAACAAGACACAGATAGATTAAAACCAAAACATCAAACTATATATATATATATATATATATATATATATATATATATATATATATATATATATATATATATATATATATATATATTTATCAAAATGTTTACAGAAGAACCGATGAGTACAAACCAAAACATATAACTATACATACAAAATCTCCATAACCCTCGCATGAACCTAGTGTACGGAGCCCTCAGCGGATCACCCCATCTGAATCACTCTGCAGTTCTCCTAACCTGCAAAGGATCTACAACACGGTATAAACCGTTAGCTAACCATACACATATATATAAATAATGCATAAGCACAAACACAAGTCAGGGAATATTAACACATCATCATGTTGCCACACATTTACCCGGTTAATTATCTTTATAAAGTCCAACACTCAAATCGTGTGTATATATATATATATATATATATATATATATATATATATATATATATAGAGAGAGAGAGAGAGAGAGAGAGATGTATATGAACATATGTGACACGAAGAATATATTATCCTCACCTCTGATTGCTTATAGTCAGCTGGTGTGGCTCCGGCACTCCTCCCCGTATACCCTATGGGAGTGATGAAGGAGTCCATCCCGTATAGCAGATCTGGCCTAACTACAAAGAATCTCCCAGACTCCCAGCGGGATGAAAAGGGAAAGGTTATCACTGCCCTACAATGGGCAGTCACTAAACCATAGGTCGGTAATAAATAATCATCACATGCTATCAAGCATATAACACACATCACTCATGCATACATCCAATATAAGGATGGTAGCTGAGTAAGTCCTATGGACTTACCTCAATCTCAGAATAACATCAACCACGATCAACTCCAAACTGGAGGACAACACTACCTAATAACGAGGCATAAAGAGATATCAAATCTCCTATCACTCAAAGGGGTCACACCTAGACCCAAGGGATCCATAAGGATCATATCCAACTTATAAACCTCGATAATCTACTAAACCTCAAAGCCATAACTGGCATATAGATATATCATACTCATCATCATTCTATCCTCATACACATACCTACCATGCTACTAACCCGCTCATAATAGGAAAGGAAAGGATCAATACTACTCTAAGTAGATCCTGTACAAGACGCACCTGCGTGACGGGAAAGACGCAGGGGCGTAGTGACGGCAGGCGTAGGCGCGAAGACACGCAGGTGCGGGCGATGTGACTGTGGCCGCAGGGCGGCGGCACTGAGGCGCGGGTGCGGTGACAAGTTCCCGCAGGGGCGGCGGCTCACAGGCGCGGGGGCGGCGACAGTGCAGAACGTAATCTCCCGACTTCTCTTCCACTCTTCACACAATGATTACACTCCTTCAACGTCCAACAAACATACACATAAACATATATACACATTCCAACATCAATATAAGCCTAGATCATCTATCCTAAGCTAAGGCAAAGGAAAGGAATCAAAGACGAAGAAAGAAGAAGAGAAGAGTAAGCTCACCTACTGCTGTAGCCTAACCAGGCTGAAAATGATCACAAACACCACTCAACTAGCTCCCAAGCTCAGCATAACACACAACATCAACATCAATTACCAAAGCCACACAGTTTCTCTTCCAAACCAAGGAGAACTCAAGAACAAGATCAAGGAGAGGAAAGGAAGCAAGAAGAACGTGAGAAAGTTGGAGAAGTGAAGAACCCTTGCTCCCTAAGTAAAGGAAAAGGCTAAGAAGGAAGAGAAGAGAGTAAAGAACGGTCAAAGGGTCAACAAAGCCGGGTGCAGCCGCAGGAAACTGCAGGGGCGGAAATTCCTGGCCGCAAGGGTGGAACACTGAGCAAGCCGCAGGGGCGGCCCACTGGACCCGCAGGGGCGGCTCAGTCCTATCTCGGCTCTAAAGACTAAGGCTCTTACAGTCTGAACTCCAACTTAGGTTACTAGCTAGAAGGATTCTAACTAGGTTCAAGTCCAAGCTAACCACTAGGATTTCAAAGCTATTCAAACCAAGCATAAAACACTATTCCATCATAGTCCAGGCATAAACAAATCCCTATTCAACTTGGAACCACAATGGTTCTAGCCAACAATCAACATAACAAAAGCAATAATCATTTCAATGGAAGAATGCATAAAATAAGAAATAAAAGAGAGAATAAAGAAAGTACTCAGCTTTATTAATAGGTAACCAGCAAAATGACAAATTTTTCAGTATCGCGAAGCGTATCTGGATTGAATGAAATATAAAAGCCTGAATCTTTTTTAAAATCTCAATGTAGTTCAACAATGGTGATTATGGTGTAGAGCAAGGGAGAAGAAGAAGATAAAGCGGCCCTCTCAATATGAGCTTGAGAAATAGAATGAAGCGGAGCCCTGGAAATCATTTAGAGCTTCACTTTGATACCCAATAGCCTTCCACAGAACGGGCCGGGCCAAAACAGATCTGAGAAGAGCGAAATATTTCGGCGCACAGGAATCTCGGTCGGTGAACCTCGGTCGGTGCCTGAGATTTTTAAACGTCGGGGCCGAGATTGGCTTTGTGATCCAGCGTTGAGGGAATCTCGGTCGGATTATCTCGGTCAATTCTAAAAATCTCGCCCGATATGGCACAAATCTCGGCCGAGATTGGGACCGAGATGGATACCGAGATTTCGCGACAGAAGCTTCTCAACCCAACCGAGATAGGGAATCTCGGCCGAGATCCGAGCCATCTCGGCCGAGATCATGTGGATCTCGACCGAGATTGCTCTAATCTCGTGCGTTTCATCTTGTTTGCTCACGGCTCGTCTTTTCCTCCTTTTCCATGCTTGTGTGATCGCTCCAAAGCGTCCATCCCGAGGCTTGATCCTTAAATGCATCGTTTTAGCTCCAAAACACGCCAAAATACCTACAAAGACACCAAGGCTTGTGTAGACATCTATACTCGCAAAGTTGCACTAAACAAGTATAAAGAACACAAACTAAGGCTAAAACATGCATGCGGAAAAGGGAAAACTATCTATATGCTCTACTAAACTAGGTCGATAATTCATGTTATCAGAAGAGAAAGAGATGTCCCTTCCATTTGTTTTATTTTGTCCACTAACTAAAGGGTTGATTTGTCATATAATGATGTAAGTGTAATAAATACTAATTTAAAAAGGTATTGAGGATAAGATTGTAATTGTTTTAAAAAAGAGAAAATCATGGCCTACTATGGTTTTTTTGTATCATTGATACAAACTGGGTCCCTATTAATTTAAGATAAAATTTTAATCCTAAAAACACTTAATTGAAAGAGTAAAAGAGAATTTAAGAGAGAGGTTTTGATGAGTGCTCTTTTCGGTACGATTGTACAAGAGATGGAAGTTGCCTTCGATTTGACCCCGAGACAAAAAGTAGTTTTTAAGTGCCTTCTATCAGTGCATAGCCAAGATTTCCTTCTTGTCATACCCATTGATGGGCTTGGGCAGTGTATGTCCCCGGTTGAGTATCACTCGGTCCTTGAGTATCGCCTGATGATTCAACTTTATCCGGTTAATGGGACTTGTCCTATGCCCAACTATCGAAAACATTTAGATGTTTTTCGGTAGCATGTTGTTCATTGTAAAGAGCTTCCTGACTTCAAATATAGACATGATCTAATCCGTGATGTTTAATGCGATGTGTTTAGGAGAGCGGGAGTTTCGGTTAAGAAGGAGGCGCATGTGACCTTCTTGACTGACCCACATGAGGGAAGATCTACGTTGAGGCTGGCAGACATCTTAGTGTTTGGATGGATGAGTGGGAAGCACACTTATATTGATGTGACAGGGGTTTCCCCACTGGTTAGTGTAGGTAATGGGCCTTTTGTGGTGGGTAAGGCGGCGCTTAATGCAGCTTTTGCTAAGGTGACTAAGCATGAGAGGGTCTGTGTCGAAAACCAACACGTGTTTCTTCCGTTTGCTTTTGATACTTTTGGTTTTCTTGTGTCCGATGTTGTTGAGGTTCTGAAGAGGGTGCAACGGGTCTTACACGGTAACGTTATGTCTCCTAGGTCATCAAATGTTGTTTTTAGGAGAATCGCTTTTGCAATTCAGAAAGGGTTGGCGGCATAGCTTGTTACCCATCTCCCCTCTAGCTCGATGTAATTAATTATTAAATTAATGAGAAAATGTGCGAGAGATGTTAAAATAGAAACACTACAAAATTGTGGATTAACGACTCATTTCTAGTTCCCAAAACCTTAATTGAGTCCACAACCTGCATGAGCTCTGTTGTCTTATTCTTCGGATATGAGAAGAATCTTAGGTGCCGCCGTCTACCCAAGAAACCCTAGATCGGGAAAGCCACACTAGTAGTCGTTAAACCCTAGTCACCGGGAGAAGAACCCTAGCCGTTGGATCTGAGAAACACGGAACTTGCACGACCTCCTCCGTCTTCTTCATCGAATATGAGAAGAACTCTAGCCTTTGTATTGTTTGTCTCATCTTCTTCGTCTCGCACAAGTAACCGCCTCCATCGAGAGAGTTGCACCGGGAAACCTGCACTTTCAAGGCTTGTGTTCTTCGCCGGATTTGATAAGAACCCTAGTTTGAGTCGAAGCCGCCTCCATTGCCTTCATTTGCCGCTCTGTTGCCGCTGGAAGACGTCGGAAGACGCATAACACCTTGTCGAGGCCGCCTAAGTCAAGTTAAGTTGCCACCCATGTTGTTGGAATCTGAAGATGCTGCTTCTCGAGCCCTATAGAAACAAAGAAGATGAAATTAGGGTTTCACGCATCTTTCTAGGTAATTACAAAAGGAATCCTTTATTTTGTAATTACACGGGAACCAATGGTCCAAACTTTTAGAATTTGTAAAAGTGCCGCAAATTGGATAATTACTGAAAAAAGGGCCTGGAGTTACATTTACAAAAATGATTCAAACTTTTGAAAGTTTACAAATTTTTCCGACTTGGTTAACTAAATAATTTGATCCAAGTTTGTAATTTTAGAAAATGACCTATATTTTTTATAACAATATTTCATTAACATTTTGTATTAAGATTGTGTATTAACATTTGTGTAGTTTAAATTCTGTATTACATTGGATAATTTAATTTGGGTATTAACATTATGTATTGACATTGTGTATTACCTATTGTATTAACATTAACTTTTAAGTATAATTTTATAAGAAATAACAAGTTAACAACTGATACCCAAGTTCAATTACTCGAGCTGGTAAAAGAATAGGCTTTTGTCAATTAGGTTTTGAAATCCCCTAACTACAAGATTTGGATTTTTAACCTGTAACTCGATGCTCATAATACACAAAGGAGTCACTTATCCAACTCGCTAAAAAAAAAGCATGAATGAAAGTGTAATAAATACTAATTTAAAGAGTGATATTGTATTAGGGATAAAAGGGTGATAAATACCAATATGAAGGGTATTAACTTAAATAAAACAAAAAGTTCTATTGATGTTTCTTTTTATATAGACATGGATCATAGGTATTGTTGAGACTAGTTTATACAATGAATTGTTCACCAAATAATGAAGCTCTGTTAAGAATTACCAATTGTGTGTTGTGCAATGTGTTTGGATTGCTTTTAGGAGATTAGGTTTATTGAGCTTTTTTGCTCTTCTAATTTATTACACTAAAATTGTTAAATAATAATTAGTTTTTGGAATATTAGTAGGATAATACATGAGACAAAATACTCGGGCTCGGTTTGTCAAAAGCTCATCTTGGGCTCGGTTCGTTTATAAACAAGTCCATCTTGAGCATGTTAATGCTCGGCTCGTTCGTATAAAGATCGGCTCGTTTGGAAAAAATAACACTATATGAGCATTACTTTAGGCAAGCTACTTGGACTCGTCACGTCAAAATTCCGGCTCATTTATAAACATGCCGAGCTTGAGCATGCCAATGCTCGTCTCGTATAACACCCCTAAATATTAGAAGGATGTGTCGGAGTATCATTTGGACAAATTTCGATATAGTTTGTAAAATCCACAAACCCCTAAATATTAGAAGGATGTGCCGGAGTATCATTTGGACACATTTCGATGTAGTTTGTAAAATCCACAAGATTAAATTTATGTAACCATAAAAGAAAAATCAATCATCTTTTAAGGATGAAGAACTCATTCGGAAAAATATCACCAGATGCATGAGATCGATCTTTTGGAGGTGGATTCTATTTATTTCGTTCCCCGTCGAACAAAAAAAAGTTCTTTAAAAAAACACAACTTTTTCTTGAACAATTTTCTCTTTATCAATCTTCAATCATTAACAATCAAAAGCTATACACTTTTTATGTCCAGACCCGTGTTTTGTAGTCGTCTTCTTTGTTTGATGTTGTTTTTGGTAGCGTTTCGAGTTGTTTATCTAGGAGGGGTGTGGATTTGTGATCGACACTTGAAGGCTTTGTTGCGAGTTCAAATTTGATGTGTCCACCGTTGTTCCCCAAACTTCCTACCCGTGTACTTCCTTCGAAGACAAACGTTGTGCTCACCGTTTCCCGTTGACGGGATTATCCTACTTTCTCTTGAAGATCTCTTTGCTTGCGGGATTTCATGATGTATTTAAGTATGTTTCTTTTTTCTTTTGTTGTGGTTCTTCATGGCGATTAGTCCGTCTTTCGATCTTTTTCGGCCTTTCGATTCACTAGACGGCGTGTCATCTAGTGTTTCAAACTGCTTTTCATTATTAAATTTTTTTTTTGTGTTTCTGGGTTATTTTACGTAAGAGAAGGAATTAAGTTAGTGTAACGTAATTAATTGTTAGGGTCGTTATATGAGACGAATTACTTGGTCTCGGCTCAAAAAAAAAATGGTTTGGACTAGTTCACTTTTATAAATAAACCGAATACTAATACATTTTAAAGCTCGTTAAAAATTAAGATTGGGTTTGACTCGTTTATAAATGAGTAAAGCTTAAGCATGTCAATACTCGACTCGTTTAGATAAAACTTGGCTCGTTGACTAAAATAACATTATAGGATTGATATATAAGTCAAGATGTTTAGGTTCAACTCGGAAAAAGCTTAGTTTATTTTTGAAAACGAGTAGAATGTAAACACATTTTAAAGCTTGTTTAAAATTTAGGTTTGGACTCAACTCGTTTCTTAACAGGTCGGACTTGAACATGTCGCTGGCTTAACATATCCTAATAGTTGTAATTTATATATACCTCAGCATAATTTGGATAAGTGAAGGGAGCAAAGCGACATGAGAGTGTCCGGAAGAATCCAAGTTGGGAAGATGCAAGTAGAGAGAATGAATGCTTATTGTCCATTTTGGTAGGGTCTCATTTATTTGACAACTGACACACAAACAACTGCACACCTTCTAAAGTCTCATTTATATTATATAATTGTCGGTTTAAATTGTCCATTTTGGAGAGTTATAAAAATGTCATCTTTATAGCTGGTTCGTCCATATGGCAATACTACAGTAGTAGCTCTCCAAAGGTGTTTGGGCTTGTGCTAACAATCATCCTCAAATTATTTGAAGAAGAGGACCAATATGTTACAGATGCGTTGGGCATGGCCCAACACATCTACATTTACTCAGAGTGGCCCACAACTAGGGCTGTTCACCGGTCCGGACCTGTACCGGACCTGGACCGGCCCGGACCGGAAAAGGAAGGACCGGAAGGACCGGAAAAAATTTTATTATTTATTTATTTTTTTTATTTTAAAAAAAAAATTAATTTTTTTTTTCTCATTTTTTTCGCACCAAGCCTATTGCGACCGGATTGGACCGAGACTTAATTAGTTAATTTTAATATTTTTATTTCACTAAAATTTTAATATATTTATAATATTTTATAACTAAAAAAAATTTCTTTTTTTTTTTTTTAAAATATCTGTCCGGACCGGTTTTGGACCGGAATTCCTGGACCGAGGACCGGACCTGTTTGTTCCGGTCCGGTCTAGGTCCGGTCCGGTCTAAAACTCGGACCGGACCGGAAAATAAACAGCCCTACTCACAACAATATACTCTGGAGTTCTATGTTTATAAAATACTCCATCTCACAAAATTTTGCCCGAACCTAAAGTACACTCGACTCCAACCAAACCTGTCCCAAAACAGATCGGAACTCAACTCATACAGTAATTATGTTTACTTACTATATGACTAAGTTTTCTTATAATCATAAACTCGATCCGTATGAACCCAAAACCGGAATGAACCAGATCGGTATAAGTCATTTGGACCCTAACCTAAAATAACTATGAACTTGATTAGACTTAACCCGACTTAACAAACCCGAAAAACGTGTTGAGCCAAAAAAAAAAAAAAAACTAGCCGAATAACACTGCCTGAATCCTACTGAATGATCCGGTTAACACCTCAAATCATATTCGTACTATGAACAAAATTTTTAGTCTAGTGTATTTTATATGTTTATATTTTTTGTATAATTTTAGTCCATAACCTATCAACTTAATCGAATTATATATTCACTTTTTGGATCGGCATATGTACGAAATTTGGTATCATCTTATTTACTAAAAAACATAACATAGGGGGCATCATGAATCATTGCTACTCAATATATAGATTCATTTTAACCCCGTTTGGTTGTAACTCCGAAAACGAAAATGAATCTAGTTCACATTGATACCTTACGCCCATTTTGTTACCCTATATGGTATTAAAACTAATCAATTTATACTACAATTACTTCAAACCATAAGGAATGATTCCCAAAAACTTCATGAACATGGGTATACATATGAACTAAATTCGTTTCCATTCCGTTTCGGTTTCCAGAGTTCAAACCAAACGGCCCTTAGTAGTTTATTTTTTTAGTATTAGTGTTATTTTTGTTAATAATGAATAAAAGTAATCGTTATTTTTTAGAATTAACGTTCAATTTTATAAAATGAAAAAAAAAGGTTAATGTATAAACTGAACTAGCGGTTTATTTTTATGTACTGTAGCGTCTCTATGTTTTTGTACTTGACCCGTGCAGTGTAACTAACGCGTTAAGTATCCCGCCTAGGAAGTACGTCCGCAAGAATTACTTATGTTTTGTTATATTTCTAATCCGATCATATATTTTTTGTCTTGAAAAGTCGACTTCCACTCATCGTAAGTTGTATCCCTTGTTTTTTTTTTATGTCCGGTGTTTTATTTTGAGCTTACTTTCAATCATTTAAATTATTAAGCTTGTGACTTGTATTTATTTGCGAAGATTTGAGGTTCACGTTTCATCTCATCATAAACATAAACATGTTATTATAACCCTTCAACCAAATTACGATCTAAAGCTAATTTCCAACAAGTACCTTGTTAGCATCGTCGTCTCGTTGGTTAATTTATTTGATAATTACCCAGCATGAGCTTGCTTACTCGTTACATGTGTTTTCACAACAGATGCAAACACCTCGCATGGACCACTAGACATCAGCTTTGCAGGTTTTGCGATATTTGAAGACTGATCCGACGTAGGGTATTTTGTTGTCCAACGACAACAATCTCTTCCTACATGCCTACTACAATAGTGATTATGTTCCTTGCTCCGTATTTCGAGAAGACAATGTCTCGTTCTTCGGTTGAGGCCAAGTATCGTGACATGGTGAGTAGAAAGTGTGTATTACTTTGGCTTTGTTCCCTTCTCACTTACATAGGCGTGTTTCATCGGCATCTCATGCGACTCTTTTGAGATAATCAAACAACCCTACATAACTTCAAATCCTATGTTTCATTAGAAACATATTGATAGCTCGTTTGGAAGCGCTCCCTTAACTGATTTCATTCTGCTTTCACGCAACCAATACAATCAAGCGGACATTGAAATGGACACAATTCTCAAGGGAAGCAAATGCTATCGAAGAATTGACGATGGAGTTTGGGAGACCTCAAATGGGCTTTTAGGATTGGACTAGTAGAGTGTCATTCGTCGGTGATAGGCCCAAATAGAGCCAGGCCCAAAATGTTGGGTTGATTAGAGTTAGGCCCAAATTGTCGTGATAGGCCCAACTGAGTTAATTTACCAAAAAATAATATAATGATTGATTTGGTGGTAGAGAAGAGCAACTTGCACCTCACTAGGCAAGGCGGGCCCACTGGCCATGTTAGAAGAATCATATTTTTAAATTAAAACAAATTCCAACTTGCATTCTCCTCTTTATTATAATCAAATATTTAAATACTCCACTTGTCTTAATCTCCTCCATCCATTTTTACTATTTTCACTAAACGAACCTTTTCGTTTGCATTTCGCTATGTTTCCTTTTAATTTAGTTACAAAATCTATTTTTATTATATATATACGTAATTATTAAGACCAAATACATAATTTAAGGCCAAGTATATAGTTTAAATCCACCAGACATGAAAGGCATCAAACCAGAAACTCTGCATTGCTGCCCCCCAAAAAGAAGAAGCAATTTAATGTTACATGAATTCATCCATAAAAAAAAAAAAATTGTGAATAGACACTTTTTCATTTTGAATAAAATTTAAAACTATAAATATTAAATGGTTGTTAAAAGTGACTATCCGCGAAGTAGGTTACAGAGTATATGATAAATAACATTAATATTAAACATATCCATGCAATAATTCATGCAGGTGGGACTCAAAACTAGGCTGGAGTAATTAATAATTGATAATGAAATTAAAAATGATTCAATAAAATATTAAAATAACCTAAAAATAAGAATATGGATATACAACATGCACATGGGTATGTTCCCCAAAATGGGATGAATATAATTATTAATTATAATTATAGATATGAAGAATCTTATGAAATAATATTTTAATTAAAAATGACAGACGTGACATTAATTTATGAAATAATAATTGAAGGAATAACCCAACTGTGACAACAAATTAAAGTACAAGATCAACACAAAACAGGGTTTTTATTACTAGTATTAAACAAACAAAAACGACAATTAAAATTAAAGACGTACGTACCCCATAAATATATATTTCTAATTTTGTAAAAGAAAAAAAGCAATAAACAAGCCACGAGACAATATGAATAGTTTATTGCTTGTTGTCCATTACAATTGTCTGCAGATCTGCTCTCATATTCTTGAAAATTTTATATTTACGGGGTATTCAAATTACACATAAACAAAAATATTTAGAAAATAAGCCCACTCTTCTTCATAATTATAACTTTAGCCACTTCTATGCACTTTCTTTTCCTCAACAGTCAGCTTTTTCTTGCAAACTTTTTTTGCTTCAGCTCCTGTTCTTGCATTTTTCCATGGCTCTCGGGGCTGAGTATTTACAGGAAAAAAATAAAATTTATTATTAATTTCAAGAAATAATATATGTAAAATAAAAACTAAAAATAAGTGTCCATGCATACCTAGCCCAGCTGCTTCAGAACCCTTCATTATACGCAGACGCTTGCATGAATCCACAAACATCCTGTAACAAATCACATAATATTTATATTAATGAATCTAAATCTATAAGATGTATGTTGGAGTCGTTTGAGAAAAGAAACGTACTCCCATGGTACGTCGCCGACGAGCATCCAGTCGCCATCTTTGTCTTCGTAACTAGGAACATATTCGGAGCTGTTGAGAAGATCCATCAGTTTGGTCTCGTTCATGAAATCTATCATTCCTTGTCCTCCACAGTTTCCTGCATATATTTGCAATAATTCAGTTCTGTAAGACTCAAACTCGAGAAATTACGGATTATAGTATATAGTTTGATAAAAGTATGAAATATACCCATAGTGAAGGCACTGAACATTTTGCCCAAGGCATCAGATAATTCCTGGTAACTCTTGTACATCTTCAAGTCCACCTTCCTCAGATAAGGTGCTCCATCTATGCTGACCTTGACAAAGGCTGCCGCCTTCTCCGCGACCATTGACTCCTCACCGCCGCCGCTCTTCTGAGTCGACATCACATTTTTCCTGTATGACCTCACCGGTGGCCAACCCACAACCTGCGCCCTGCACCGTAAAATAAATCGTAAAGTTACGATATATTATTCCTTTTAATTTACGAAAAAAGAAAATGAACTTACTTGGCAGGAGGTTTGATAACGGGATCTTTCATGGCTGCAGATTGAGTTTCAGATTTGTCGTCGGCGACGACAGTTGTACCTTGATCATGACGAGGCTGCAAGTTGAGTTTGAGATCAACGGTCTCAGAGAAGCCTCTCTTGCCGTTGATGGAGGGTTTGGTGGAGTCGAGTTGCAGAGGATCCGGTCCACCGGGTAAGCCGAGGCAAAGCTCGGTCTCCTTCAAGTTAAGCATTATAAGAAGGATTTGTAGGGTTTAGGTTTGAAGGATTTGCAGGGTGTTTTAATGGCGTACGTAAGAGAAAGGTAGAAGGAAGAGTTAGTTTGTGATTGAAGAATTAAAAGGAAGGAGGAGGGGATAATGAATATATATATTTATTTATATATAGAGTATGATAGATGGATCGGTGAGATATGGGAATATAATATATATATTTGAGGGGCAACCGACCAGCAGGAGAGTGCCATGTGGAAGAATGTGGAGCGTTGATGCAATGGTGATGATGATGATCTTAGGTGATGAAGATGTCGAATTGTCTAGTGGTATATACGCTAAAAAACGAGTGAATTTAATGAAATGAAATGATTAAAGGGAGTGTGGCCCCGATTGTTTAGGTTACCATGTATTTTTCTTTTTTACACTGTTTCAATATCTTTGTTGTTTAAGAAACAAAAACCTACTCCATTCTCTGATTTCTTACATATAGCTTCCACATCTATACTACTTTTCATTTATTTAGCTACTATTCATGTATGAATACGATTGGTGCAATAATCTCAATGTTAATATAATCTCACTTTGCATGTTTTCCGAATGTAATTTATGTTAGTTTGAGATATGACCTCAAATGTCTATTAATGACATAAAAATACTGTATTTAAGGGGAGTGTAAACTTGTATAGTTCATTATATGACTATTTTTCGGTACAAGGAAAGCGATTAGGGCATCGCATATTGATACGAGAAGTTGTGTCATCAACCGTTAAAGGGTATTGTTCTAAATGACCTATTCTATAGTTTGTGGTTTATCAACATATCTGAACATATATCTGAACATATGATCATACACAACAAGAGTATCAGTCACAACACGTGGACTTTTCTTAATAAACATAATCCGTCAACTGACTAACACGTACACGCGGATTGTTATGTCGTTTATCAAATTTCTTAACAAAATACGTATGTCTAAGATTCAATTTTGTCTTTTATTAAAAGACTCTTGGATTATTTTATGGTATCTTCGAACCCAACAAAGTATGAAAATAAATGTTATGGTTAAAGTGACGATGAGAAATTAAATTTTGGGTCGGTATGAAAGCTTTTCTTTTTTAATCTTTTCTTACGGAGAACTAATCGAGCATATGAAAAAGTAATAAGCTATGAAGTGGGGATTTGAAAGTTCAATCTTACCATAGTTTATGAAAGCCGACTTTTCTTATTCATAAGTTACATGGTTAACAAGCTTATAAAGATTATCAAATGATATATTACAAACATAACTATATAAAAATTAATATTCGAATTTCATTTATTCAATAAACTTCGACTACCAATAATCGGGTTTTCAAACCGACTTGTTGTGTGATTAATAATAACGATAAAAAGTCCGTAGTTATGCTGATACAGTCCCGGCCGTAATTAGTGTTGTTTTGAGCAAGTTTGAAAGTTCATATTATTTTTCACAACATTCTTTAAATTGGATTTAATTACATAAAGAAAGTAGTATAATACATGTTATATTGAATAATAATATTTGACTATAATTTGTAAGTATAAAGTGTTGTTTTATGTGCGACAACATTGTAAATTTTAGATATGAAGAGAGTGAAAACAAAAAAAGGCAATTAAAGACGTGAAACATTTTATGAGAATTTTGGCATTGTTTATAATAAATTACAAGTACCAAAATAATTATAGAATTAAAAATCCAACGCATATTACGAGATTCTTGGATCATGTTCAACTTTTGCTCCAATTGAGGGGCGAGACTTTTGGTGCAGCGGCTACCATAAGCAACTTTAAGTAATAAATTAAGGTTAGTAAGAACACAAAATCATCATTTTTCAGAATTAAATAAAATCTAATGAATATTATGATAATGATTAAAGACAAAAGATAGTCACTAAAAATGAGGTAGTGGGGATTAGAGAAATAATTAAACATCTAAGTTATCATTAGGCCTTCCTAATTTTATGTCTCACACTGCCTACTTCATCATCATTCGCCATGGTTTTGAGTTTTGACCATTTTGTGACATGGACCACAATTACATTTGTTTGACATGCTAATTACGGTATAAATTAACCTCGAATTTGAGTGATTTATTATTAATTGAGTTATTATATATATCTTAATAATATTTTTATAGTGTTACAATGAGTACAAATAACTTTGCATTAGTGTGTTTGACGAAAATAATGGATTTGTAAGCTAGCTATGTGCTATTGTGCTAATAATATATTAAGTATTCTGATTAAAGAAATATCTATGAGATACATATATACCTCTTTACAAGCCTTGTTAAATGAGCCGTAGAAATCTGATTCGATCCAGAAAAACCGACCCGATCCATTTAAACCTAGATCCGACCAACTCCGAATATTTTACCCAACCCAACCCAACCCAACCCAACCCAACCCAAGTTAACCCAGTTCAACCGAACCCTAATTATCCAAATCCGAAGCAAATTTGACCTGAATCTGAAACATATCCGGCTTGAAGTAAAATTGAACCCGAACCATACATGACTTGAAGTAAACCAGAACCCTAAGTAAACCCAAACTAGAAGTAAACCCTACCTGAAACAAAGTTAACCCGAACCCAACTTAACTCATAGTAAACCGGACTAAGTAGTAGCTTTTATTTTTTTATATATTTGAATTTATCCATCATTTAAATTTTGATAAACTTATTTTAATTCTCACATTCTCTAGTTATAAATAATTTCTATATTCAATATATAATAAAATTAACATAAGGACGATATGTGTGGGAACATACACCGAGTCTATGGTTAAACTCTTGCTTCATTATTTTAAGTTTATATAATACCAAAAAAATTATAGGATAATATAAAAGTATAAATTATAAGACTTGAGATCATTGTAATACATTTATAATAAAAATTCATTATAATTTCATTTTTTAATAAATAAATTTAAATAAGTTCAAATAAAAATGACTTACATTAATACGAAGTTCAAACAAACCTGATTTATGAAACAATCCAAAAACATACCTAACGAAAATCCTGTTATGCATGAACTGGAAATGCATTAATACGAATAAACCTGACTCATATGAACCCGAAATCCATATGAACCAAAAGCTTGAACGAACTTGTATATACCCAATTGACATGCCCCATTTTGACTACAAATCGAAATAATCATGGACCGGACTAGACCCGAAAGATGGATCTACTCGAAAGAGGAGCTCTGATTCGACTAAACCGAGATGAACTGACACGAATCCGGCTGAAACGATCTGATCGACACCTCTCCTTGTTAGCAAGGGTGTTCAATGAAATCTTATATTTTTTACAAAAAATAAACTAAAACAAATGATAAAACTGCGTATACAATATACATGTGGTTGTGAAGGAATCAATATAGTATTAAGTAAATTTAATTTACAAAGTAAAAGATTACATATGTCAGAATATGAACAAGTTGATCTTGACCTATAATCATTAGAGACATTCACGGCTACTTTATAGTAATACATACATATATACAAAAATGAAAATATGAATATTATAATATTATATAATTTAGGGCAGAAAGTCAAAGTTTGAAGGAGTGTGAAAATGCATGTTAATTTTAATTGCATGTCCCATGGATCTTCTCTTCAATAAATGATTGTTCATGAATCATCTTTCAATTCATCGACGACAATACTTAGTGTTAATTAAATTACTTAACTGAAAACTTAATTACTTTATTATTCACAATATAAAAATAAATCAGAAAGGGTACACAGTACACACATAATATTTTAAATTTAGAATGTGAAAAATTAGTCTCGTCATTGCTTGCTTCTCCCTCAATTAATGGCGCCGGTTGGCTGTTGAAGGGGGCAGTGCCCTATTAAAAATGTGAATGAATATATAATAATAATAATTGGGATTTTTATTTACCAAAATTTGAGATTCTTCGGGGAAGCTACATATTATTAAGTCTCACATGATTGAATAATTCATGCAATGTATGGGAGATGTTATTCCATCATTATTAATATTTTTAATTGATTGATTAAATTAGTTAATTTGTTAATATAGACTTATTAATTTTGCGGAGAAAATAATTGTTTATGGGCTTCTTTTTCTACATTCTTTGTTCACCTCCTTATAGTACCCCACAGATCGAAATGAATAATAATATATATATGGATGGTTAGGTGGTGATTAGTAGTTAACTGCGTCAACTGAACAAGATATTATGATTTGAGTCCAGTTTTAATTCATTTAGTAAGGGGAATGAAACTCGAAATGTGCGCCATCTTATAGTAAAATGCAGTGCTTGTTTACTATTTAGATGAAGCAAGATATTTATGATTAGAGACTTGTGGAGTAAACGTTGTTTCGTATGTCAATTAAGCAAGCGCGGAAATTTTTAAAGGAGGGCTCATCCTGAAATTGTTTTCGTACGAGCACGTTGAACTCCAGAGTTGTTTGTCCTTATTCTACCACTAAAAAAGAAGAATCCTTATAAGTTAATCACAAATCCCCATTCAAATGATACGGGATGATAATTTTTCGGATGTTACATGTGACATATCTCATGCATGGACTCACCACCGGTTGTGTTGGTCTCGTCTTGTTGACCGAAACTGTCACCGGACGACCTTCAAACGGTCTACCGACGACCTACAAAGTCGTTCACAAGCCGTTTGTTCAGGTCGTATTGGATTGGGCTCTCATATGGGCTTCAATAGATTCTTCTACTAGCTAGTGATGTGGTCAAAACAGCCACCATACGGATTATAAGGCCGTTTCGCTTCCTTAATTTGTTGCTTCAAATCGTAGATCTTCACTTTAATGTATAATCAAGGGACTTCATGTTGCAGTTCCTCAATCATGTAAGGTCTTCTCTTCAGCTTTAACTTCAGGAAGGATGCATTTTTGACACAATTGATGTCACAAATGAGTAAAACACACAAAAAAAAAGTCAAGGTAGGTACCGAAATACGAAAAGTGAGCGCTTTGTATACAAATGGTGATGTATGAGATAGCAAAAGATGTATGAAATGCATGAATCTAAGGCCTAAAAAGTATTACATTTGACACTCATCAGTGTTGTATGTCCCTTTACAGTGGAAACAATAACAACAATTCAAAACATAAAATTTAAGTTCAACACAAGAATTTATAGTGGAAACCTCGTATTACCAACACGTAATTGAGATCAAAACCACCCCTTCCTAGTTTCACTAGGTCGGACTTCGAAATCAAGTTTATTGATTACTTATTCTATAATCTTCATTTTATACCAATAGTATGTACTCATCAAACACACCCTTTGTGAAGATTGGATTGCAACGGAGGATGAAGGAGAAGTATGAGCGACTTAACGAGATGCATCAGAAGTTAAGGTATTGTCATCGTATTTCATATATCAGTCTTGATGTAGTTGGTAGAGTGTATATTTGGTAGTTTAATAGTGTCCAAAGCATCAATTCTTCCTATTTCCACCACTTTCTTCTGAAAATATTCAAATATTTCGATGTTTGATGAAGAGTATACTTATTTTGTCCTTAGAACTCTACCCCACTCTCCCTTTTCAACAAAGAGTTGTTTGAGAAAATGACGGTTGTTGAAGAGGTGAATGTATGAGATGATTGACTTTGTGAAGATAAAATTGCAACCGAGGATGAAGAAGTATGAAGGTCGAACTAGAAACATTAAAAAATAGAGATATATCCTCTTGTTTTAAATCATGGTCCAATGTATCCGATAATGTACAACTCATGTAGTTTGATAGCAAACTATCACTTCTTAGTATTTCCATCACTTTTTTAAGAAATACTCTATCCCATTGTCGTCCGGCGAAGTGTCACTTTACTATCTCTAGAAATCCATCAATCTCCTCCTTATTCGACAAACAACTAGTAGAGAAGATAAACGTTATTGAGGAGTTGAATGTTTGAGATGATTAACTTTTGAAGATTATATTTCCGCATGAGATGAAGTACAAAATTTTAAACTACAAAAACTAACCACTGCATTTTTTTATAAAAATAATTATTAATTACGATATGGTGGACGAACGCTACTCCGCAGATCCGTAATGCTAAAATTGTTTCTTACCTTAATAAAATGATATTTATAATAATAAAATTTTAAATATCATTTATCAACTCACTCCAACAATCCCTCGGGTACTTTTAACTGACTTACATTGAAAAAAAATAATTTTTAGATAATTTGAAACCCAAATAACTAATACAGTTGATAAGTCTAGCATATAATTACATAGTTTATTAACATGTGCCTTCGAAAAGACGGTTAGCTCAAAAGAAATCTGAAACTCTCTCGTAAGCTTGTAGATTCACAACGATATCATGTTTTATATATGGGTGTACAATTGCCGTCTAGGATTTCATAAGCGGGTTCTTAACCTGACCACTTTGAGTTAGTAAGTTAGGAAACAAAAACATCCAAATGTTCATTTTTTTCTGTAAATTAAAAAAATATTTTTTTAATTTATTTTTTTTACAGGACAATTGAAGAAAATAGGTTGATGACAGCAATTGATTAAATAAGTTAGTGAAAAAATAATAGATTGGTGACAAGATAGTTGAAGACAATACACTAGTTTTCGGACATTATAAATAATGACAATTTAATTGGTGATAACACGATTGGTGACAATATAATTGTTGATAGTGGAATGATAACAACACAATCGACGGTGGTAGTACAACCGGTGACACTTTAGTCGGTGATGATAGTGGGTTAGGTGACTTTAGTTTAGTTACAACATAGTTGATAACAAAAAATTTTTTTTGTTAAAATATGATTGGTAACAGTATAATTAGTACCCATGTCTTGTACGGGATGTCAAAAAATTAATTACAAGAGTATTTATATATATATATATATATATATATATATATATATATATATATATATATATATATATATATATATATATATATATGTGTGTGTGAGAGAGAGAGAGAGAGTCTATTTGTATATCCGACAAACCTATTTTATTATATTTTTGCAAAAAAATTATTATTAAATAAGAAATATGAATAATAAGATTATCCTAAATAAGAAATATGAATAATAATAATAATAATGTAATATTTTTATTGGTTATAATAGGTTTTAATATTTCCGTTTATGTAATAATTGACTATCTCAAAAATATTTTTGATAAAATACACTTAAATGAAATAAAATAAACCAATTACTAAAAGAAAGAAAGAAATAATATGATATTGAATAAATATCAAATTATTTTAGGTGTATTCAAGACATCCGATTATTTGAAATGGAAAAATTAAATGACAATCATATATCTTGGTTTAAAAATAACTTGAATTAAAAAAATATATATATAAAGTAATCTTCTAACACATAAATAGTATAATATTTGTTAAACATAGAAAGTTATTTTTGTTTATATTATACTCTTTTCTTATATCACATATCATACATCTCATACCTTAATTGAGAAACAAAATAAAATAAAAATAAAAACAATTGTCTTTATATAAATAAGACATGACAAAAATTCAATGTGGCTTAATGTGGTGGTGACACGTGACACAATCCTAGGTGACTTAATGCAATAGTGACACGTAGAAAAATCCGAGGTGACTTAATGTAACGGCGACACGTGACTTAATTCGCTTCTGCTTTAATATTATATTATATAGTAGATGATTGATAACAATACAGTCAATTATAATACAATTGATGAATTATAGTAAAAAAATAATAAAAATTAAAACAATCTGATTTTGTAAAAAATTTGTTTTTATATTAAATTTGAAAGTAAAAAATCAAATGATAAATTTTTTTTTTTATGATTAAGTTTCCAATTTATAACTTAAAGTGATACCTACCAAATTCTTTCAATTATTCATGTTTATTACATACCTTTTTTTTTATTCCTCTAATTATATGTCTAAAAGGATGTACATGGAAAGTTCTTAAATAAGTTGTTAAACTATTTTCTTTCTCTTTATTTATTCCCGGCATGTCCTCTTACAATTCATTAACATAGTTATCATATCTTTTCTTATAAAGATTGACATATAAGTCAAAAAGTAATATTTATCCAAAGTATTACATGATTAGAGGTATTGATTTTTTCATGAAATTTAGAATAAAGTGTGAAAGTTTAATTAAGGTATTAAGTTGCATTATAGCACCACACATATAATAAAAAGTTATCACATTAAAATAAATAAACATTTAGTATATTAGATTTGTAAAATACTTCTTCTATTAATTTTATTATATTTTTTATAATAAAATTTCACTATATTTATACATTGAATTTGAGCTTAAACACAACATCGAGTGCTGCACACCAACCTTAGATTAGTCCCAATCATATTTTTTAAAGAATGGCAATTAGATTTGTATGAAAATGTTTCCAAATTAAATATAAACAAACAACTAGCCTTGTATATAAGATTGATGAATATATATATATATTTATAATTGTTATTTAATTTTATATTAAAATTTTTTCGACTTATATGTTATATTCGGATCTGACACGCATGTATACTCGAACATATAAAAATACATTATATTCAGAATTTGCGGATTATTAAGTTAGGTTAAACCTTTGTAATGAGTTGCATTCTTTGATAAGGATTTCAGATTAAAATTTTTTTAATGCATGTTACAAAAATAATGTAATCATGAAACTTGTATGTATCACTTAAGACATAGATGAAACAATATGAGTACATATTGAACGTGAAGGAATACGTGTGTATTTTTGTTGGAGGATATATAGGATATGGTCATGGCTAGTAGACAAGTCACATCATCTTTGTCTAAATGTATTTGTCAAAGAAGAAAATTAAAAGTGATAACAAATATATCCGAAAGTGTATCCATGTATTTATTTATTTATTTTTAAATAGAAACGAGTTTGAGGTAGTGGACAGAACGGCTCGAAAGACCAATAAAACGATAGACGTAAAGGTTGTCAGGAAATAGAGTCTTATAAACTAACGAATGAAAATAACATAAAGGAGGTGGTATACATATATATGATAAATGACGAAGAACCGAAACTGAATCCGAAATCGAACCTGTACGCTAATCAAGAAGAACAAGAATAGGGCCAACTTTTATGTATCCGTGAGGTTTGCCTTAGCTAGATCCGAGGCGTCAATATCGTAGGGTCAATTTGTTGTGAACCTAACTATAACAACAGTAGCTAAAGCCTCTCCTGACCACTCATTTCTATTAGGCAAACACCTACCCACGAGAACCGCACGTGTCAGGGTTCCACATATGTTCGTGTTTTTTTTTTTTAATATTTTTTGTGTGTGTAATTATAACAATAACTAATATTTCAGTCAAGGTTTTATCACTATAAAAAAAACTCTAAAATAATAATAAATTATCAATAATCCTAAAAGGTTAATTGTTTTTATAACAGAAATTTTTTGTTGAGGTTTAAGATAATTTCTTATAGGTAACAGTTTTGGTTTTATAACTAGGTTGATTTTAGTAGCGGAGATCGGAAGACATACTTTTTTTTTTATTTGTGAAACAAATTAAATATGTCTTTCGATTTGAATATTATATTTTGGATATATTTTGAGGATCCGGTAAAAGTACGGAGAAAAATATGGGTACAGTATACATAGTGATGTGTACCGTTGTACTATTTGATCCAATTGTCTAGATTTGCCATGTTATTTTATGAATTATGGGAAGCGCGGTAACATTATTATAGTTATAGAAAGTTTAAGAAATAATTTTGTCTTTTTAAAAATCTGATTTTTTTAAAGTAGAGAGCGCGATGATAATTTTTTAATTGTGTATTGTTAGTTCAAATTATGCTATCATTAGGGGCTAGTTTTGGTACATATGAGTGATACAATGCATCCTTAGGGAGAGTTGAACCTACCGTGTATGCACTTTGTTTCCTGTATGTAATTTTAATTCTATTGTGATTACAACTTCTAATTAAATTAGATTTTATATTTGTTGTAGTTACACCTTATATAATTAGGGGCTGGTTTTGTTACATATGAGTGATACAATGCATTCTTACTGAGTAATCTAGGCCGTTGACTAACTTATTCAACGGTTAGATTAGTCCACGTCATTTAATCAATTTTGGGGAGCACTGTGACAATTTTGTAATCTTAGGAAGTTCAAGCGACATTTTTGTCCTTTTGAAAATCTGTTTTTTAAAAGAGGGAATGCGGTGGAATTTTTGTAATTTTCATGAAAAACTTTAACAACTATTATCTCATTTCATAGTTTTAGCTCAATTTGTTCATAAGTATACCCTATTAGTTCGCATATTTTTTTTATAGTTAGTTCACGTATTATTTATTAATTTGATAGTTATGTTTCTATGCATTTTGTTACTAGCTTGTACATGTTTGAAGTAATAAAACACAATGTTTGAAATAATATTACACAATATTCAAATTAATGATACCCAAATTGAAACTAATTATAGCATTTTTGAAATTTTCATGAGTAAATTGTAACAATTATTATCTCAATTCATATTCTTTGTTCAATTTGTTCACAATTATACACTTTAAGTTCTAATATTTTCAATAGTTAGTTCACGCATTATTTTGTTAATTTAGTAGTTATGTTTTTATGCACTTTTTCTTGAACTAATAAAACACAGTGTTTGAACTATAATACACAATGTTCGAATTAATTATACCCAAAGTTTGAACTTATATTATAAAAGTTCATAATTTTGTTCATTACGTTCAAAAGTATACACTATCAATTATGATATTTTCTATAATTAGTTCACGTTTATATTACTTTGTTAACTGTTAAAGTTTGAACTAAGTGTTAAAAAAAGTAAGAACTACTAGAACAAACAATTTGAACTAACTGAACAAAAATATTAGAACTAATAGTTTGAACTAAGAGAAGAAAGAGAAATAACTAGAATAAAAAAAAGTTTAAAACTTTATAATATTAATTCTTAAAATGTTTGAACGGAAATGTATAAAAATTTTGAACGAAAAAGTGTTAAAAATAAGAACTACTAGAACAAATAATTTGAACTAATTGAACAAAAAGATGAATCTTTAGAACAAACAATATGGACTAAGAGAATAAGGGGAAAAAATTAAAGTAAAAAATTTCAAAATTTTTATACTATTATCTAAAAAAAAATTTAAACAAAAATGTATAAAATTTTGAACAAAAAAGGCGTTAAAAAAATAGAACAAACAGTTTGAACTAATTGAACAAAAATACAAACCATTAGAACAACCAATTTGAACGAATTGAACTAAACTCGTAAACTGAGATAATAACTATTAATGTTTTTTTCTTGAAACTTACAAAATTGGTACCGCATCCCCTTTTAAGAATAGATTTTCAAAAGGACAAAAATTCTAACGCCCAAAAAATAGGAAAATGCTACAGCGCTAGGAACCCGACCAAGGATTCCCTAAGGCTAGAAGGAACAAATTAAGGACATAAATGGAAACAGAAACCGATAAACAAATAACCATAAACCTGCGCATAAAGGTGCAACGACCAATTGACTTCCCGTACAAGGGATCAAAAACAACATTTGGCCAAACCCGAAGCCAACAATAACAACAAGAGTTGACCAACCCAACTGACATAAAACCAAAAGCGAGGAAAACATCCTGAAAGGAAATATAAGACCACTAGACATGACTTCCCCAAAGGCTAGCTAGACGCCCGACCTCCATGCTCTTGAACTGATCCTGTACATGATTATGTCATAAACATAACCAGTCACACCCATTGACTTACATCATTGTGATGTGATTTTGGGTATGGATTGGCTCGTACATCATTGGGTAATTATGGTCCTTCGAAAGAGAACGGTCACTGTCATAGCTGAAGATGAATCTGTACATGTGTTTGAGGGTCGTCACCTCAACAAATCGAGGCAAATCATTAGTGTTATGACCACCTGCCGATTGTTGAGACAAGGTTGTGTACGTTGGTTATGTGTGTTATGTGATGGGTAAGGAAAAATAGAAACCCGAGTTATCACATATTCCTATTGTTAATTTGTATACGTCTTGAAACGACTTTGAGCATTATTTATACATGTCATATGATATGACTTTGAGCATGATTTATATACGTCATATGATACGACTTTGAGCATGTGTTATAAATGTAATTTGAGTTTACAGATTTGGTTATTACTACATTTTTTATATGATATCATCTTATGCGTATTTGAGCATGTTTTACCATGGTTTATAAATGTCATTCTAGTTGACAGTTTTGGATTTAGATATGTTAATTGTGGATATTGTCTTAAGCGTATTTGAAGATACAGATTTGGAGTTATTTATGAATTGGTTTAAGGTTGTCATTTGCAAGTGTGGAGCATACATACTGTTATACTTGTGTATTGTTTTTAAGCTTCATGTGATATTATTTATGATTTTACGCTTGAGCAGTTCATATATTATATTGCTTATGTACCGGTTTAGTCTATTTGGAAGACTAACCCACCACGATGGGGCTGGCTATGTTTTGCATAACCAGGTTCAGGAGCATGGAGGTCGGACGGTCAAGTTAGCTTGTAAGAGGTCATGTTTGGTGGTCTTGTGTCTTTCGGGATTTATTCCTCGTTTTTGGTTTTATGCCAGTTGAGTTGGAAAACTGTTTATTCCCAAACCTTGTATTGTTCTTGGCTATGGATTTGACCAGTTGACGTTTTACCCCGTGCATGGAATGACTTTGGGTTGCTATACCTTTATGTTACAAGATTATGGATATCTGTTTATGAGATTCCGTTTATCTTTCCGCCTTTATCTTGTTTCAGTTAGCCTTAGGGATTAGCCTTAAGGAATCCTTGTTCAGGTCCTGGCGCTGTAGCGTTTCTCATTTTGGGGCGTTACAAAAATTTCGTTTCAACTTCCTATAGTTACAAAAGTGACAACGCGCTTCCCATGATTAATTAAATGACGTGGACAAATATGGACAGTGGGATCAAATAGATCAACGACTAGCGTTGCTCTGTATAGTATACCGATAGTACCCGAACTGATTCAATATAATTATTAGATTCTTACACTTCATAATTCATTTATCGATTTTCTTTATTTTGAAATTAAAAAAGTTTTTATTCAACTTATATTTTACTTCCCTAAAATTATTACAACTTCTAATCCATTGTAATTATAAGTTAAATTAAAATTCAAAGATTAAATTAATTGTGAAAACAATTAGAAAAGAATGGTGTAGAAAGACTTGTTTTGTTTAGGAAATACAAACTAGCCCCCTAATTATATGATAAAGTTTTAATTTAAAAATTAATTAATAATAGGGATAAAAACGAAATTTACTAGAAGGTTAAAATAAAAGGCATATGAATACAATTCATCTAGTTACTCGAAATCCTAACCCATTCCGAAATCCTAGCAGCCCAGTTCCGCCAAACTTGAGAGCTTCTTCCTCCTGCAACCGTCAGAATCAAAAGGCACCCTTCGTCCATTGTTTAAAGCCGAAGCCAAGTCCAACGCCGACGTGGAAGGATGCAAACCGTCGCCGAAGCCCACCGCCACCTGCATCTCGATCGAGGGAAACTGCTCGGAACCGTCTGCAACCGTTGAAGAGAAGTGCTTGGAACCGTCTCCCCTCCATTTTATGCCGGTTCCCCACCCGGCCTTCCAGACATCGGGCATGACGAAGGCCGCTCGTGCAGACGAGGCAACAAGGCCGGATCTGTGGTGAGGAAGCCTGCCGTCTCCCCTCCATTCTTTGCCGGTTCCCCTTCCTTGGCCATCCAAACATCGGGCATGATGAAGGCCACTCGTGCAGACGAGGCAACAAGGTCGGATATGTGGTGAGGAGGCTTTGTGTAGACTTTTCTTCGTTGGCTTGTAGTGTTCTGTTGTAATATGCCGGTTCTTTGTAGTCTTCTATTGTAATATCCTCATCTCATATTGGCTTTTGCTTTGTTAATTGATCATCTCAGATTAGATTTTGCTCTGTTAACAGATGAAAATCATCTACGGTATCAGGACAAATTGTTTAAGCTTAACATATTTAACATTTATATAATGTTAGCGTGTAGATAAAATGTGGATTGATGAATCGAGGCTTGTATCGAGGCTTGTGTAAACATTGTTTAATTGAAATTGTGTATTTAACATTGTGTAAATCGAACCCACTAACTACAAGATTTGTATATTCGACGTAACTTGTGTAACTACAAGATTTGTATTAACTTTGTGTATTTAACATTGTGTAAATCGAACGTTATGTTTGTGTAATACTAGTTCGTGTATGATTGAAATTAAGCATAACTTAAAAAAAACATAGATTTCCAAGTTCAATTAGTCTAACTGGTATAAGGAAGGGACTGTCATCTAGAGTTCGAAACCACTAACTAGAAGATATGTATTTTGGACGGACCTTGTGTAGGTTGGGCCTGAGCTTGTGTAACTCAAGTGGACCTGATTGGGGCTGCACTTTATTAAATAGATTGGGTATGAACTTTACTAAATTGATTGAACTTGGTTTAAGTAAATTGAAATTACTAGTTAATCCTTTAAATTAATTTTTATAAATAATTAAATGAAGCCTATTTTATTACATAATAAACTAAAGAGCCTTAATAATGCTAATTATGCGGTAGATGTCTACTTCACCATTTCGTCCACACCATTACTCCATAATATTTAAATTAGTTGTTTACTTTCATTATGATGGAATTAAAACGTTTTTTGTCAAGTCAAATTTTACTCAATTGTAATTACAAATCCAATGGAAATTAATTCATATAAATAAATAAAATATTTACTTTTATTATAACTAAAATTAATCTTTTTTTTCTTCTTCTAATATCTATAAATAAAATCATACATTAGGGTGATTAGTTTGAGGTTACGGGGGTTATTTTAGGTTATTTTAATTGAGCTTATAAAATGGGAGGTGTTTAGTCATGAGTTAAGACGAAATTGAAGAAGACTAAGTGTTCGTTTGGTTGGAGTGATGGAATGGAAACGGAATGGAATTGGTTAAGGGTAAGGAATGAAAATGGAAATGATTAGATTCATTTCATGTGTAAAAAGACCTCTACACAAACATAGTTTTTGATTGATTCGGAATTATTTCGTTACCAAGAATGATTCCTAGTGATAACAAACGAGCCCTTAATTGGAGTGGAGAGTGAAGGGAAGAAGAGATCTTTACAAGATTGATTTGGGGATTAGAAACTAAGGAATCTAAGGAGGTACTAAGATCAACAAGTGTATAATCCGGCCAAACAATCTGTAAAGTTTTGTGAAAAGTTGTAATCCTTTCTAGTAAAGTGGTTTTAATCCCGATTGACTAGTTGATCAGTTAGGGTTTTCAAATCAAAGTGTTTTAATACTTTTATCGCTTTCAATTTATATCGTTAGTTGATTATATATTTTGATAAATTTTGTTGCCTTGAAAAGTGACTTAGTTTCTAGTACTAACGATCTACGATCCAACAATTATAAATCATATATCATTTTAATGCTTTATCGAAGAGAAATTGATATATAATAATAAGAAACACATACACGATATAACCAATGACACATGAACGTGTCATTAATCGTAGAAGTACCAAGAAATAAGAAGATTGATTGCGTTAAGTGATATTGAGATAGTAGTCATGAATGTCTCTGTTCATCTTAAATTCCCAAAATGTAAACAGAACGTAGAAATCATGAATGTTTTAATCGTATATTTGTATCTCTTCCTGACCCACAATGAGTTGCCACCCATGACCATGGTTTGGTTATATTCGTCCGTTTCCGTTCCCGATGTTAGATAAGTTTATTGACCGTGTCATCTAATTTTGACCGTGTTAAAAAAGTTCCGAAAACTTCCTGAAGCTTCTAAATTTCCGACATAGAATATTACACCACCTAAAGCTTTCCCTAATTCATAGGTTACTACGTATATGGTCTAAAACGAGCGCAAATATAGTGTAAAAGTAACATGTTTTAAACTAAGTATACATATAATGTAAATATGGGTATGCAAATATAAATTATGTACAAAAAGTTATAACTGTTGCACATAAAACAAGATTAGTAAACATACGGTTCTAAGGTAGTGCGCCCACATGTAAATTTGTCCGACATACGGTGTAAAACTAGTGTACGTATGATTACAAATTTGAAAACACAAATAGAATTAAACAAATCTACTCTACTTATATATCTCTACTTTCATCTCATTGTTAATTCATAAAATTAATAGGTCGGATAAAAATTTTCTCATTCACAATTTAAAATTTATTTCTTTTCTTTCATTTTGTTTTACTATAGATATCGTAACTCACTCAATCCTATTCCATTCATTTGAAATCGTATGGAAGTTAAGGATACAAAAACATCTATAAATAAGTGTAGATCGATTACATAAAAGACGATATTTTATTTTCATTTTTCAGGTTACAATCAAACAAAGTGGTTGTCAATCGACTTGAATCCATGTTTAATTTGAATGATTATGTTTCTTTTGTAGAAAATCTCAATCTTGTTCATTCTCATCTCCACTCTTTTCCGTTACAATAGCTCCTCGACTTCCCGCCTCCTTGCCTCTACCGCGGCTCACCCACCCCCTCCTAGCCCTCTAGGGTCACCATGGGGCAACTCTCCCTCGGCTAGCTAGGCTTTTGCATATGATATACAACCGGCTTATATATATAGTAGATAGTTTGCATACATATGCATGAGATAAATTTGATACGATACACATATTGGTGAAGATAATGCACAGTTTTAGTACATGAAATTGATAGACATTATGCACATCTAATATAATGTCAATGCAAGTATAATATATAAGACTTACGTACGTGTAGGTTAAACTTGTGCACGTACGATGTAATATAAAATATTTACTACGGGAATCATGAAGTGCAATGTATCCAATCTACTAGATTGGATACATTGTACTTGTAGAACGTCTACATATACAGGGTGGTGTTACGATTTATATATTACAAACTTATACTATAAACTGTATATACTTGGTATTCAATATTGACTTCAAATTTTAAATAATATACTTATTAGTGCACGTTAATTAAGTAGCAGATTTTGCGGGTGACAGAGAAAGCAAGATGCATGCATGGAACGAAGAATCAAAGAGCAAAGAACTTAACATACGTGCTTAACTAAACCTTCCAAAATTCCAGCTTTGCCTTCTTCGTTTATCTGTAAATATTTATGAAAATATCGCCATTTTAGGGTTTACATTGTAAACCATTTCATACATATTATATAGAATATATGAGAAGAATGCCAAGTTGACCCTAAACAAACATACAACATCGTATATAGTGTTGGATGAGTTTGGTGTATCGGTAACAAGGAGATATGCGGCCTTGTAAATAACTAATTTCAATGAATTATTCTTATTGTCGAATAATTTTACGATAAACTTCAACGAGTTTATGTGTAATCGGATCTAAAATGCACGAGGTGTGTCTACAGACACATGGACCCACATTTTATCAACCTTCTGAGTTTGTTAGCATTAAGATATATAATGACAAACCTATACTATTAATGTTCCATCCATGAGCTAGCCGACTGTAACCCATGTGGTCCAGTTTCAACAAAACAAAAAGGTTACATTTGAGAGAGGTGTCGAAACTATCTTCCATCGGTAATAAATAAATCCCAATCTAGTATATAAGTTCAATATGCTATTCCTATATATTACCAATTGATTTATAAAAAAGGATCCTTATTGGACTTATACGTTGAGCTCAAACCTAAAACGTATACATGATGCAGCCTATAGACTTATGGATCCCACATTATCCCGGGCTACTATAATTTCACAAAGTTAATATATATTTTTTGTTGTCAATATGTCGTTCTTCCGAACCCTAAAAAGCCCCCTTCACGTTTAGCTAAACTAAACACCTTTTACTTCAGAGTAGTTTGATATCAAGTTTGTTGGTCTTGACAGACTTAACACATTGATATATAACGATTGTTCCGTTTGATGAAGTTGATTTGCCTTAAAAAATACATCGTCAAATGTGGATCGAGTTTGAAATTTCACCTAAGGGTTTGACGTTTAAAAATGAGAATTAACTTATTATACAAGTTTGATGTACCATATTGTTGGGATGTAGGGAAAAAAAAGCAATTTATCCCATATCGACAATACAAAAGCATGTGAATCTAACATATAAGTACTAGGATTACTCCTTCTATTGTTAGAATTGAACCTCGAATACTTGTATGTGTGGTTCACTTATGACGTGTGTCCTCCACGTCTTTGGTTCCGAAACGGACACAAGAAAAAAAAATAACACATACCTCTTAGTAGTATTACTGATTAGTTTTAATACTCTTCGAATCGTATAAGTCATTAGAAATCCACACGTTGATTTGCCTAAGCCTAAGATACACTTTAAAGATCTTGAGATTGGGTTAGGCCAAAAGTTTTACTATTGTTTAATAAGGCATGATAAATTAGCTGGTTAATGAGACCAAAAATGGAGATTACGATCATTAAAAAGTAAGGAATTTGACTGTAGACGTACAATGATTCTATGAATATCAAATCTCGGCGGCCAGTGGGTTGTAGTATTGTCTTGCCAGCAGGGAAAAGATTCCCGATATGAAACATGACTCTACCCCTTCATCACTTAGTTAAGATCTTCTATATCACCCACTTCATGTATCCTTGTATCTCTCTTGCATAATTGGTGGAATTGTTATTGTTTATTATTTTTCTCATAAAGCACTATTAATTTTTTACTTCTTTATTTACTTCAACCAATCACATAAAAAGTATACATATATCAGTGATATAGGAGATCTTAATTGTTCATCACTAACTCCGTACTAGTGCTCTACATGTGTCACTATATATTACTTTATATCAAATCAAATCATTTCTTTTTTGAGTTTTTTTTTCTTGGTGTCCTCAAGGTTTAAACTTTTCCTCTTGATATCCACCAAGTTTTAAAATTTCTCTTGGTACCCTCAATGTTTTACTTATTTCCTCTTTATACCAATTCTTAATATATTACTATATATATATACATATGTCAAAAGCTTTGAAGAGAATTCAAAAACCCTAAAAACACATGAAATGAACGCGCTAGTGCACGCGCCTGCAAAAGAACGACATCCACCCCAATGAACGATAACCCTAGATCCCTAAATCTCCGAGACTGGCCAAATTTCACACGAGTAGCCAAATGAATATTGCAATACACTAGCCTGCTATGAGAGCCCTATTCTTTCAGACCGAGTCTTGGTCCTTGGCCGAAATTGGCCTTTCCGCACCCGCGGGCCTGACTGTCGCCCCTGCGGCTCTGGGAACCGCCCCTGCAGTTTCCGGCGGCTACAACCGGTTTTGTTGACTCCCTTGACTCGTGCTTTACCTTTCCCTTACTTCTTCTTTTCCCTTGGCTGATCAAGGATTATTCTTCACTTCTCTTCCTCAGTTCCTTCGTCCTTCTTGCTTCTTCATCCCTTCCTTTGATCTTGTTCTTGTTCTCCTTGGAGTTTGGCTTGGAAGTTGTAATTTGTGGTTGATGATGATGCTAGTGATGTGTATGCTAAGCTTGGAAGCCAGCTACTGATGTGTGTGACTCTCCCTGCAGCCTAGGATCTTCAGTAGTGGTGAGTTCTTTCTTCTTCTCCTTCTCTTCTTCTTTGTTTCCATCTCTTTAGCTTAGGATTAGATGTTTGAGCATAGATTAATGTTGGAATGTGTATGTATATGTTTGTGTGTGAATTGGATGAGAGAAGATATGATTTGATCACGTGAAGAGCCAAAGAGAAGCCGCGGGTTCAAGTTCTGCACAGACGCCGCCCCCGCGCCTAAGAAGCCGCCGCCCCTGCGGAAGCCGTGCCGCAGCGCCAGCGCCTTACCTGCGTTGCCTGCGTCCCGTGTCACCGCGCCTGCGGCTGATCCCTGCCACGCCTGCGGGTTACCGGTTCCGCTCTTGCGTCCCTTGATCACGCACGTGCGTCTTGTTCCGGGACTACCCATAGTTGGGTAGCTCTTTTCCTTTCCTAGTATGAGGGAACTAGTACCATGCTAGGTATCGGTTTATGATGAGTATGATATAGATATGCCGGTTACGGCCTTGAGGTTTACGAGTTGGATATGATCCTTATGGATCCCTTGGGTCTAGGTGTGACCCCTTTGTGTGATACGAGTTTGATATATATATATATATATATATATATATATATATATATATATATATATATATATATATATATACGTATGCCTTGTATAGGCCGTTTGTCCTCCAGTTTGGAGTGGACCTGAGTGAGAGCTGATAGTAGTGATACGACTTCTGAGATTGAGGTAAGTCCATAGGACTTACTTAGCTGCCATCCTTATATTGGATGTGTGCATGAGTGATGTTTGTTATATGCTTTATAGCATGCTTTATGTTGGTCACCGACCTATGTTATATTGACCGCCCATTGTAGTGGCTGTGACAACTTACCTTTCATCCCATAGTGGAGTCTGGGAAGTTCTTTATAAGCTAGTTAGTTCTGGTATACGGGAAGGGCACCTACCACTCCATATGGTATACGGGAAAGTGCGCTGATACCACTCCAGCTAGCTATTGCACGCAGAGGCGAGGATTATATTCATTCCTCGTGTCACGTATTTTCATATACTGATTTATATACTCTTGAGTGATTAACGTTACAAAGATAATAAACCGGGTAAATGTGTGATATCATGATGAAGTGTTAATATTATTGATATGTGATTGTGCTATATCATCTTCTTATATATGTGTATGGTTAGCTAACGGTTTTATACCGTGTTGTAGATCCTTTGCAGGTTAGGAGAGCTGCAGAGTGATCCAGAGGGGTGATCTGCTGAGGGTTCCGTACACTGGGCGTTATCGTGGGTTTTTGGGTTATCATTATTGTACGGATTACTGTTTGACTTTGTACTCAGCAGTACTCTGTATCATCCTTTTGATATGTATATATATTAGTTTTATGTTTTGTTTTAATCTATTGGTGCCTTGTTGTAAGATTCAGTGAACTTGTTGTCAGGCTAGGGTCAGGATCCATTGTGAGATCCTAACCCAGTAGCACATCGAGTCCTACGGATTTGGGGTGTTACAAAGTTGGTATCAGAGCCCAGGTTGACAACTATGACACTAGTAATCTGCAATAAAGTTCGAATAGATAAATAAACAAAACCCGAAAGGGGTCTGACTTTTCAAAAGATTTTGGTTTTGAAATGAGTACAAATGTTTTGGGATATCGTATACGTGAACCGTCGCCCCTCTGAAGATCTCGACAGTATAGATATATATAGATATTATCTTGTGATTGATCTGTTATATATCTATACATATGGCATATATATAGCCTTCTAAGTTAGGTTTACGTCTTCTGCAGATGGTTCAGACTAGAGCCTTACCTGCAGCTAGGCGAGGTAGAGGTAGACCCCCTCTAGGTAGAGGACGGGGTAGGACTCCTGCTGACGGTTCACATGCGGGAGAGATACATGAGGAGGTTGCTGAGAGCGTCGTTCCTGAGACTGGGAACGGGGCAGCTGAGAGACAGGGGGCACAAAGAGCCCAGTCTGGTGAGTCTGATCGTGTCTCCATGGGGGATCAAAGTTTCGAGCATATATCAGATGTGTAGATGAGGCTGCCAGAGCCGGTAGACGTGCCCCAGATTTACAGGCACAGGAGGGACCATTTGAGAGGTCCCACACCGTTACTCAGGTGCCAGCTGTACATGTACCTGCTGTTGAGATTTCCAGCAGCAGAGGAGCATAGAGGGCCTAGACCAAATACCTGGTTGAAGGCATTCCATCAAATGGGTGTACCCCCTTTCACTGGGAAGGTGGGGTTGGAGGTTGAGCTCTGGATCGGGCATGTAGACTCAGCTCTGGAGTCTATTCGATGTCCAGCTGGCAGACAGATCGAGCTGGTTCAGACTTTATTCCGGGACTTGGCACAACACTGGTGGAGATCAGTACGGGGTCAGGTTACCAATTATGATCATATGAGGACGATGATTAGAGAGCGTTTCTGCCCTGCCTCACTAAGGAGGGAGAAACTGCGAGATTTTGTTGAGGCTGGGTTTGAGGATGTACCAGTCTCCGAGGCCATCAGGAGGTTTCAGGAGGAGCTGACATTACTGGGACCAACTGCACCTTCTGCAGATCAACACGTTTATCTCTTTTCCCGACGACTGAGGGATACTACCCGGGCCTATATGGCGGGATTTCATTGTGAGTCCTTGATGGACTACCAGGATAGAGCCGTCGACTATGAGCGAGAGTGGGCGAGTCAGAGGAGAGCTTCTCAGACAGGAGGGTCTGAAAAGAGGCACCATATAGGGCAGACCAGTGGTACTGGTGGTTCTGCTAGTGGTTGGCGTGGTCAGAGACGCCAGAGTCACCCTCATTTGCACCGGTTGCAAAGAAGGGACGTCAGTGTTTTAACTGTGGAGATCCAGAGAATATGAGGCCAAAGTGCACGAGGCCATTAGTGACTTGCTACACCTGTGGTAGGCAAGGTCACCGAGCTGTTACTGCCGCCAGGGCGGAGCTTCATCTCAGCAGGGTTCTTCTCCTGCTAGTGCAGCGGGAGGTGGGCAGAGGCCACCTTAGCAGCAGCAGATTCAGGGACAACAGAGGGTCCCAGATCGCCCTACGACTCAGGGATCTGCTCCTGGCCTGAGTAGAGGCAGAGGTCGTGGTGGGGGCACCACCGATACCAGAGGCCCACAGGGTCGTGTTTTTGAGTTGAGGAGTGCAGAGGAGCCAGCTGCACCTACTGTTGCAGGTACCATTTTGATTCATGGTTTACCTGTTAGAGTTTTATTTGATATTGGTCCTACGCACTCTTTTATTTCTGATGCATGTGTAGAGCGTCTTGGTTTAGATACAGTTCAGGGGATGCCCTTTATTATAGGGTTACCCGATGGTGGTAGGGTCAGAGGTACCCGTGAGATTCACGTTTGTCCCATTTTTCGTAGGGACCCGTGTGTTACTAGTTGACTTTTTTGTCATGCCATTAGAGCATGAAGAAGTCATTTTAGGTATGGACTGGATGGATAGACACTTTGCAGTCCTAGATGTCAGTAGGAGGACTGTTACCCTCTCTACCGAGTTAGGTCAGATAGAGGTTTTCCGAGGTTGGGACCTTGGAAAGACAGGCACAGTTATCAGCGCTATATGGGCAGCTAGATTGATTGCACAGGGTTGCGAGACCTTCTGGTGTTATGCCATGAAGGAGTGGGAGAGTCCAGCATTAAAGGATATCCTAGTGGTTTGTGATTTTACTGATGTTTTTGTTGAGCCGTCCAGTTTGCCTCCTCAGAGGAGTGTGGACTTCAGTATTGAGTTAGAGCCTGGTACGAGACCGATCTCGAAGGCCCCATACCGGATGGCGCCTGTCGAGATGCTGGAGCTGAAGAAGCCACTCGAGGAGTTGGCTGAGAAGGGCTTCATTCGCCCTAGCGTGTCCCCATGGGAGCACCTGTCCTCTTCGTATGGAAGAAGGACGGATCACTGAGATTATGTATAGATTACAGAGAGCTGAACAAGGTGACTATCAAGAACAAGTATCCACTGCCTCGTATTGACGATTTGTTAGATCAGCTACAAGGAGCGACTGTGTTCTCCAGGATTGACCTGCGTTACGGATATCACCACCTGAGGGTGAGGGAGCAGGATGTGCACAGGACAACATTCCGGACCAGATATGACCACTACGAGTTTGTAGTGATGCCATTTGGGCTTACGAATGCCCCAGCCGTCTTTATGGAGTTGATGAACAGTATTTTCATCGACTTCTTGGATCAGTTTGTGGTGGTTTTCATTGATGACATTCTGGTATACTATCGCAGTGGAGAGGAGCATGCAGGACATCTGAGGACTGTATTGCAGGTTTTGCGGGATAGAGAACTTTATGCTAAGTTCTCTAAGTGTGAGTTCTGGATGCCAGAGGTAGCATTCCTGGGTCATGTGGTTTCAGCTGAAGGGATCAAGGTGGATCCAACGAAGATAGAGGCAGTAGCAGCTTGGACGACACCGACGAACGTCAAGGAAGTACGTAGTTTCCTTGGCCTAGCCGGTTATTACAGACGCTTTGTGGAGGGATTTTCTGTGATTGCCCGTCCACTGACGAGTTTGCTGAGGAAGACTACCAGATTTGTGTGGTCTGATCAGTGCATGCAGAGTTTTGAGGAGTTGAAGAGGCGTTTGACTTCTGCTCCTATTTTGGCACAACTAGAGGGTACTGAGGATTTTGTGGTTTACAGTGATGCATCCAAGCTAGGCTTGGGATGTGTTTTGATGCAGCGAGGCAGAGTTATTGCTTATGCGTCTCGAAAGTTGAAGACGTATGAGGAGAACTACCCGACTCATGATTTGGAGTTGGCAACGGTAGTTCATGCACTGAAGATCTGGAGACATTATCTGTATGGTGCTACGTGTCAGATCTTCACAGACCATAAGAGTCTGAAGTATATTTTCACGCAGCGGGAATTGAATAACCGCCAGCGTAGGTGGTTCGAGCTGATCAAGGATTTTGATCTGGAGATTCTGTACCATCTAGGGAAGGCAAACGTTGTCGCCGACGCCCTGAGCAGGAAGACGCCTCGAGAGAAGGCGATTGCGAGATTGACAGTTCAACATCAGTTGCAGAGAGATCTGTTCTGGTTAGAGTTGGACATTCAGTTTCCTAATGAGGATGCCCAGTTGCGTACTTTAAAGGTTCTTCCTGATCTGTTAGGTGAAATCTAACAGAAGCATGAGACCTTCCCGACACTAATGAGGATCCGAGAGAGGATATCTCGGGATGAGGCACCACAGTTCTTGCTAGGAGCAGATGGGGTTTTGAGACGTTGAGGTCGCGTGTGTGTACCTGCTGATACAAAGTTGAGACAGAGGATTTTACAGGAGGCTCATTGTACACCTTACTCTGTACATCCAGGTACGAGTAAGATGTATCAGGACTTGAGACGTTTATATTGGTGGGGAGGGCTGAAGCCCGATGTGGCCAGATTTATGGCACAGTGTGCGACCTACCAGCAGGTCAAGATAGAGCATAGCAGACCTGGAGGTGAGCTCCATCCACTTCTTGTTCCAAAGAGGAAGTGAGAGGACGTCACCATGGATTTTGTGACTGGACTGAGGCTGAGCCGGAGTTTTGATGCCATCTGGGTCATAGTGGACAGATTGACGAAGACGGCACGTTTCATTCCTATTAGAGAGACGTGGCCGGTGAGCAGATTAACTAAGGAGTACACTAGGCAGATAGTGAGACTCCATGGTGTACCGAGGACGATCGTCTCAGACAGAGATGGGCGATTTACCTCGAGATTCTGGAAGAAGATTCAGACTGCCCTAGGGACGAGTTTGCACTTCACGACTGCGTTCCATCCTCAGACAGATGGTCAGTCAGAGAGGACCATTCAGACCCTGGAGGATATGCTGCGAGCTTGTGTGTTGGATTGGGGACAATTGTGGACGGATCATCTCCCACTTGTTGAGTTCTCATACAACAACAGCTGACATGCATCTATTGGGATGACCCCATATGAGGCACTGTATGGACAGAGATCTCGTACCCCGTTATGTTGGGATGAGCAGAGTAGTGTCAGTGGTTTGGCACCTGATCAGATTTAGGATGATATGGCTCGAGTAGAACTGATTAGAGAGAGGATGCTGACTGCACAGAGCCGTCAGAAGTCTTATACTGATAGGAGGTGTAGACCTCTAGAGTTCAGAGTTGGAGCCCATGTGTGGCTGAGAGTGTCCCCGACACGAGGTGTTAGGCATTTTGGCATTAAGGGGAAGTTGAGTCCCCAATATGTTGGACCGTTCGAGATTCTGGATCGGGTTGGGAGCGTAGCTTACAGATTAGCCTTGCCTTCGAGATTAGAGGGTGTTCACCTTGTATTTCATGTGTCTCAACTGAGGGAGTACATACCAGATCCGAGACACATCATGAGTTATGATGATTTGGTGGTTGAGCCGGACCACACGTTTGTTGAGTATCCTATTGTACTCCTAGAGCGAGGTATGAGACGCCTGCGTTCGAAGGACATTCCTATGTTGAGGATACATTGGTCGAGACGAGGACCCGAGGAGGCTACATGGGAGATTGAGGATAGTATCAAGAGGAACTATCCAGAGTTCTATGCTGAGTTAGATGCACCAGTAGGATCATCGAGTAGATCTTAGTAATAGCTTGGCGAGTCTTATTTGCTTATATGCTTATATGCTATGATGTGTTTATTTCATACTAGCTTTGATGTGATTATGATCTTATTAGATCTTGTTGTGCTAGTATGATTCTTGTTTATAGCTGGAGATGGTTCTTTCCTCCATGCTATTGTGATATGATAGGTTTAGCTGGAGATGGTTCTTTCCTCCATGCTATTTTGATGGACATAGTAGTGCTGGAGATGTTCTTCCTCCATGCCTTTTCTGTTATGGATATGATATGGCTAGAGATGTGATTCCTCTATGCCTTGTGATATGTTTATTTATGGTTTGGCTAGAGATGGTTTTCCTCTAGGCCCTGGATAGTATAGTTTGCTGCTGGAGTTGATGATTTCCTCCATGCTTATGTTTGAGGTTATAGAGAGTTTTACCTCGGCTTTTGAGTCCGAGTGGTTTCAAGACTTTGCAAGTTTCGGGACGTAACTTGTTTTAGGGGGTGAGATGTGAGAGCCCTATTCTTTCGGACCGAGTCTTGGTCCTTGGCCGAGATTGGCCTTTCCGCACCCGCGGGCCTGACTACCGCCCCTGCGGGTTTCCGCCCCGCGGCTCAGGGAACTGCCCCTGTGGTTTCCGGCGGCTGCAGCCGGTTTTGTTGACTCCCTTGACTCGTGCTTTACCTTTCCCTTACTTCTTCTTTTCCCTTGGCTGATCAAGGGTTATTCTTCACTCTCTTCCTCAGTTCCTACGTCCTTCTTGCTTCTTCATCCCTTCCTTTGATCTTGTTCTTGTTCTCCTCGGAGTTTGGCTTGGAAGTTGTAATTTGTGGTTGATGATGATGCTAGTGATGTGTATGCTGAGCTTGGAAGCCAGCTACTGATGTGTGTGACTCTCCCTGTAGCCTAGGATCTTCAGTAGTGGTGAGTTCTTGCTTCTTCTCCTTCTCTTCTTCTTTGTTTCCATCTCTTTAGCTTAGGATTAGATGTTTGAGCATAGATTAATGTTGGAATGTGTATGTATATGTTTGTGTGTGAATTGGATTAGAGAAGACGTGATTTGATCACGTGAAGAGCAAAAGAGAAGCCGCGGGTTCAAGTTCTGCACAGACTCCGCCCCCGCGCCTAAGAAGCCGCCGCCCCTGCGGAAGCCGTGCCGCAGCGCCAGCGCCTTGCTTGCGTTGCCTGCGTCCCGTGTCACCGCGCCTGCGGCTGATCCCTGCCGGGCCTGCGGGTTACCGGTTCCGCTCATGCGTCCCTTGATCACGCAGGTGCGTCTTGTCCCAACACTCCATAGTTGGGTAGCTCCTTTCCTTTCCTAGTATGAGGGAACTAGTACCATGCTAGGTATCGGTTTATGATGAGTATGATATAGATATGCCGGTTACGGCCTTGAGGTTTACGAGTTCAATATGATCCTTATGGATCCCTTGGGTCTAGGTGTGACCCCTTTGTGTGATAGGAGTTTGGTATATATATATGTATGCCTTGTATAGGCCGTTTGTCCTCCAGTTTGGAGTGGACCTGAGTGAGAGCTGATCGTAGTGATACGACTTCTGAGATTGAGGTAAGTCTGTGGACTTACTTAGCTGCCATCCTTATATTGGATGTGTGGATGAGTGGTGTTTGTTATATGCTTTATAGCATGCTTTATGTTGGTCACCGACCAATGTTATATTGACCGCCCATTGTAGTGGCTGTGACAACTTACCTTTCATCCCGTAGTGGAGTCTGGGAAGTTCTTTGTAAGCTAGTTAGTTCTGGTATACGGGAAGGGCACCTACCACTCCCTATGGTATACGGGAAAGTGCGCTGATACCACTCCAGCTAGCTATTGCACGCAGAGGCGAGGATTATATTCATTCCTCGTGTCACGTATTTTCATATACTGATTTATATACTCTTGAGTGATTAACGTTATAAAGATAATAAACCGGGTAAATGTGTGATATCATGATGAGGTGTTAATATTATTGATATGTGATTGTTCTCTAGCATCTTCTTATATATGTGTATGGTTAGCTAACGGTTTTATACCGTGTTATAGATCCTTTGCAGGTTAGGAGAGCTGCAGAGTGATCCAGAGGGGTGATCTGCTGAGGGTTCCGTACACTGGGCGTTATCGTGGGATTTTGGGTTATCATTATTGTACGGATTTCTGTTTGACTTTGTACTTAGCAGTACTGTGTATCATCCTGTTGATATGTATATATATATATATATATATATATATATATATATATATATATATATATATATCATTTTTATGTTTTGTTTTAATCTATTGGTGCCTTGTTGTAAGATTCAGTGAACTTGTTGTCAGGCTAGAGTCAGGATCCATTGTGAGATCCTAACCCTGTAGCACCTCGAGTCCTACGGATTTGGGGTGTTACACCTGCGATTAAGCAAGAGACCACCTCGCTTCGAGTCTGGTTCGATGAGTAGTGATTCCTCGTCAAATCACTTGGAGATAAAGGTGGAGATCTAGATTTGAAAACCTAGGAAAAAAGGGAGGATAAAGAGGGCACGATTAAAACCAAGAAATGTGCGATTTGAAACCGTTAATCTATGGAAGAAAGATTCTCAAAGTTGGATGGATAATGGTTGTCGTTCGGGGCAAAATTTAAGGGGTCACAATTGCTATCGGAGTAAAGCCACGATCAAGGTCGATCTGACAACGAATAAGGGAAGATCCGCAAGCTACTTTCGAAGACGGCTTCGAATTTTCAAGGAGAGAAGCATTGGAGAGGTCACCCCTCTCTATGACCAAGCATTCACCAGAACAGAGTTGCAACGGGAGGAAGGAAAATGAAGCACCATGAGCAGAACCCAATCAATCAAATAATGTTAAGAACAAAAGACAACTCCTCAGTTGGGGAAAAGAACAACTTCTACTCGAACAAATGGTCGGGGAACGCACCGGCTACCTGCTCTACAACAAGATACGGTTCTTGTCCAAGAACTATGATAAAGTATTTGCTATTTACATGTATATGCTCCAAGTCATGTAATCGACCAAATGAAATCTGGTATCCTAATAATTGGCTTTGTTCTAAGGGAGACACCAAACTCGATAGCCCATATGATTTTTATAACACTACAAAATATTTGATGAATAACTCATCAGAGCAGGAATCGTTCATACAAAGTAACAACTATCTACCATAAGAAATAGTGCGAACTCAACAAAACAACTGGGCTCGCTATATACCTTGGAGAAACCATAGACGATTCAGATCGGAACCGAGAAGGAACAACAGATCGGAACCGAGAACACATACGAATACCGAACAAACAGATCACAAAATAATCATAAAAGTAGGACTAGAGGGAAGACTGCCACCCAAAACACGATATAAGTATAAATGAAAATAGCGTTTGGGAACTGTAGGGGAATGCACAAGAAGAGCTTTTCGACTAATCTAAACATTATATGTAAAAACGAGGGTATTCATATTATAATCCTCGCAAAAACAAAAACTAGTTCCGAACCGGATAAATCATTATGGAAAAATGCAGGTTTTGATAACATCCTTTTCATACCGGCACTAGGCTTCTCGGGAGGTCTGTGTATGCTATGGAAAGAGTATCAATTTCAAAATGAAAAAAAAAATTATTAGAACACATGCATAACAGATACATCACGCTAAATCATATTAACATAACTTCGGGCTTTCAAACGCGAATCTTCGGGATCTATGCACCACCTAATGAACAAAAGAAAGACGAGTTTTGGTCATATTTTGTTTCCGATTTCAAATCATCAAACATACCAACGCTAGTCATAGGAGACTATAATGAGTTAAGGAAACCCACGGACAAAAAGGGAGGAGCTCCCATTGACAATAATAAATATAAGAGACTACATGATATAGCTGACCAATGCGGAATAATAGACCTCCCAACTAAAGGTAATGAGTACACGTGGAAAAAAGGAGGGAAGGAGACGATAACACGTATGAAAAACTTGACAGAATAATGTCAACCCTTGAAGTCATACAAGAATACTTGAGCATTCACACTCGAAACCATGCATTATATACCTCGGACCATTGTATGATATCAATTAATCTGCAAAACCAAGCCATAGCATATAGAAACAAACCGTTCCGTTTCGAGTCCATGTGGATGCAACGACAAGATTGTGAAAACCTAATTAAACAAATATGGAGAACCCAGTTTCCAGGAACACATATGTTCAACCTTGTTAATAAAACTAACCTCCAAAAATAGATATTGAAAAAAATGGATTCGTGCGAAATTCGCGAACATTAATACCCAACTAAAATCCGTTGATGAACAAATAGAAACCCTTCAAATGCAATTATTCTCAGCTTTTGATCAACAATTAAATGATAAGATAATGAGATTATGCAAGAAAAGTCGAGAATGTATCCTGGAATAACAACATAGATATTGGGTACAACGAGCCAAAACGGCAAATTTGCGCTTAGGTAATAAAAACACGAAATACCACCATAGAAAAGCCACTAGCAGAAGAAATAAGAAGATAATATCAAATATAACAAGAAGTGATGGAACCATACTATCCAAAGAGAGCGACATAAATGAGGAATTTTTGGAAGATTATAGAACGCGATTCCGAGCGTCGAATATCGACATTTGCAAACTCCAAAAACTTCTAGAAGTCGTACTACCAGAAATTACTAACGACGAATACACAGAACTAGCGAAGCCTTTCTCTATCAGGGAAATAAAAAAAACTCACTGTTTGACATCGGTAGTGAAAAATCACCGGGTCTTGACAGAATGACAGCTGGTTTTTATCAGAAGTATTGGCACATCGTTGGCCCAACAGTCACAAGAGCTGTAAAAAGTTTTTACAGAACTAGAAAAATCCTTAAACAATTGAACAATACTTTCGTTGCACTTCTCCCGAAAGTTGATAACCCAACAACAACTGTCAACTACAAACCAATCAGTCTTTGTTCCATGGTATACAAAATCATAGCCAAGATTTTAGCTAATTGATTAAGTTCAATTTTACCGCAACTAATTCACCCACTACAAAGCGCCTTTACTAAAAATAGGGCAATCCATGACAATGTCCTTATAGCCAACGAAAATTTTCACGGGTTTAGATCAAAAAGAGGAAAAGAAGGGTATATGACCGTTAAATTGGACATGGAAAAAAATATACGATAAATTAGAATGGAAGTTCCTTAATTGGTACTGCAAAAATTTAGGTTTTGTGAGAAATTTAGAAATTGGGTAAACGAATGCGTAATAACTGTCTTGTATTCTCTGCTAATAAACGATTCACCGACAACCCTATTCTGCTCTCAAAGAGGTCTCCGTCAAGGAGATCCACTATCCCTGTAACACCCCAAATCCGTAGGACTCGAGGTGCTACTGGGCTAGGATCTCACAATGGATCCTGACCCTAGCCTGACAACAAATTCACTGAATCTTAAAACAAGGCAGAAATAGATTAAATACAAAACATCAAACTGTTATAATGTATCAAAAGGTTTATACAAGTACTGCTGAGTACAACAAAACATAACCATATACATAGTCAAAAGATCCCATCCCACGAGGACGACCCAGTGTATGGAGCCCTCAGCAGATCACCCCTCTGGATCACTCTGCAGTTCTCCTAACCTGCAAAGGATCTACAACACGGTATAACACCGTTAGCTAACCATACACATATATAAGAGATGCAGAGCACAAACACACATCAAAGAATACTAGACACATCAACATGATATCACACATTTACCCGGTTCATTATCTTTATAAAGTCCAGCAATCAACTCATATATATATATATATATATATATATATATATATATATATATATATATATATATATCCATATAAACATATGTGACACGAGGAATATATAATCCTCGCCTCTGGGTCCAATAGTCAGCTGGAATGGTGCCTAGAACACCACCCCGTGTACCCTAAGGGAATGGGGAGTGCCCGAACCGTTTACCAGGTCTGGCCTGCCTACAGAGAACCTCCCAGACTCCCGGCGGGATGAAAGGGCAAGTTATCACGGCCCTACAATGGGTAAGAAATATACCATAGATCGGTAATAAACCATAACACATACTATCAAACATATACCACACACCACTCATGCACACATCCAATATAGGAATGAAAACTAAGTAAGTCCTACGGACTTACCTCAACCTCGTAGACGTCTCAACTCGATCAACCCTCAAATCCGGTCCACTCCAATCTGGAGGATAACACTGCCTAGCATCAAGGCATAACGAAACATACTCATCAACCATCTATCCTCAACATATACCTAGCATGCTACTACCGCTCATACTAGGAAAGGAAAGGATCTACCTAACTCTAGGTAGATCCGGGACAAGACGCACCTGCGTGACACAAGGGACGCAGGGGCGGAGCAAGCAACCCGCAGGCGCGGCAGAACTCAGCCGCGGGCGCGTTGACAAAGGCCGCTGGCAACGCAGGCACGGCGCGGGCGCTGCGGCACGGATTCCGCAGGGGCGGTGACTTTCAGGCGCGGGGGCGGCGTTTGTGCAGAACTTGAACCCGCGATTCCTCTTCGGCTCTTCTCGTGATTAAATCACGTCTTTATCATTCCAGATTCACACACATAAATATACATACACATTCCAACATCAAACTATATCCAATCATCTAATCCTAAGCTAAGGAAGGAAGAACAAGGAAGAAGAAAGAAAGAAGAAGCAAGAGAGGCATACCACAGCTGTGGCCTAAGCACGAAACTGCTCCAAGACAGCAACTCCACTAGCTCTCAAGCTCAGCAACAACATCATACACATCAACATCATCATCCACACAAAGCCACACCAAAACACTTTCCAATTCTAAGGAAACCAAGAAGAAGATCAAGGAGGAAGGAGAAGGACGTGAAGGCAGCTGGAAAGGAAGTGAAGGATGCTCAGCAAGCCAAAGCAAGGAACTAGGTTAAGGAAGTGGAGAGTAAAGCACGGTTCAAGGGTCAACAAAGCCGGCTGCAGCCGCAGGAAACCGCAGGGGCGGGTTTCCTGGCCGCAGGGGCTGCTAGGGCTAAACTAGCTTCCAAAAACTAAGGCTCTTACAATCCCGCTCCTTTTTAATATAGGAGCTGAAATCTTAGCAAGAAATATACAAAAAATAAGCAGAGAAAACCCACGATCAATTGACTTTCCCATAACAAAACAGGGGTCATCAATCCCGTTCTTAGCCTTTGCAGATGATATCATCATTTTCACTAAGGGAACGACTGATGCATGCAACAAAATCTTATTGGTTTTGAATGATTATTGTGAAACTTCTGGCCAGGTAACAAACTATCACAAATCTACCTTTCAAACCCCAAATAATGTAGACCCGCAACCAAAAGAAGAATACAAGCTCATCTTGGGATATCTTCATCCACAAATCTAGAACAATACCTAGGTTGTCCTATCATAAATGGAAGGGTCAACAAAGATATTTTCAACTCAGTCATTCAAAAATCAAGACAACAACTCTCGAAATAGAAAACTTCATCTCTCTCGCAAGAGAGGCGAACAACCCTAATTAAAGCAAACCTTAACGCAAAACCAAGCTACCTTATGCAGGCTTTTATGTTACCTGCAAGCATTCATAATGAATTAGACAAAATCAGTAGAAATTTCTTTTGGAACAAATAACCAAACTACCACCCATTATTTTGTTGGGATAAAATTTGTAAACCAAAAGAGCTAGGCGGTACCGGCATAAGAAATGCCGAGGACATGAATAAGGCACTATAAATGAAACTCCTATGGCAAATTATGGCGGAACCGGAAAATATATGGGTCAAAATTATAGAAGAAAAATATCTCTGTGGGCAAAACCTATGGAATTACGAGTGTGGAAAAAATACATCCTGACAATGGAAGAAATTGACCAAATTGAAAGAAGAATTTTAATAAAGGCCTATGCTTGCAAGTAGGGGATGGAAGTACAGTCAAATTTTGGGAAGACCAATGGTTACTGAATGAACTCCTATATTCAGTAGTAAATGATCAAACCCTAATTAATACATCGGATAAGGTAGATACCTTTATCTTGGATAAACGGTGGAATGAACAATGTCTTGATCAACTTGAATGCCTTCTTCAAATAAACATCATTCATAAGATAAAAGGAGTACAACCTCCCAAGAAATGACATAAGAGGTAGGATCTATTGGTCTACAAACGACGACGGATGGTATTCCACGAAATTTGCAATAAACATGATCCAAAGGAGAAAAGTTGGGGTATCGGAAGACAAAACATGGATATGGGGAATGAACATCATGCTGAAAGTTCAAAATTTCATGTGGAAAATGGCCCTAAATGGCCTCCCAACAAAATCTTGACAAACAAAAAATTCCGGTAGTCATGCACTGCGTATTGTGCAATCATCATACAGAAAGCGCCAAACACTTTTTCTTTAAGTGCCAATGCACTCACCTGACCCTGGAAAGTACCAAAATATCATCCATCCTTAAGGATATCGACACGTATAATCAATCGACTTATGAGACAATCTTAGCATTGAAGGATAAAATCTCAACACAAGAATTTAGACAAGTGGTAATGATTTGGTGAAATATTTGGCTGGATAGAAACCAAATAATCTTTAACAATATAAGACCAACACAAAACCTAAAACAAAATGCACTAAAACAAATTGAAGATTGGGAACAAGCAAACATTAAACAATTAACTAAGAGCAAAACAAATAAAAAACAGAGAAGAAAGTCCAAGAATATCAGCTGGCAAAAACCAAAAGCTAACTTCGTTAAGCTTAACTTTGATGTAACATCTGACTACAACAACCAATTCGCCTTTGGTTTCATCATTCGTGATAACCATGACTTTCGTTTGGCACACGGAAAAGGAAAATGTCATGCAGATTCAGTTTTACAGGCAAAAGCGTTTGCTCTACAGGAAGGCCTACAAAAGGCTAAATAGTTAGGAGTTTCGGCTATTGAGATTGAGGGAGACAACCTGATGCTGATCATTTCAATTAACCAAGCTTGGAAACCCCTGTGGGAGACATACATGATCATCTCAGACATTTCCGCTAGCATCTCAGGCTTTTCTCAAGCAAGTGTCACTCACATATTCAGGGAAATCAACACGGTAGCGGACAAGTTAGCAAAACACGGACTTTCTGCCACTGAAGACCAATACGATCTCCCAGACGATGTGGTTGTACTTATCCGTAAGGATGCTGTAGGTCGATCGGTGTCTAGATATTGATCCACCTAATGACTTAGAAGGTCGGAAAAACATGGGTAAAGAAACTAGTTTATACCGTATATTGCATGAAATTAATCAAACATATATATTATAAATTTATTTTTAAGACTGAATTTAGAATGAAAGCATAAAGTTATAACTAAAAAATATTTAATGATAATTCGAAATGCATCGTCTACGCCCTGTATGAATAGTTTTGGATACATATTACCATTATAAATAAGGATGTAATATATAATAAGAAAAACTTATAGTTTGGGAATATTACACATTGTGTATATTATGGTATATAAATTTCTTAAAATATAATTGTCAGAGTCCGATACAGAAGGACCGGATAGAGCGGAAGGTCGTGTGCATGCGAGCGCATATGCGCGTTAGGCCCAAAACCCAACACGTAAACCCGATGAGGTTCCATCCTGAAACCAATTGGCAATAGGAGGAGTAGCCCACCGACCTCATATAATAGGCTCGGAAATCCCAATCTTTCGATGTGGGAACTAATTATCTCCAACACACCCCCGCAAGCGAAACTACAAGATATAGACCGAGTTGCACTTGCCCACAGGTTAGGATCACAAGCAATATAGAGGCTAACCGCTCTGATACCATGTCAAAGTCCGATACAAACGGACCGGATAGAGCGGGGATCGTGTGCATACGAGCGCACATGCGCGTTAGGCCCAAGCCCAGCACGTAAACCCGATGAGGTTCCATCCTGAAACCAATTGACAATAGGAGGAGTAGCCCACCGACCTTATATAATAGGCTCGGAAATCCCAATCTTTCGATGTGGGAACTAATTATCTCCAACAATATTCGAGCTTTGTCTAAACTTAGTTTTAAACCTGGTACAAATTAATAGAGATGCACGTGATGATAAGAATATTTTATATTATAACTAAGAAATATGCAAGTTAAAATTTAAAAAACAATATTCAAGAATCAAAATATTCAAATATGTTGTTTAATCTAAAAAAAAGGTGACAAATCTTATGTGACTTGATACGATAATGCCAAATGATCGACAAAGTTGATGTGACTTAACATGATGACAAGTGACTCTAATTTACTTTATATTATATTACTCCATCCGTTTATAAATAACGAGGTTTGTAAATATACCGGCGAAAATCTATAGTAATCACCACAAATACGAACTTCGCGTGCGTAGGGTGTGTAGTTGGAGTAAAAAAAATTCTTTTTTTTTGAATTCCAACTACGCCCCCACGTGCGTATTTGAATTTTTTAATGGAATCCAACTACGCATCCCATATGCATAGTTGGAAACGACTCAAATATGGACGTGAATTGCGTAGTTGTGGTGATGAATAAAGAAAATCACCGGTACGTCTATCGACCCCCATAGATAATTGTCGTTTTAGCATCATTCATTTACTTTTTTATTTTAATTTAAAATCACAAGTAACCCATTACCAATATTTAGAAGGGTAATTACTAATAAGCAAAGAAAACTCGATAGACGACAATACGACCCAAAACCCCCTTTTCTATATGAAGTACGGGCTTTACGCGCCCCTTTCCCGAAACCCTTTTTCTTACACCGAAACCTTAATTGACGATGGCTCCAATCATCGATTACTTCATGACGGCTTCCTCCTCTCCAAATCAAAAAAAAAATTGGACCAAATCCTTTGCGTCATCACTAGAAACGTGTTGAATGGACGCGTTGTGGCGAGAAAGAAAATGATAACCCCAATTCTCCCATCCTTCTTGGTGTTTGAGTTCTTTCAAGTGCAACAAACTTTGGAGGTTCGCCGTGAAGAGTGGGTTTTCACAAACAAGTTACAAGCGCTTAACAACTTCTTATCTTTCTTCTACAAGCCTTTTGCATTATGCGTAAGAGTGAGATCTGAATTGGTTCTAACCTCTTATGCAAAAGAAAGAGAGGTCTTTCTGACGGTGAATTCAACTCACATTTGGTCATGTGTATTAGAGTAGAAGAAGGAAATCTCGACTATAAGAAGGAGGGAAGAAGGTGGCCTTGTTAGAGATGACTTCGGCTGGGTTGTCTCCAGATCCGGCTTGTTTTCTACAGAGAATAGAGTTGATGCGTTAGGAAGAAGAAGGTCCTTCGATGACGACTCTATTTTGTGGATCGACTATTGGTACTCTAACAATAAAGATTTTTTCCCCCTATTCCACTCTTAAGATTCAACCCTTTTTTGTGTAATCCCTTTAATAACCCTTCTGGACGGTTGATTCCTCTTGATGTATATGAGTGGTGTTACTGGTTGTTTCTAGTTAGTGTAAGAGCCTTGATCTTTAGGAGCTGAGCCACCCCTGCGGGTGCTTGTGCCGCCCCAGCAGGTTTCCGCCCCTGCGGCTCAGGGAACCGCCCCTGCGGTTTTCTGCGGCTGCGGCCGACTTTGTTGACCCTTTGACCCGTGTTTTACCTTCTCTTCCTTACCTTCTTCTTACCTAAGGATCAAGGGTTTCCTTCACTTTTGTGGAGGTTGATGTTGTGCATTGTTGCGGAGCTTGGGAGCCAGCTGAGAGGCTGTTTTCTGATCATTTCCTTGCTTAAGCCACAACAGTGGGTAAGCTCCTTGCTTCTTCTTCATTCTTTCTTTCTTGAATTCCTCTTCCCTAGCTTATGATTAGATGTGATTGAATGTGTATTGATAGTGGAATGTGTATGTATATGTTTGTGCTTGGCCATGGAATGATGAAGACGTGATTTGATCACGTGAAGAGTGAAAGAGAACTCGGGAGGCTATATTCTGCACTGTCGCCGCCCCCGCGTCTGGAAGCCACCGCCCCTGAGGGACTTTGTCACCGCACTCGCACCCGGAAGCCGCCGCCCCTGCGGCCACGGTCACAGCGCCCGCGCCAGCGTGCCTTCGCGCCTGCGCTTGCTGCCTTTCCGCCCCTGCGTCTTTCCATTCCGCAGGTGCGTCTTGTACAAGATCTACTTAGAGTAGTATCGATCCTTTCCTTTCCTAGTATGAGCGGGTTTATAACAAGTTAGGTATGTGTATGAGGATAGAATGATGAGGAATGTGATATTTCTGTATACCGGTTATGGATTTGAGGTTTAGTAGTTTATCGAGGTTTATAAGTTGGATATGATCCTTATGGATCCCTTGGGTCTAGGTGTGACCCCTTTGATTGATAGAAGATGTGATATCTCGTTATGCCTTGTTTTTAGGTAGAGTTGTCCTCCAAATTGGAGTGGATCGTGTTTGAGAATTGATCGTGGTTGAGACTACTTCTGAGGTTGAGGTAAGTCCATAGGACTTACTTAGGTGTCATCCTTATATTGGATGTATGCATGAGTGGTGTGTGTTATATGCTTGATAGCATGCGATGTCGTTTATTACCAGCTTACGTTTTAGTGATTCTCCATTATAGGGCCGTGATAACCTTTCCTATTTCATCCCGCTGGGAGTCTGGGAGGTTCTCTGTAATTATGCCAGATCTGGTATATGGGATGGCCACTCCCCACTCCTTTATTGTATACGGGAGAGTGTTCCGGATCCACTCCAGCTGGCTATGAGCGACCATAGGCGAGGATGATATACTCCTCGTGTCACATATGTTCATATACATATATTTATACGATTTGAGTGTTGGACTTTATAAAGATAAATAACCGGGTAAGTGTGTGATAACATGATGATGTGTTTATTATTCCTAACGTGTGACTGTGCTTATGCATCTTCTATATATATGTGTATGGTTAGTTAACGGTTTTATACCGTGTTGTAGATCCTTTGCAAGTTAGGAGAGCTGTAGAGTGATCCAGAGGGGTGATCCACTGAGGGCTCCGTACATTGGGTTTATACGTGGGCTAGGGGATATTTATGATGTACGGTTATATGTTTTGGTTTGTACTCAGCGGTTCTTCTGTATTACCTTTTGATATGTATATATATATATATACATATATATATATATATCAGTTTTATGTTTTGGATTTAATCTATATGTGCCTTGTTGTAAGATCCAGTGAACTTGTTGTCAGGCTAGGGTCGGGATCCATTGTGAGATCCTAGCCCAGTAGCGCCTCGAGTCCTACGGATTCGGGGTGTTACAAAGTTGGTATCGAGCTTAGGTTGACAACAATGGCACTTGCAATCTGCGATAAAGGTCGAATAGATAAATAAACATAACCCGAAAGGGGTCTGACTTTTCAAAAGGTTTTTGTTTTGAAATGAGTACAAGTGCTTTGGGATAGTGTGTATGTGAGTCATCGCCCCTCTGAAGACCTCGACAGTATAGATATATATAGATATTCTGTTGTGATTGATTTTGTATATATCTTTACATATGTTATATATATAGCCTTCTAAGTTAGGTTTGTGTCCTCTGCAGATGGTTCGGACTAGAGCCTTACCTGAAGTTGGAAGAGGTAGGGGTAGACCCCCTCTAGGTAGAGGACGAGGTAGGATTCCCGCTGGTGATGCACATGTAACGGAGGAAAGTCACGAGGATGCTGCTGAGAGTGTCGTTCCGGAGATTGGGAACGGGGCAGCTGAGAGACAGGGATCACAGAGAGTCCAGTCAGATGACTCGGATCGTGTCTCCATGAAGGGACCAACCTTCCGCGAGTATATCAGACGAGTTGAGGAGGCTGCTAGAGCAGGTAGGCGTGCCCTTGATCTTACGGCACAGGGAGAATCATCTGAGAGATCCCATGGAGTTACTCAGGTGCCAGCTGCACCGGCACATGTTGCTGAGACTGCTAAAGTTACAGAGGAGCATCGAGGGCCTCGACCAGACACTTGGTTGAAGGCAAAGTATGTGTACCCCCTTTCTCTGGGAAGGTGGGTGACGTGGCTAAAAACCTATGGTCGTTGTCTTTTAGCTTTTAGTCAAAGTAGAATCCTAACGTTACACTTAACCGATTTGTATAGTGTAAGTAAGGGTCGAACCCAAGGGAGTTTGATCACGTTTCTATTAGATTCAATTATTGATTTGGTAACAAAAAGGAGGAATTTGGATTGTAGCAAAACAAGACAAAAACAATTAGAAAGTTGGTGATAATAAAGTTGATTAAAGAACTACACTAGGTTGGATCTTAGCATACATACTAGTTGGTTGATTCTTTTTATAAGTTATTCACCGATGTTCTCATCTTGATCGTAGATATGTGTTAAGCCAACCGGCATTAACACAACTTAACTAGTTTATTAATCCGTAGACCTACAAGATTAAAACACAAGTTAGCATTCTAATAAAGTTAAAGAGATATAAAGAAGGATAAAACAAACCGTTAAATCTTTCTTTATAGTTATATTCCTTTCCCTTAGATAATCACAACCAGCTTTCACCTATGGGTTTACTACTAGATTAAGGACCCGAACCCGGAATCGATTAATCCTAGCATTTTGCATGCATTAGTACACTTAAGGTGATCAATCTAAGTGGATAAAAACATGCAAACATAAATGAGAGATCAAGGAAAATAACACAAAGGATAATGAATTTAAACTTATATTAGAAGAACTTACAACCAAATAGTAATGTAGCTTCAATCAACCCAATGTAGCAAAGGAAGCTTAGAAACTCATTACAAAAGACACTAGAAATATAGAGGTTTTTGTGGGAAAAATGAGATGATTCTAGCTTTAGCCAAGGGCTCTATTTATACTACAAAATGCATTAAAAATGAGTAAAGAGGCTGTGCAAACAGCCACCATAAAGAATGGGGTAAAGAGGCTGTGCAAACAACCACAATTAAGACCATAAAGCCGAAGAAAACAGCCGGAGTAAAGTCCTCTGACGCTACCGCGGCCAAGGGTGGCACAGGGGCGGTTTAGGCAAAAATGTTCCATCTTCCTCTTGGCCGTTGGGGCGGCTTGACATTCCCGCAGAGGCGGGTCTTTAAATGTACTTTGAACGTCTGACTCTTCAACTTCGTGGCGTTTCTGGTGAAAATCCGCAGGCGCAGCCCAGAGTCACCGCACGGGCGGTGACATTGGATCTTCGGCTTCACAGGGCCGCTGGCAAGGGCGCAGGCAGGAGCGCTGTCTTCGCTTCTTGAGGCTGGGTTACCGCAGGCGCGGCCATTGGCGGTCGTAGGGGCGGTGACAAGTTTCTTCTTGGGCCCGGGCGAAGGAGCTGGCTGCGGCACTCGGCGTGGTTCTTCAGGGTTGTCACCGCAGGTGCGGCCAGAGGCGGCCGCGGGGGCGGTGACAAGCTTCTTTCGGCGCAGGTGAAGGCGCTGGTTGCGGCACTCGGCAAGGGTGCCACCGCAGGGGCGGTGTCACTACTCCGCGGGGGTGGTGTGGCACCAGAAACTTGTCTTCGTCGCTTTACTTCAACTCCTAAGTGTTGCTCATAACTTCTTTTGCTTCATTTAGACTTTTTCATCGGGATCAAATTATGAGCAACACAATATGACTCAAAAACATAAAAAGGACTCTAAAAACTACCTAAATTGATAGTGATTCCATCACCTATCAGTGGGGTTAGAGGTGGAGCTATGGATAGGACATGTAGACTCAGCTTTGGAGTCTATTAGATGTCCAACAGATAGGCAGATAGAGTTGGTGTAGACTCTGTTCAGGGACCTAGCAAAACATTGGTGGAGATCTGTACGGGGACATGTTAGTAGTTATGATCAGATGAGGACCATGATCAAAGAGCGTTTCTGCCCTGCCTCTTTGAGGAGGGAGAAACTGTGGGATTTTATTGAGGCTGGATTTGGGGATGTACCAGTCTACGAGGCCATTAGGAGATTTCAGGAGGAGCTGGCATTGCTGGGTCCAACTGCACCTTCTGTAGATCAGCATGTGTATCTGTTCTCCCGGCGACTGAGGGATACTACCCGGACCTATATGGCGAGATTTCATTGTGAGACTCTTATAGATTATCAGGACAGAGCTTCCGACTATGAGAGGGAGCGAGCTGGTCAGAGGAGAGCTTCTCAGACCGGAGGGTCTGAGAAGAGACAGCGTACAGGGCAGACCAGTGGTACTGGTGGAATTACTGGTTCAGGGCGAGGCCAGAGCCGCTATTGTCATCCCTCATCTGCACCGGTTGTAGATAAGAGGCGACAGTCTTACAACTGTGGTGATCCGGGACATATGCGGCCAGAGTGTACGAGGCCGTTATTGACTTGTTTTACTTGTGGCAGATCAGGCCACAGAGCTGTCTTCTGCCGACAGGGCGGAGCTTCATCTTTGTAGGGTTCTTCTCATGCTAATGCAGCAGGAGGTGGGCAGAGGCCACCTCAGCAGCAGACACAGGGACAACAGAGGGTCCCAGATCGCCCTACTACTCAGGGATCTGCTCCTGGGCCGAGTAGAGGCAGAGGTCGTGGTGGGAGCACCACTAATACTAGAGGAGCTCAGAGTAGAGTTTTTGAGCTGAGTAGTGCAGAGGAGCCACTTTCACCGACTGCTACATGTACCATTCTAATTCATGGTTTACCTATTAGAGTTTTGTTTGATACGGGTGCTACGCATTCTTTTATATCTGATGCCTGTGTTCAGCGTCTGAGTTTAGATACGACTGAGGGGATACCCTTTAGTATAGGGTTACCCGATGGTAGTAGGGTCAGAGGTACCCGTGAGATTCATGACTGTCCCATTTCTGTAGGGACCCGTGTATTACTTGTGGACTTCTTTGTCATTCCATTAGTGCATGAAGAAGTCATTTTAGGTATGGACTGGATGGATAGACATCAGACGGTTTTAGATGTAGGTAGGAGGACTATCACCCTCTCTACCAAGTTAGGTCAGATAGAGGTTTTTCGAGGTTGAGAACTTGGAAAGACAGGCATGGTTATCAGTGCGATACGGTCAGCGAGACTGATTGCACGGGGTTGTGAGGCCTTCTGGTGTTATGCCATGAAGGAGGGGGAGAGTCCACCATTAGAGGATATCCCAATTGTATGTGAGTTTGCAGATGTATTCGCTGAGCCGTCCAGTTTGCCGCCTCAGAGGAGTGTGGATTTTGGTATTGACTTAGAGCCTGGTACGAGACCGATCTCGAAGGCCCCATACAAGATGACGCCTGTCGAGATGTTGGAGCTGAAGGAGCAACTCGAGGAGTTGGCTGAGAAGGGCTTCATCCGCCCTAGCGTATCCCCATGGGGAGCACCTGTCCTCTTCGTGCGGAAGAAGGACGGATCGTTGAGATTGTGTATAGATTACAGAGAGCTAAACAAGGTGACCATCAAGAACAAGTATCCATTGCCTCGTATTGATAACTTGTTAGATCAGCTTCAGGGAGCAACTGTATTCTCCAGGATTGACCTGCGCTCAGGATATCACCAGTTGAGGGTGAGAGAGCAGGATGTGCACAGGACAGCCTTCCGGACCAGATATGGACACTACAAGTTTGTAGTGATGCCATTTGGGCTTACGAATGCCCCAGCAGTCTTTATGGAGTTGATGAACAGTATCTTCATCGACTTCTTGGATCAGTTTGTGGTGGTCTTCATAGATCATATTTTGGTGTACACTCGCAATAGAGAGGAGCATCCAGGACATCTGAGGACTGTATTGCAGGTTTTACGGGATAGAGAACTTTATGATAAGTTCTCTAAGTGCGAGTTCTGGATGCTAGAGGTAGCATTCCTGGGTCATGTTGTTTCAGTTGAAGGGATCAAGGTGGATCCGGCAAAGATCGAGACAGTAGCAGCTTGGACGACACCGACGAACGTCAAGGAAGTACGTAGCTTCCTTGGCCTATCCGGGTATTATTGACGTTTTATGGAGGGATTTTCTGTGATTGTCCGTCCACTGACAAGTCTGCTGAGGAAGACTACCAGATTTATATGGTCTGGTTAGTATATGCAAAGTTTTGAGGAGCTGAAGAGACGTTTGACTTATGCTCCTATTTTTCCATAGCCAGAGGGTACAGAGGATGTTGTGGTTTACAGTGATGCATCCAAGCTAGGCTTGGGATGTGTGTTGATGCAGAGAGGCAGGGTGATTACATATGCGTCTAGACAGCTGAAGACGTATGAGGAGAACTACCCGACCCATGATTTAGAGTTGGCAGCGGTAGTTCATGCACTGAAGATCTGGAGACATTACCTTATGGTGCTACATGTCAGATCTTCACACCCCATAAGAGTCTGAACTACATTTTCACGCAGCGGGAATTGAATAACCGCCAGCGTAGATGGCTTGAGCTGATTAAGGATTTTGATCTGGAGATTCTGTATCATCCGGAGAAGGTGAATATTGTCGCCAACGCCCTGAGCAGGAAGACGCCTCGAGAGCAGGCGATTGCGAGGTTGACAGTTCAACATCAGTTGCAGAGAGATCTGATTTGGTTGGAGTTGAACGTCCAATTTCCTGATGAGGACGCCCAGCTGAGTACTTTAGAAGTTCTTCCTGATCTGTTGAGTGAGATCCAACAGAAGCAGGAGACCTGCCCGACATTGATGAGGTTCCGAGAGAGGATGTTTCGGGATGAGGCACCACAGTTCCTTTTAGGAACAGATGGAGTATTGAGACGCCGCGGTCGCGTCTGTGTACCAGCTGATGTGGAGCTGAGACAGAGGATATTACAGGAGGCTCACTGTACGCCTTATTCAGTGCACCTAGGTACAACTAAGATGTACCAGGATTTGAGACGTTCATATTGGTGGGAGGGTTGAAGCCCGATGTGGCCAGATTTGTCGCACAATGTGCGACCTATCAGCAAGTCAAGATCGAGCATTGCAGACCTGAGGGTGAGCTCCATCCACTTCTTGTTCCACATAGGAAGTGGGCGGACGTCACCATGGACTTTGTGACTGGGCTGAGACCGAGCAGGAGTTTTGATGCCATCTAGGTTATAGTGGTCAGACTGACGAAGACGGAACGTTTTATCCCTATTTGGGAAACGTGGCCAGTGAACAGATTAATAGAGGAGTACACTAGGCAGATAGTGAGACTCCATGGTGTACCGAGGACGATCGTCTCAGACAGAGATGGTTGATTTACCTCGAGACTTTGGCAGCAGATTCAGACTGCCCTGGGGATGACCGTTCCAGATCCGAGACATATTGTGAGGTATGATGATTTGGTGGTTGAGCCGGACCACACCTTTTTTGAGCACCCGATTGCAGTCCTAAAACGAGGTATGAGACGCCTGCGTTCGAAGGACATTCCTATGCTGAGGATACTGTGGTCGAGACGAGGACCTGATGAGGCTACATGGGAGACTGAGGATAATATTCAGAGGAACTATCCAGAGTTTTATGCCGAGATAGATGCACCTGTAGGATATACAAGTATATCTTAGTACTATCTTGGTGAGTGTTATACTTATGTGCTTATATGCTATGATGTGTTTATTTTCGTACTAGCTATGATGTGATGTGTGATCTTATTAGATCTTGTTGTGCTAGTGCGATTGATTATAGCTAGAGATGGTTCTTTCCTCCATGCTATTATGATGCGATTAGGTTTAGTTGGAGATAGTTATTCCTCCGTGCTATTTTGGTGGACATAGTATTGTTGGAGATGTTTTTCCTCCATGCCCTTCTGTTATGAGTATGATATGGCTAGAGATGTTTTTCCTCTATGCCCTGTGATGGGATGATGGTTTGGCTAGAAATGTTTTTCATCTATGCCTTGGATAGTATAGTGATCTTATGGCTAGAGATGATGATTCCCTCCATGCTTGTGTTTGAGGTTATAGAGTGATATAGGTTGATACCTTATGAGTGGAGATGTGATACCTCCGAGAGAGAGAGAGTTATACCTCGGCATATGGGTCCGAGAGGGTATGGTTTATACAAGTTTCGGGACGAAACTTGTTTTTAGAGGGGTGAGATGTAAGAGCCTTGATCTTTAGGAGCTGAGCCGCCCCTGCGGGTGCTTGTGCCACCCTAGCGGGTTTCCGCCCCTGCGGTTTCCTACGGCTGCAGCCGGCTTTGTTGACCCTTTGACCCGTGCTTTACCTTCTCTTCCTTACCTTCTTCTTACCTTAGGATCAAGGGTTTCCTTCACTTTCTCCAGCCATTTCACGTTCTTCTTCTCTCTTCTCCATCTCCTTGTTCTTGTGCTTGGATTTTTCTTTGTTTGGAAGAGGTTTTGTGTGACTTTTGTGGAGGTTGATGTTGTGCATTATTGCTGAGCTTGGGAGCGAGCTGAGAGGGTGTTTTCTGATCATTTCCTTGCTTAAGCCACAACAGTGGGTAAGATCCTTGCTTCTTCTTCATTCTTTCTTTCTTGAATTCCTCTTCCCTAGCTTAGGATTAGATGTGATTGAATGTGTATTGATAGTGGAATGTGTATGTATATGTTTGTGCTTGGCCATGGAATGATGAAGACGTGATTTGATCACGTGAAGAGTGAAAGAGAACTCGGGAGGCTACATTCTGCACTGTCGCTGCCCCCGCGTCAGGAAGCCACTGCTCCTGCGGGACTTTGTCACCGCATCCGCACCCGGAAGCCGCCGCCCCTGCAGCCACGGTCATAGCGCCCGCGCTAGCGTGCCTTCGCTTGCTGCCTTTCCGCCCCTACGTCTTTCCATTCCGCAGGTGCGTCTTGTATAGGATCTACTTAGAGTAGTATCGATCCTTTCCTTTCCTAGTATGAGCGGGTTTGTAGCATGCTAGGTATGTGTATGAGGATAAAATGATGAGGAATGTGATATTTTTGTATGCCGGTTATGGCTTTGAGGTTTAGTAGTTTATCGAGGTTTATAAGTTGGATATGATCCTTATGGATCCCTTGGGTCTAGGTGTGACCCCTTTGATTGATAGGAGATGTGATATCTCGTTATGCCTTGTTTTTAGGCAGTGTTGTCCTCCATATTGGAGTGGATCGTGTTTGAGAATTGATCGTGGTTGAGGTAAGTCCATAGGACTTACTTAGCTGCCATTCTTATGTTGGATGTATGCATGAGTGGTGTATGTTATATGCTTGATAGCATGCGATGTCGTTTATTACCGGCCTACGTTTTAGTGATTGCCCATTGTAGGGCCATGATAACCTTTCCCATTTCATCCCGCTGGGAGTCTGGGAGGTTCTCTGTAGTTAGGCCAGATCTGGTATATGGGATGGCCACTCCCCACTCCTTTATGGTATACGAGAGAGTGTTCCGGATCCACTCCAGCTTGCTATGAGCAACCAGAGGCGAGGATGATATACTCCTGGTGTCACATATGTTCATATACATATATTTATACGATTTTAGTGTTGGACTTTATAAAGATAATTAACCGGGTAAATGTGTGATAGCATGATGATGTGTTTATTATTCCTGACGTGTGACTGTGCTTATGCATCTTCTATATATGTGTATGGTTAGCTAACGGTTTTATACTGTGTTGTAGATCCTTTGCAGGTTAGGAGAGCTGTAGAGTGATCTAGAGGGTGATCCGTTGAGGGCTTTGTACACTAGGTTTATACGTGGGCTAGGGGATATTTATGATGTACGGTTATATGTTTTGGTTTGTACTCAGCGGTTCTTCTGTATTACCTTTTGATATGTATATATATATTAGTTTTATGTTTTGGATTTAATCTATTTGTGCCTTGTTGTAAGATCTAGTGAACTTGTTGTCAGGCTAGGGTCGGGATCCATTGTGAGATCCTAGCCCAGTAGCGCCTCGAGTCCTACGGATTTGGGGTGTTACAGTTAGTTTGCTTCAGATGGTTTTGCTATAAACCAGCACGTGCTTATGTCCTCTTATGGCTTACAAAATTTGTTGTGGAGTGTTCATGGCCTATACATTTGCTCTTGAGTATGATTGAATTTTATTTCTACTTGATGTTTATCATGAAACTTGGATCACCAATTGGAAGAAGATCTATGATGGATTACATAAATCCGATTCAATCCACTTTAACAAGAACTCTTTATCAAATAAGTTATCTCATTCATGGCTTAAGGTGGTATCTTTCGTAATGTCTGTGTATACTTGTCTTGGTTACAGAGATGGATTTGTTTGTATCTCAGTCCAACAAGACATGAACCATCTAGGAACAAAACCCTCTCGATGCTTTATCAAGCAACTTAACAAAATCTCGCGTTCACGGCTTAAGATGATAATTGTTGATACTATTGCAAATCCTTGCTTTCTTGAAGTTGGAGATGGGTTTGTTTGCAGCTTTGTCTAACAAGGAAGTAACCAACTAGGGATAAAACCCCTTCGATCTATTTCAAACATAATAACTACAACAAACAATAACTTTGATCTTGTAAAGGTGTCTCCCAAATCAACAAGGATTTAAAAAAAATGTTATTCATAAAAATGTTGTTTATTATAAGATATTAGGGTTACCGAGCTTCTGTGCTCTCCTAATTTTTTGTTTAACAACAGTTAAATGATAGTTAGTTTTTTGTATATTAGACGGATGAGTTGGAGAAACATCTGGACAAACATCGACGTTGTTTGTAAAATCCACAATATTAAAGTAAAAACTAAATCCGAAAAACCACCCGATGATTGCCTCTAGAAGTCCACAAGATTCGACAACATGGTTTATTGCCCTGCTCTTGGTAGGGCCGGAGGTTTATGCCTCCTATGAAAATCTTACCAACTAAAAAACCAAACGATAAGTATTAAGCACAAAAATAATCGATTCATTTGTATCGAATTTGGTTGCAACAATTCAAATAGCAAAATGAATATCATTTTTTCGTATCCACCCCCCAAGAAGCTAATAAAAATATCTTTTGGAAATGATTATATCATTTTTGTATTAAGCACAAAAATAATAGATTTAACAAATTAACAAACTTTAAATATTCTTGTAATCTATTGGATCTTCAAACTTCCGGCAATGATTATACCTAGAGGAAAAACGTGATGGTTTTGATAATAATTTAGAGAAACTTGATCTTGTGTTGGTCCAAAATCAAATTTTACAATGGTACCCAAATTAAAAACCAAAAACCACGCTTTCACTTTATCAAACCAATGCGGGATGGATTAATGAATGTATAACTATAGTCTCCTTCTCCGTTCTTGTAAACAACGGACCAACGGATCAATTGATCAATAGTTTCCGGAAAAAAAGACTAAGACAGGGAAACCCGTAATCCCCCTTTTTGTTTATTTTGGGGATGAAATCCTTACTCAAATGTTATAGAACAATTTTAGTGACTACGACAACCATATTGGATTCTTTATGTGAGACAAGGAACCCTTATGCCGTTCTTATCTTTTGCCAACGACATGATCATCTTTTTCAAGGCAAATTTAGCTTCTTGTCAAAGAACTAAGCAAATCCTAGAATCTTACGGCTCAATTTCATAACAAAAAAATAATTTTCAAAAATTTGCCTTCCAAACAACAAAAAAACACCAATGAGAATTGCATCACCCAATTAAGACTTATAAAAAATTCTATTGGAAGAAAGGGGACCAACATAGACCTATCATTTGTTGGGACTAAATATGCAAATATAAAATGAATGGTGGTCTTGGATTGAGAAAATCTTTAACCATGAACAAAACCTTACAAATGATGCTTTTTGGAAAATCCTGGCGGAACCAGAAAATAGTGGGTCAAAATTGTTAATGAAAAATGCATGAAAAACCATAACATTCTCTACTACTAAAAGAAAGGGTTAACGTCTTGGAAATGAAATAACCATATGAAACTCAAACCCGAGTTTAAGAGAGGTATTATGTGGCAAGTCTGAAATGGAAAAACCATCAAATTCTGGCTTGACAACTCGGTCATAACATCTCCGTTTATAAAAATGGTCCAAAATATAAATCAAATTAAAATAAGTATCAAAGTTAATCATTTTATAACCAATTCTAGAGAATGGTATTTCACAAAAATTGATAACAAGCTACAAAACATCCTTATCCCGGAGATTATGGACAAAATTAAGCAAAGAATATTACCAAAAAAATGAATAAATGATATGTTGGAGGTGCAGTAAAAATGGGTGGTTCACAATCAAATCAGCAACGGATATGATTGAGGAGGATAAGATCCTTACCCCTAAAAATTTATTTGACTGGATTTGGAATCTTGATACCTAACCTAAAGTTAAGAACTTCCTTTGAAAATTCTCAAAAATGGATTTCCAACATAAGCAAAGCTAGACGAAAGAAGAATTGCAGTCATGAGACACTTTGAATTGTGTAACCATCATCTTGAAGACTTGTTTCACATGTTTATTGATTGTCCATCTAGTAAATAAGTCATTTTAAAAAATTGACAGGTCAATTGCGATCGAATTAAGCAAAATAGATAATCAAAACAAAAGAGCAAATGACCTCCTACAGGAAATAAAAGACAAGATTGGACTTACTAGGTTCTCTTGCCTTGCAACAATATGTTGGAGCATCTGGTTCTTCAAGAAGAAAATCATTTTTAGTAATGAGCCTCTCGGTCCTATAATTCGTTTAATTTCATTCATCAAAACCCAAATCCATAATTGGAAAAATATCATCATTGGTGAGGATGATGATATTAAACCGCCACCAAAGGCCAATAATACTATCAAAAGGAGAAAAAATACAACATTAAGTGGGGAAAACCAAAATGCGGCTTCCACAAACTTAAGTTAGATGGATCCAAACTTCTTTTATAAATAACATCCATTGGATTTGTGATTCGTAATCACAATGGTGAGGTTGTTAGCCTTAGTGCAAAAAAAAAAAAAAAAAAAAAACTTCAACTCGGTAATTAAAGTTGAAGCTTATGCCCTTAAATCTGGCTTGCAAGAAGCTATTAGATTGAAGCTTATAGTTTGTGAAGTTGTCCGTGGGAGGTCGAGATGATTATATCCGACTCCAAACTAGATCTTCGCTTCTTTGAAGATGTCAAAATCACGCATGTTTTCAGAGAAATCAAATGTGTTGCTGACCATTACCCCATCTGGGAATCTCAACACCCAACACCAATTTTTCTGATGAACCCGAACTTAATTTGTGTTCTCATCCGCAAGAATGTTTTAGGTTGGACTACCTTTAGGAGGTAGACCGACCTAACCGCTTTCCGTTATAAAAAAATTATTATAAGGGTAATTGTGTGTAAATACCAAAATAGCTAGAAAAACAATTATTGTTGAACAAAAGTACAAGGCTAAAACAACAATTATTTGTGAACGAAGGGAGTATTATATAGTAGATGAAATTTAAACAAGTTAATTAGGAATCCGGTTTCCAATTTATAAATGGGGTAGGTTTGAACGAAGAGTTATATTTGTAGTCTTGTCTACACCATAACTAAAATTTAGGAACCATTTGGATTTACTAAAAATATTTTTCATTTCACTCCTTTTACCAAACACCCTATTATCGTGTTTATTTTTTTTGTATAATTTCAACAAACACTTTCCCTTGTTGGCCTTACATTTTTCTTTTTTTTTAAGTATTGAATAAATTATCAATATAAACACAGTCAATACGAGATCCCTAAGGGGATTAGTTTCCATTCATCGGTATTCCAAGTTACATGGTAACGACGCCTCTCCAAAAACCCTAGTTTTGTTGAGATATTCGATCCATCACATCCACAAACCCTGGTTTTGTTTTCGGCCACCCACATGACCGATCGTCCCTCACCATGCCCGATAATGACGATCTAGGTCCCAACGCTGCCAACCAGACAAATCCCAACACTGATCCCGACACCGGCGACAACCAACTCACCCCCGACGGTACTCAGTCCACCAACACCAATCCCACTTTGGCTCATCACATACCTCCTAACATTTGTTTACTTGATTGTTCTACACATTACCTTATATATACCTTTTCATGATAAAATATAAAAGTTTTGTTGATTTATAAAGTTTACAAACAACGTTTCCCAAAACCTCGCTACCTTCGTAAAATATATTTTCACCGTTACTAAATGAGATCGATTATGTAAACCAACAAAAGTATAAAATAGATAAACATCGAAAATCATTAACACAAGAAGTTTGGTGACATAGTTCAATGTTAAAACCTACTTTGCGGAATCTCAAGAATGAATATCCGTCTCAATCCCGATGAGGGACTATCCATGGACTTAACACCATGCAAGAGGCGAGGTAGAGGAAAGGAGTTCACCAAGGAGAAGGAAATTTAAGAGAAAACATTTTCCATGAAAGGTATCTCCAGCACATTGGAGGCATCAAGAGAAAGATTTGAATCAAGTCAATCCGGTCAAACTCGATACATATGAACACACATGGACGTCCAAGGGAAAACATGGATGTGTGTGAAGCAAGTTGATTTCTAAAATTGGATTATTTTTAGTTTAGGCCAAAAGTAACATTGTTTTATACTATTGAGTTATTTTTTTATTTTGGGCCTTTTAATGTGTTTTGAGCTCATTCTTGTAAGTTAGTTTCTTTAATATTTTTCAGCCCTAATTTAGACCATGTTAGAGTATTGCTAACACATATTTCCGGAGCATGGACTTAGAGAATAACGTGTTTATCGTTTGGGTTACTTTTGTGTTTTCTTATACGTTGTTGAGGGAGATTGAGTGAGATATAATCTTTGATAACTTAGATTTCTTGATATATTCTTGTGTGTGTGTCAATTCATTGAGAACTTGGTGCTACCACACATTCACAACCCTCTTCCTATTGCTCTGCTGGCTTAAATGCTTGATTGTGTTAGGTTGTATCAGAGAGGGTTTCTTGATTTTCGTCTTATATTTTGATCATCCGGGATCAAATTTCTCTCCTTGGCTCAAGAGGTTTGACCAATCCATCCAACATTTCCATCCCCATCCCATTCCTTTCCATTCGCGTACAAGAGATCGATCAAGTAATTATGACAATCGGCAAACCCTAAACTTCTACTTATGAATGAATAAGAATAAAGGAAAGCTAGGTTGTGAAGTATCAAAGAGAATATTTTTGTGTAGAATATGGAGAAGCTTGTGGAAAAACTTAAAACACCGAGACTTAGGTTGTAAACCGTGCAACCACCAAGGACGCTCAGTTCTTGTTTGATTTCACCATTGTAGCGATGCTTTCTTTCTTTCTCTTCTCTTCTTCCTCTCTTTGTATTTTGATTTCTCAAATAGCAGCAAGTTAATAATTAAGTCATTGTAGTTCCAAATAAGGTTTCATCCATCTATTCATTATTTCTCATCATCATTCGCATCCATGGTCATGGAATATAATGTGAATTTGCATGGTTTCGTGGTAGAATCAATTGGCTTTGCTATTTTGGATATCTACTTATGCTTTTAAGAAATGTTTACGTTCGAGACCACTTTGAGCTTGGTTCGAGCATGATTACAAGAACTTCTACTACTAGATAATGTTTTCCCTCAAGTCGAGAAGGCAAAATTTCATCAATTGAGAACAAAGAGCGTGAGAAATGAGGAATAAGTGTCTTAACTACTAGGAACGATCGAGTCGACCGGAGCAAGAGATCATGTCGACCAAGTTTATTTCTAGAGACCTTATATTTAAGAGATCCAAGGAGAAGAATTGAACTCAATCGTAGAGATTTCCCACAACGATCGAGTCGATCACTTACAACAATAGAGTTGACTTAGACCACACGAGGTACACTGACCAACTCATCATTGACATTGCGTTTTGTACACTACCGACTCGATCCATTGTGTTAATCAAGTCAACCACTTAAAGATTGTGTAAGGGATGAAGATCTATCATTTCTTTTTGCCTTATCTATTACTTTGAAGTTGTGTTTTAATTTATTTGTTAGGATAATTTGATGTTTTGAATAAGAGATTTAAGACTAGCCTTATCCCATAAATAAAACCGTTGGGTCGTTAGTTTAGATATTTAGTTTCAGAATGAGATTTAGATTTAATTTTTGAACAACCGACTTGGGCATTAAATGTTCCTTTGTCATGTTTGAGTCGATTAGTCCTTGAGATCGACGCGATTGCTCAAGATTTTTCCAATTCAATTCAAGAGATTAACTTATAAGTTATGATTCGCTAATTTCTCTATTCTATGATCTGGAGAGCCCAACTGACATAATAAATTAATGACATTTACGAATTAATATGTATTTTTGATTGTCAATTATCCATATGTTATCACAGTTTTTATGGTTGTCTATAACAAGATGTGAGAAATGCATTTATATTATTCTTATTTCTAAGTACTTAAAGGTTGTTGCTTGCAAGATACGAGAGTTGTGTGATTATATTCCTTAAATTTCTACAACCCGTGAGAGTTGTGTAGAAATGTCTTTCGATAACATAATTGACATGATAATTGATATTTTTAATTTATTAGTTGAGATCCATTATAATGCATGCATGTTTTGGTGATTCTAGATTTTGAAATTCTTTCTCTCTTGGTTGAGCTCGTTATTGTTTGTTTGATATTTTACTCATTGCATGTTGATGACATTATTTTAACGTGTTTTTTCGCCCTCTTTCTTATCCATCTTCTTGAGATTTAAAGTAGTTTTGCATCATTTTATAGTACATTTCCTTCACTTTGTCATTTTGGAGATCGATTATTATTTGTATGGAATGCATGAGATCGTGGAAGTTATGGTCAAGAGATTCAAGACTGAACCGATTGTGATTTTAAGAACTAAAGAAGAGCTCGGAAGAATATAAGGAATAAGGTCAACTGAAGATGTTGTTGAAGACGATATTTGCACATGTGAGGAGCACATGACCACTTATTCCAAACGTTATGTTTTACACCGGATTGATTCTATCCACTGCATTGATCGAGTCGCCGCTGGAATTCCGTGTCATATTTTAGAAGATCTATCTTTTTTTCTCTTTTCTTATTTTTCCTTAGAATTAACTTTTGTTGTATATTTTAGATAAGGTCAATCGACCATTAGACTTTGGATCTAATTTTACATTCAGTTTAGCGTTTGGAAACATTTATAGGTGTAAAATTGTCAAGCATGGATGGACTCGATACCCTAATAACCTACTCGATTAATTGCTGTTTTTCATTTTAACAATTAAGAATTTTATGTAAGAATGTCTCGCTAAATTCTTATATTTTAGGGTTTAAAGAGGTGGACTTCGCATTATTCTATAAGTTTTGTTGTTAATTATACTCTTTTAAATATTTCTTTAATTAATATGTCATGGTAGTTATACGATATTTCCGATGCAAGATATGTTTCTATTTCTACAAACAATTTTTTCAAACAATGATAAAAAGAGTACTCTTTTAACATACTCTCCGTTTCTATTTCAAATTTGAATCGGAAAGAATTTATTGAATCATCTGTTTTTGTTTCTTCTGAAGTTGGGTTCAGATATGGTAGATTGAAATGGAGGTTAATTATAAGATGATTTTGGGAAATGGTTGTAGAGATTGAATCACAACTTTGTACCTAACATAAATTAAGATGATTAGGTTAAGGTACACAAGTACTGAAGATTTCAGTAGGTATATAGTTCAATAATTGCTATCTTTAAACTTTAATTTGGTGAGATTATCCTTTATTTTATCTCAATTATATATCAAAAGCAAGATAAATATGAATAACAACCAATAATAAGATGATGAAATGACCAGCTTTGATCAAGTGAGTTGTTAGCTAATAATGGTGAACAAGATTTTGACACGTATATTTATTCGATTAGTCCTGACAACAATTTTGTTAGACGATTTTGTCCGGACACCATCGACACAATTTTTGAAATGTTTTAACACCTTCGGTTTTATAATCTTATTTTTAACCACAAATCCCTGCTAGGCGTCAAGTCATGGACCATCCACCGAGACGAGTATCCACGTACTCAGCGTAGCACACTCGTAACTTAAGGTTAGCTATGGTATTAAGGACGCTGTCTCCATGCCAATCACGTTTATGGGGAAAAAATTCTCACGATTTCACCCAAGTTATTTGTCATTACCCTACCACTAGAAAAGAAGATTTCTTGTTAACATAAGTAGCAATTCATTCTTATAAGTTAATCATAATTTCTCATTCAAATGACGCGGGATGATAATTTTACGGGATGTTACATTATATTTAGGGTTTGAGTTTTTTGGTGGAAATTTAGGGTTTGATTGATTAACTACTTGTTAAACATTATCATCATTTACAACTGATCAGTTAAAAAAATTAAAAGTTATGAAAATAGATAAATAATACGATTTTTTTTTTTGGGAATTTAGGGTTGATTGGTTGAGTTATTAAATTTTGATATTTTTTTTGCTGTTATTTGTAATAGATGTTGTTGATGTGAAATCTAAGTGAGTTTTTGGTTTGCTTTGTTAGATGGATTAGTTGACTATATAGACACTTAGAAAGATGGCATTGACTCTATAGAGACTTTCTCTCTAGTTAAATGTAAATACCGTCTTTTTAAATGGAGATTTAGAGGAGGATGTATATATGGACCAACCTGAAGGGTTCTTGACCATAAGAAAAGAACACATGATGTGTAAGTTGAGAAAATCAATATATGGGCTTAAACAAGCATCCCATCAATGGTTTCTTAAGTTTAATGGTATAATCACATCTTATGGTTTTGTAGATATCACCGTTTATTGGTGTATCTACATAAAGGTCAGTCGGAGAAATTTTGCTATTTTAGTCTTATATCTTGATGATATTTTGCTTGCTGCAAATAACATAAGCACGTTACACGATATAAAGAAATATCTCTCTAAGAACTTTGAAATAAAGGACATGGGCGAGGCATCCTATGTGATTGGAATAGAAGTATTTCGGGATAGATCACAAGGATTGTTAGGTTTGTCTCAAAAAGGTTATATTAATTAAGTCTTAGAGAAATATAGAATGGATAAATGTTGTGCGGGGATAGTTACAATTCAGAAGGGAGATAAGTTTAGTAAAATACAAGGTCCTAGTAATGAATTGGAACGAAAAGAAATGAAAAATATTTTTTAATGCCTCAGTGGTTGGGAGTTTGAATTATCTTCAATCATGTACTCGGCCTGACATTAGCTTCACTATAGGCATGTTGGGTAGATATCAAAGTAATCCCGAAATGAACCATTGGAAGGATGCTAAAAAGGTTTTCACGTACTTACAAGGCACCAAAGAGCACATGCTTACACATAGGAGATCCGATCATCCATGGATCATTGGATATTCATATTCAGATTTTGCTAGATGTGTAGTTAATAGGAAATCTAAGTTAGGATATGTGTTCCTTTTTGTAGGAGGAGTTGTTTTTTAGAGGTGTGGGAAACAGTCTAACATTGCTACTTTAATTATGGAGGTTAAGTTTGTGGCATGCTTTAAGGCCAGTAACCATGCATTGTGGATATATAATTTTATTTCGGGGCTTGAATTGTTGATGGTATAGCTAGGCCGTTGTAAATTTATTGTGATAGCTCTGCAGTCGTGTTTGTTTTGAAGAACGAAAAGTACTCTAAGGGTGCTAAGCACATGGAGTTGAAGTACTTGTTTGTTTAAAGATGAAGTGAAGAAACATAGGGTGTCTTTTGAGCATATTAGAATGTACATGATGGTTGCAGATCTATTAAGTATTAACTAAGGGACCGGTTTACCACTAAGGCGTTCAATGGCCATGTAGAACGTATGAGTGTCATAGATAAGGCCTTGTAGAACGTATGAGTGTCATAGATAAGGCCTTGTTATTATAATTATATTTCGCTCAACAAATTATAACACTTTGAATTTACTTATTGATATGAATCTACTTTACAATGCTTGTCATCATGATCATATTTTTATACAATTATTGTTTCTAATGACATGTTATGTTTGAGACTTATAGTATATCTCAAAATTAAAGTAATATTGAGTTTGGATTGATTTGTGATACATGGAAGGAATCATGTCGCTTAATGACGTGTGACCTCCATGATCCAATCGGTTCAGATTCAATTATGGATTATTGATATTTTATGGTCTTGTGTAAGTTTACGCATTTACAAGTATTGAACCATTAAGTTGACACATAGACTAGAGGGAGAATGTTAGAATATATTGGTACTATATATTCATTTAATATGGTCCATTTGTCTAGGTTTAATAATAAAGATTAAGCCTATTATATTATGTGGTTCTAATATAAAGACGAAACCGTGATGGATCGGTATCGGTAAAGGACATTAGAATTACGGGAGTAATTATTCCCTCTTCATCTGCCTATAAATAACTCTTTTATATATTAAGATAATTAAATATATTTAGATAAAAGACAACTAAAAGAAATAACTACTCCTATAAAAGATGAGGAGAGAGAGAAGAGTAACCGATTCTTTACTAACGTTCTCTCTAAACAAGAAGAAGATTACAAAGACTTCTCAATTGAAGTCCAACTAAGAGCAAAAGGCAAGAGGGAGAAAATCAGTTCATAATCTTACGAATCGTAAAGAAGACTGCAACGGATACATGTTAGTCTTTGATCGATATACGTATAATTCGGTTGGTTTATGTTCAAGTCAGATCCATTAAAGTGTTTGATTTTGAAATGAAATTGTAAAGAATCTAACACTTGAATCCTCTCTCACTAGATAGGTGACCCACTAGAATTTATACCACCTTCTTATACCGTTAAAAGAATAATTATTAATTGTCGGTATCATTTTCTCAACCCTTATAATGGTCACACTTTACATTAGTTATAAATAGAAGAACATTCCCACTACTAAGCACACAACCTTATGTGTCAAATATTATTTTAACACAATTGACTTCAATATCATTATTTACGTAAAAGTAAGAAAGAATGGGTCAAAGACAACACATTTTTCAAAAAACATTATGCTCTTACCGAACAAAAATGCGTGACAATTTCCATAAATCGTCCTTCAAGAGTACGCAACTTGTGTACGTCGTTTTTCTTATTGCCCCCGACTTGTGTATACTAGTTTGTGAATCCAATTTGATTGAACAACATTTCTCCTTACTACAAATCTATCTCCCCATGTTGGGTTTATGTTTTTCTAAGATCATGTTTAACCAAGGGAATAACAAGAACCCATTTTACTCCACTTTTTATGGTAAGGATGATCATAGCCCAAACTCTTTTGATGACATCCTCCAAGCTCTATATAGGATCCATAATTTTTCTTCAACAAATCATCCTCAACCAAGAATCAAAACCACCCATATTACTACATACACCGTCGATGTTCCGAGGTATATTGATTCTTCCTCATCTTTCCTTGAAACAAACACTTGTGATACTCATGTGTTATATTGTCGTCGACTTGGCCCTTAATGGGAAAGCTCTAGAGCTTACACCAATACTGAGTGGGTTATTGACAAGCTTGGCTTCATCTTGACAATGAACCGCATGCTTCCCAAAAACATCCAAAGGCCTCCCACAATTAGGCATAAGACAAAACATATCAGACGAGAACAAATGAATCATAAGGCGATACTTGAGGATCGTATGATACTCAACGAGAGACATACATTGTCCAAGTCCATCAATAGGTATGGAAAGAAGGAAATCTTGGCTATGGTTGTCCGTAGACACTGAAATACCGCTTTTTGTCTAGCGGTCAAACCAAAAGTTGCTTCCATCGTCTGTACTGTCTTACCAAAAAAAGCACTCGTCAAAGTATGTTGGGCTTTAGGAGGGACGATGCTCTTTACAATAAAACCAGAAAGATCAAAACTAGGAATAGAAGCTTGAAGATTGTCCAAAGCTCCAAAAAATTCAGAGCCCATATCAACAACTCTACTGTCCTGCAAAATGTGGTCTTGAAGGGCCCAAGACTGAGCTTTATAAGCCACAAAAGCAAAAGAAGAAGTCTCCTTAGCTGAGTATAACCCAAGACCTCCACACCGAATCGGCAAAGAAGCAAGTTGCCATTGAAGATCGCCTAAATAAGCACCCCCACAAACCACAATATCCTCGACTGATTCACGGAGTCCCAAATCCAAAAAAGTAGATGCACCCTCCCTATGTTCCGGTAGACAAGTCCTCAAGCTAAACAACATCTTAGCAACACCCATACAGGAACAAAGCAAAAGAAGCTCACTATGAGGGTCCCTCAAAAACTTAACACCCATAACCGGCCTAGAGATTCCATGAGGGAATAAATCTTCTCTAAGCTTTGATCCATCACACGAAGGCCAAAAGAGCTCAGTCTTACAAACATTTAGCTCAAGACCAAAACTCGGGCCAACTTCTCTAATGATATCAAGTGCTCTAGCCACTTCCTTTGTCCGACCAATAATAGTACCATCATCAAGATACCAAACATGTAGAAGAGGCTTGCAACTGTCTCTGATCCGATGAAGAAGTGGGTGCAAGACAAGAGAAAAAAGAAGCGGCCCCAAAGGATCTCCTTGTTGCAAACCAATAGCCGACCAAATAATACTATCACCAACATACAAACGGGCAGCCTTACCATACAAGAAATCAACCCAAAACGAGATAGAGGGACATATTTCCCTTACTTTCCTAAGCAAAACAGTTATGTCAACCAAGTTGAAGGCATTTATAAAAATCCACTATTAACATAGCTAGAGAACCATCAGATTGACGCTCACTTAAAACCCTGTTAACACTATGTAAGAGAACCTCCGCACCACCTGAAATACCAACGCCAAACTGAAAATCTCCAAGATATTCCCTCATATCTTTACTCACTCCCTTCATGGATACTTTGGACACCAACCTTCTCCATATAGTACCTACTGCAATGGGACGAATCCCATTGTCAAGCTTCAACAACGGCGTAAGAGACGCTGAAGCAACAAACTCAACCAAACTCAGCGGACACTTACCTCCCAACCACAAATTGACCACTGAAGAAAGTGCTCTCAAAAGACATGTGACAACCGCATAGCCCTCACCACACAAAGCATCTAAAAGGCGTTGTGCTCTCAAACCATCTCTACCACAAGAGGTTCCTTTGGGAAAAGACTTGATGCATGTAAAAATCGAATCAACATTAATAACGAGGGATGATTCAAGAAAAGTAGAACATGGCTTAAAAGGAGGAGGTTTGAAGGGATGTTTTGCCTTCAACACCTTCCAAGTCTTATCACTATAAGGAGTTACTCCAGAGGAGCACAAAACACTTACAACAACCATAAAATGTCCATTTGAAACGTACATTACGAAGACACTGCTTGATATTAGGGTTCCTCTCCCAACCTTCCTCATTCTTTGAATCACCATCAACCCTAACAACATGTCTATGCTCTGAACTGTTTAGCAAAGCATGCACAAGCTTAGAAACACCACCAATTTCTCTCTAAGTAGACAAGGCCTGCAAAATCCGCTAATGTTGAATAAACTTCCTACCTCCTGATCTTCTATCTCGCCTACTCATAGGCCTGATCACCTCCAACGTACAACAAGGGAGAAAAAACAACCTAACGTACCCAAGCAGCCACACAACTTGGCTCAACAACCACCTTTAAAAGAGCACCTAGTAACGCTTGAGAAAAGCTTAAAAGACAACTTTGAGGGATGCTTAATTTTCACAGTAGTGATAGGAATGCGCATAACCCTCTCCAAAAAACCAACATCAAGAACCAAACCCCCATCAACTTCAATCTGCTCAGCAACAACCAACTCCGTGATATCCGCCATCGGCCTCGAAATACCCACAATTAATGTATTCATCATCCTCACTAAAAGTAGAAATAGAGTCATCGGTGTGACGACACTCACGACTCAAAGCATGAAGACACATACATCGTCTACACTACCACATCCTAAGGACGGTCAAAACCTCCACAAACGCCACAAAAACATCAAGGTTATACTCAAGGATGCCCCGAATCTCATTCTTGCACTCAACCGCCTCTTCAAATGACCAACCAAGCAAGAGAAACCTCTACTCCCCTCCCTACCACCACCACACCCATTAAAGGAACTAAACGGACAAAAAAGAAACCCATTACCTTTTTCAACCAAGACAACTTTTTTTCCCTTCCTTCCTCCTCTAAACTGAGTTAACTCACCAGCTGAGCCAACTCAACGAGTTGACACGGAGTTGACTACCCCATTGAAAAATAAAACTCAACCTTCACGGAAAAGTCCATATGTGTTACATTGACACAATAAAAATGGTCTCCATCGGTCTAAATCATTCTTTTTACAAAAATTGTAAAACCAATTTAGCAACCGTTGTCAAACAAACATGTATATTTCTCTTGACAAATGAGGAGCTATATGTAAAAAAAGTAGATTTTTGAAAAAGGAGCAATAATATATATATATATATATATATATATATATATATATATATATATATATATATATATATATATATATATATATATATATATATATATTGGCTAGACATATGATTTAGTGTGTGGGAGATTGAATTTTAATTTCCTCGTTTACGATTATATGTGAATAAAGAAATTATTGACAAACAAAATAGAAAAATTAGTCTAAATATTCCAGCAATGAATTTATAGAAAGATGTCTAATGTCGTACGTACTAACCTGGAGAAGTTAATTTTACCTCTTGTTTAAATTTAATAATCTCTTATATGCTTTGATCCAAAATCAACCTAATACAAAGAATTGGATATGCATATATCATCTGAAATAAATTGAAACAAACAAAATGTCATATCATTTACATAAAAATGGCATAACAAAATTGTACATCTAGATGAGCCATTATTTTTAATGTACATTTAGTTTTAACAGAAACATTGTAATATTTACTTATATATCTGTTAGAGATAATTGATTCTTACATCGAAAGATTGGGACATTCTGAGTCTAATACATAAGGTCGGTGAGTTACTCCTTCTATTGTCAATTAGTTTTAAGATGAAACTCGTCAGGTTTATGTGTTGGGCTTGGACCTAATGTGCATGTGCGCTCGCATGCACACGACCCCGTTCTATCTGGCCCGTCTGTATCGGACTTTGACATGGTATCAGAGCGGTTAGCCTCAATAAGGCTCGCGATCCTAACATGTGGGCAAGTCTAACCTTAGTTGCACATGTGGGAGCGTGTGGGGGGAGATAATCAGTTCCCACATCGAAATATTGGGACAATTTGAGCCTAGTATATAAAGTCGGTGGACTACTCCTCCTATTGTCAATTAATTAGTTTTAGTATATAACTTCACCGGGTTTATGTGTTGAATTTGGACCTAACGCGCATATGCGCTCGTATACACATGACCCCGCTCTACGGGTCCGTCTGTATCGAAATTTGACAATATCAATAGGTCCTTTCTAATGTATAACTTACAATTTAACATATAGATTTCATTGAAAATTATGTAGCCAATAAAAAGAAGAGGACACAAAATAATTTTTATTAAAGAATAGGTTATAAATATCCAAGCAAACAAATGCTAAAAGTATTGAATTTGAATCTATATATCTATATATTCAAACAAACACAAATTGATCTAACTTTCGATGAATCTTTTGCAGCATAATAATTAATGTATGTTTTCATATAAACTTTGATACATTTGGTCCACTGTATATCTCGTTGTCTATACATTTAAGGGTCTTAAATCCAGCATAACAGGCTGTAAAATGGGCCAGAATGCCTCCCAACCGAAGGGCGAGTCAAAGGCAAATTCATGTTTAGGGTACCTAGCTAGAAGCTTCGGTCTAGGTTTGTATTTATATTTTCCCTAAAATGCTCATAAAATAGCAAATATTAATATTGGAAAAAATGAAGTGTGGTTCACGAATCGTCCTATCTCTGTTTACGATTGTGTTGTTGGTAGGTGACGGGATGGTATGGGCCGGGGTTACCTAGAAAGCCAATCCCACCTTCTTAACTTAATATCTATAGACTACCGTATGTACATAAAGGTCCACGACGGTAATATATCATATGGATCGTTAGCATGTAAATATGATAACAATCTATGAACCGAACCATAAAGGTCTGGGATCTGAGTCGTTACGATTCATTGTGTATATTATATTGTCTATTATAGTCTGGTCTAAAGTCATACCTGACTAGTTGTATTTTTTTAATTTATAAAGTGTATAAAAAACAGTTCAGGACAAAATCTATGACCGGACCGGTTCTGGAAGTAACGGTCCAAGACTGGACCGGTCAATGATTTTCAATCCGGTTTAAAAGTGCACCGCTCTAGCTATCTGAACACATATTGTCCATCTATTGAGGGTTGATGATGATAAGGTTTTATTTTCCATAACATAAAGTAATTAGATAGAGTCATATATGAGATGTGGTCCGAACTACAGTATTTTTACGATTGAGCTCAATGTATGTGGCTAGGTGGAGATGTGAATTCTCAGTTGGTCCTCCTTCGAACTGGTTTTGAATAACCATTGAATCATGACACACTTAAGCTTGAAATTTTATGGCACATTATTTCCAAACACAACTCCCGGAGGTGGGATATGCAATGTCGGAATCGTCCTCTCACCCAATGTCATGGGTGCATAAACTCTTACATTGCCTCTTCTAGGTACTTCTCTAAATAAGTCATCTTGGTGCATGACTTCTAGCTCTAGCCTTTTCTAGAGCCCACAATCTTACTTCTAGATCAATAATTCTTTGCCTTTGATGCTTATCTCTTGTTTAAGCCATTTCATTCTCTTAATCTATAGATTTTCTTAAGTCTCTTTGCTTTCTTAACTTGGTTAAAGTCCTTTTAATCTCCAAATAAAGAGGTAGTAACTCTTTGGTCGCGCTTCTTGGTATACAATGACTTCAAAGCTTGGTATGAAACCCTACAAGCAAAAACATAATCACAAGCGTATCAAATGTAACAAAACACTCTACACTACTAGAGAATTCTTCAAAAAACCAAAGTCAAGCAATCGATAGTCCCCGGCAACGGCGCCAAAAACTTGATGCGTCCCAAATACAATTAATTGAAACCACATATTACCGCAAGTGCATGCTCGTGTCATTGAGAGTATATATTGTAGCACATCAAGGTCGAATCCCAATAAATTGTATACGTATTTCCCAACTTTGTTCTTAGAATTCAACTATAGAAAGTATAACGTGCGCAAAAAAGGGGAAAAGGGTTGATCAAATGATCACAATGCTTAGGTGTTTTTGGCAACTAAGACCGAGTGACAAGTGAACTATGATCGAGTGTTTATGGTAACTAAGATCGAGTGACTCAAACAAGTAAAGAATGTCACGAACAAGTATCAAGTATGGTAAAACAACTCGGAATTTGGTGATAATTCCTCCAAACCTTCACTAGACATGAGAGATCATTTTGTACTTTTACATGGAATTAGGAGACCTTAATCACAAATATCATGTATCAAGGTATTATTGATTGTATCATGGAAATAGGCATGTGTTTCATGAGTATTTGGCTATCAATCACTAAGTGTCACATGGTATTTTCTATTCACATATTGATTGACACACTTTTTTCTCTACTAAGCACTAAATACGATTACATAGGCATCACATGGTTTTTTCTATTTTTCTACATAATTTAACTTAGCCTAGTATGGATAACCACAATATAAATGTGCAAGCCATTCATAGGCCCTAACTTAACAACATTCTAGCAATATAAACATCAAAATAGTCTTACCATCATGGAATTACTTGTCGGTCTCTCCCTTAATGACCGATCGATAAAAGATATTAAATCATACTTGATAATATACAATGTGCATAAAGGAACCAATCTAGATCATGAAATCTGGCATCTGACATTCAAAATAGAATCAAACCAATAGAACATGCCAAAGAGATTATCTCCTCCTATATGCTACTAAACATGCTTTGATACTCCATAATTTCATAAGCACAACAAGGATCTACATAGATCTAGCTTATATTAGATTTGAAGTTTTCCTCCCAAATCCAAGTAAGGACTTTACTCACTCATAGCTGAAATCCAAACATGAGATTTGTTGAAACAAATGCCATAATCAGAAACTAGAGATCCAAATAGGAATGTGGATAAGAGAATGGAACGATTTGGACTTACAAACCCAAAGATATGAGCAAAACAATCTTCAAAATAGATCTAGGAACGAGTTTTGGAGAAGAACATCTCAAGAACACTTCAATCTCAACGTCAGCCCTCTAAAACTACTCTAAAGTCGAAATTCCCTCTAATTTTTTTTTTTGTGTATATGGAGTGATATATATTACAAGGTAGTCATGCCTCTATATATAGGATTAAATTCACGGTCCCTCTTCAAATTGCACATGGAATCTCCAACAAAATTAGTTGCAAGTGGAGTTGTCCCCTCAAGAACAAATGGATGTTGTTACGTTGTAGCCTTAGGTCGAACTCGGGAGAACTCAAGGTCGAGTGGATCACCGACTTAAAGAAAAATTCACTTGTCTCGAGTCTTCCTTTGAGCTTGGACTTGCTTCTCTCAAGCTCGGATTTCTACAAGGTCGAGTGCTTCACTGTACTCGAGGTAAGGCCGAGTCTTCACTTTCACTTGGACTTTCTTCTCTCGAGTTCCATGGCCACTCGGACTAAGTTGATGTGAGATGCTTCTGCACTAGAGACCTTGTCTTCTTAGGCCGAGTGTTTGGGTCTTCTTCCTTCAACTGAAACTTCACTCGACCTTAGTTGACACTTGTAGTTTGGTTATTCCTTTGAAGCGGTTTCCTCATTTCTTCATGGCTCTTTGCTTCGTTTTCCTTCATGTTCCTTAGGTACTTGCCTTCTTTCCTTCTTAGATTCTTGATGATAGGCTGGTGTGTGTGAGAACTCCTTTAAAATTGGTAAATATTTGGCTCTTTGTGATCTATTTTTAACCTAAATCACCTTAATCACATAAAACAAGGGGATTAGAAATTCTTTGATGTATTAGGTGATTGTTCTTTCCCATTCCAAACTAAGAAAAAGCACACAAAAACATTACTAGAAAGATTGCATAAAAACATGCTATCAATACGCCGGTGTCAAAAAAAAAGTTTCCACAAAGACGCATCCAAGTAGGTGTTGATGAATGTCATCGGGGGCACAACCAAAACCAAGGCCTTGGGAAAGGTCAATGTAGCATCCATGTAGGGAGGTAGAGTAGCGGTCAATAGTGAGGAAACATGGACGGTCAATGGAACATGGTTCGTGTTTGACAATTGATGCAAGACTGAGGACATATAGAGTATTTTCCATTGAGGGTTAGTAATGATTCCACTTCTTAATGACAAACGAGATTAAGAAGTTGATGTCAAAATGAGACTCCAAATGAATGTTATCATTTAGAAAAATGAATAGGTCATCATCTTCAATCTCAAGGTCGTCACGATAGTCACCATCATCATGAACAATAAGTAGACGTGAACACGCCTAAAGATCTTAATGAGGTACTATGAGGGTACATTATGCTCAAGGTGTCCAAACGATGAACTACCTGGCTTCAAATATAGGCATGATTTGGTTCGTGATGTTTTATGTGATTTGTTTAAGAGAGAAGAGATTTTGGCCAAGAAAGAGGCGTTTGTATCCTTCATGACCGATCCGCATGAAAGAAGGTCTACGTTGAGGCTTGCAGATGTGTTAGTTTTTGGATGGATGGGTAGAAAACATGCTTATATTGATTTGACAAGAGTCTCTCATTTGGTTGATTTGGATAACATGCCTTTCGTGGTGGGTAAGGCGGCTCTCAACGCAGCCTCTTTGAAGGTGGCTAAGCATGAAAGGGTTTGTCTTGAAAACCAACACGTGTTTTTTTTCCGTTCGCTTTCGATACGTTTGGTTTTCTTGCGTTTGATGCCGTCAAGATTCTCAAGAGGGTGAAACGGGTGTTGCATGGTAATTTTGTGTTATCTAGGCCTTCAGATGTAGTGTTTAAAAGGATCGGATTTGCTATTCAAAAAGGGTTGGCGGCACGGCTTGTTGTTCTGCCTAACTTCTAACTTGATGTAATAAATTATAATTCTTTGTAAAATTAATAAAATATACTTATCATAAAAAAAATTAAAAAAGTAAGGGGTTATTTTAATTATTACATTCTTACGTAGTGTAATATACGTAGCATGCACAAATGCGATATAATTAAATTTTTATTTAATATTTGTATTTAATAATTACAGAATATTATTTTTATTATTAAAAAGTTTGATATAAAATACATGGAATACTTAGTATTACACACTATTAATCATCTAATTATAAAATAACTTGCTATATAGCAATTCTAAATGAAAAAAATTAAAAGATTGGTTCAATAAGGATTTTTTTTTGTTTTAGAAAAACAAGTAGACCCTCCTTAATTAATAAATTTTTAATTAATTATCCATCTTAATTACTTTTAATTTTAAATAATATTAACCTAAAAAGGAGAGTGTCATATCACCCAAACAATTTAAAAAATTAATTACACAAGCAGTTTCAAAATAGTCATTAATATAATTACACAAGTTGTTTTGAAATAGTAATTACACAAGTAATTTCAAATTAGGTATTTACACAAATAGTTTCGAAATAATAAAGATTCACATAGGCACAATGTGTATTGACATTACATATTAACATTTTGTCTTACCTTATGCATTAACATTAAGTATTAAGTATAATTTCAAAAAAATAAAACAGATTATTGAGATTTAATTAGTCCGACATAATAGAATGGGAGGGTGGTGTCCGGTTTTAGTCAGAGTTCGACATCCACTAACTACCAAATTCTAGCATTTTGAAATTAACAACTTAATTATGTTAAATAAATTCGAGTACCTAATTTGTATCAAATAAAACAAAAAATTTTACTTGGTACTCCACTTGGACAAAAAGAGCCAACTTATCCATTCTAATTAAGGTGTTTGACTCTATGTTTCTAATATATAGTCGTTATCAAATAGAAACGTGACAAATCCGTATTAAGAGTTATTTTGTATCATCAGATATAAAATGCAAATTATTTTATACTAAGCTATATTTTTACTATATCAGCATTTAATATACTATCTATTTTGTGTGAAAGGAAGCTAATGCACTCTTTCGATTCTCCCTCTTATATTGTTTGTCGTGAATACAATATGTTCTTTTTAAATCTCATTTAAAAACTATTACTATGTCAAACTTTATTGATTCATGTTTCTAATATATGTAATTTTTTTATTCCATAAAAAAAGATGATATTTGTGTACACTTTTCACCCCATTTTTTTCTTTCTTTCTCCATCTTCCCATATCTTTTATGTGTTTTTTTTTACCGTCTTTTGAAGTATCTTAACTTATCTTATCTTATAAATATTAAAGGAGAGCCATTCTTTGCCACGTGTCAGCACCAGATTTAACGCAACCTAAAAAAATATTTTAAAAAGTTAATTATTTTAAGTTGTTAATATAAATTATTACTAGTGTATTACCCGTGCTTTGCACGGGATTCTATAAATTTATCTTTTTAATATATTTCATTGAGTTTTTATGCATAAAAGTATTATATTCTCTTAACATAAAATAGTTAGATATTATTTTATAATAATTATATATACATTTGAATATATATATATATATATATATATATATATATATATATATATTATATATATATATATATATATATATATATATATATATTGTAACCAAATTAAATAGTATATATAGGAAATTTATTTTGTAATATGATTTATTAACTTCTAAGTAATATTTCGGGTCTACATACATATAGTAATATTTGGAAATCAACTAAGTTCTTATTGTGATTAACTTTATTAGTTATATAATTGGTCCATTGGTTGACTCAATTCTAAGACAACAAAATAATAAAATATTAAAGTAAATAATACTCATTTAGTAACCCATCTTGAAAAAATAGTGTGAGTATAAGAGTAGGTAAGTATGATTTATGGATAAGGAATTATAAATTAGAAATTCAAAATTGTTGTTATACTTTTTCTGAAGTAAAAAAGAAATCAAATGCAAATAATTTTATGCAATTGATTGACTCAATTTTTTGTTTTATCAAAATCAAATATATAAGATTCTAAAATTTAAGATCTGCATACCGATAATCTAGTTGCTCAAAATCTTCATTGTCTGTTAGCATTAATTTCTTTTTAATAATCAACAAAATATATAAGATAATAAAAACTTAATTAAAATTTTTGGAGACTTGAGGTTAAATGCTAAAATGACACGTGGCAGTTAGCAATTTTCTGCGTGACACGTGGTAAGAAGTGCTACTCCTATAATATATATAAGATCGAAGCCCAACAAAATCTTTTATTTATCTAAATTATTAAAAAAAATGGGTTTACATAATCGGATGTTTTTAATTAAAATTATTTATTATTATTATTATTATTATTATTATTATTGTTATTATTATTATTATTATTATTATTATTATTATTATTATCATTATTATGAAAAATGACCAAGAATAATACCAACTATGAGGTATGAACCAAAAATAATACAAACTTTAAATATTACTAGTTGGTGTACAAATTATTTCACATTGAACCAATTTTGATACGGGGTGAAATTATGGCCAATTTTATTACAAAAAGCGTCCATAACTTTTTAAAATCACACAAAATAACCGCTACATTATATATTATTTCAAAAAACGACCCATATTATTATTGTATACTTAACGAATTATGTAAAAAAGTTAGTTATCAATTTATTCTTTAATATTTTAGGTCATTTGTGTAAAATATAACTATAAGAATGATTGAGAAGTTTTAAAATTTTAAAAATAGAAATTTGGTTAAAAGACCCATACTTGGTGACATTCCTACAAATTTTGGTATGAAATAATATTGATTGATAAAATTTTAAGAATTAAAACATGAAATGAAGATCTTTTCCACAAACTTACATTAGCTTTATTTGTTTTAAATTTTCAAATTACACAAAAATTCCAATAAGTGATATATTTTTTTGTTAAATTTTACCCACAAACATGGATTCCCCCCTTAAACTACCCATAAAAGTATAAAACAATAATGACACCAAACATGGGTCTATTAACCGAAATTTTATTTTAAAAACTTCTTAATTTTTTTAAATAAATAAACTACCTTAAATATTTAATAATAAAGTGATGACTAACCTTTATTATATAATTTGTTAAGTATACAAAAATAACATGGGTGAATTTTGAAAGAAAATAAAATATAGGGGTCGTTTTGTGTGATTTAAAAATGCATGGGCTATTTTTTGTAATAAAATTTGGCTACAATTTTACTTCATATCAAAACCGGTTTAATGTGAAATAGTTTGTATACTAAATAGTAATTTTAAAGTTTGTATTAATTTTTGGTTCATACCTCATAGTTGGTATTATTTTTGGTCATTTTTCCTTATTATTATTATTATTATTATTATTATTATTATTATTATTATTATTATCTTATCTTATCTTATCTTATATTCTTATATCTTATCTTATCATATATATTAAAGCAGAAGCACTTATTGTCACGTGTACTTGCCATAATTTTTCTCAACCCAAACCTTTTTTTAATACAATAATATCTCTTCAACAATATAAACTAAAAAAAATTAAAAAAAATTTCTTTACAAAAATTATTAAAATACCCAACAATATCTCTTCACCAAAATAATTAAAATTTTAAAAATCGAATATTTTTCTCAGCACAATATTTTTGATTCAATAATCTCTTTAGCAATATAAATTTAAAAAAAAAAAAAAAAATCGAAACATTATTAAAAAATTGTTCAAACAATATTTCTTCAACAATATAAATTAAAAATAATAAAAATAAAAAATTTAAAAATATTTTTTATTTAAATATTCAGAAAAAATAGTCTATCAAATTATTTAAATAAATTTGTTAAACAGTCATTTAGTATATTATTAATTTTATTTAATTACTTAACAAAGATATAACTTATTTGTTATTTATTTTATTATTAATTTTTTAAATATCATCTAATTTTTATTCCATTTACATCATGATCAATATATATTTACTAATCAATATATTTATATGTGATTTATAACAAAACAATAACAATAACCATAACAATATACAATAACATAGTTACACAACTCTCTCAATATTATTCAAAACCCGCACAAGGTGCGGGTATTATACTAGTTCTTATTTACATATGTGTCAAATCCTAATTTAAGGTTAATTGTACGTAGTTGATATTTTTTTCGATCGCAATCCATACAAGGAACGTGTATCATACTAGTTATTCGTTAAAGCAAGAGAATTTTTAAATATCATAATTAACATATAAATATAATTTTTTTCAATAAGCATTAATTTAATTGATTATCATAATCTCTTAATTTATATTTATGAATATAGATTATAGCATGATAATTATTGAATTTTAGAAGATATACTCTTGTAACCGTAAATCAGTCTCTATGTTTATTAATATGAAATTACTTACTAATTTACACAGGTGATCGACATACAATAAATATTATGGATTATGAAGTAGATCATATCGTCCAATTCTCTCTTATATAAAAATCTAGTATCCCGTTTAGATTGTGACAAATTCATCTGTGTTATAAGCGACATGAGAGTTAACATGTCTGGTGCATTAGATTCAAAATTAAATTAAAATTTCATTCTAAAATTGATAGACAATAAAAATAATATGTTATCAAATTTATATACTAGATTTTTTTTTATTTCGTCATTTATAAGATCATCTCCACTGATATGAAAACATTAGAACTTGGAGGACGTTGATGGATCGTCAAACCTGGACCGGTTTGGTTGGGTTTCAGATTCAAATAATGAAATGTAGATATGTGGTTGTGGATGCATAAGCGCGGCGGTAAGTATGTCACTCCATTACAACGTAGTTCAGTCAACCTGTATCAGGTCGGTTCAAGTCCTTTCGTCAACAACTTAGGTTTCTGTACTGCTTCATATGCTCGTGATACATAAGAATATTGTGTGTCATAGACCCTCCATGAACAATTTTTTTTAGGGTTTTGGGCTCATTATTTAGGTTTAGGACTTATTGTTCAATGTAATAACTAAAATGTATGATTCATAATTATATATCCCATTTCAGAATTTGTAGTATCACCTTAATAATTAGGTGTGTTCATAATTAGTTAGAATTTAAGTTTTGAAGCGAGTCGGATAACTTAACACAACTCTAATTTGTTAGAGTTTCGGGTTAAAATTGTTAGATTCAAATTACGTTACAGATCGTTTTGATCTAAAATTTTATTTTTAAAGTTTAAAAAACCACTTAATGGTTAAATATAAATAAGCTACCTTAAAAATTTTAAGAACATCTAATCTTTGTTACATAATTGGTTAAGTAAATAAAAATTATATGGTATTTTTTGAAAAAAAAAAATATTGTAAGAGTGATTTTGTGTGATTTAAAATTTTATGAAATGTTTTTATAATAAAATTTGAACACAATTTTATCCCATATCAAAACTGTTTTGATTTAATGTGAAATACTTTCTATACTAAATAGTAACTTTTTAAATTTATGTATTTTTTTTCTTGTCTTATAATTAGTATTGTTCTTCTTTATTTTTCTATCTTAAAGTATTTTCGCTCATTATAGTATAAGAACTTTTAAGACAAGAACTAATCTTCTATGTAAACCTTTCAAATTTTATTTTGAAATTGCTCTGAGTCGTTGTTCACTCATTTCAGTTTCCAATTTTGCTAGAATTATAATGCAATAAAATTGTTACCCAATTCTTACATAACGAATTTGTGACAACGTCTAGTGTCACTACTATTCTAGGATTTTGTACAATATTTTGTTCCGTCAATAATAACTGATGAGGATATATAGATATATTTAAAAATAAAAACCTAAAGATATAACATAGCATGCATAATATATGGACCAGAAATAACAATTCAAAATAAGATGCATCACATTCCATAACCCAACAATATTATTGTTAGTTTTGAAACCTTGCAATTCAACAACTCAAATAATCAGCCGAAAAAGTTAACAATAAATATGCAAGACCCGGGATCTTAGGGACACTGTACGCGCAGAAACTTCTCAGTAGGTCACCCATCCCAACACGCTTAACTCCATATTTATTTTCCCTCACTCTACCACTGAAAAAGAAGAACTCTTGTTGACATAGGCAGCAACCCATCCTTCACAAATCCCCGATTCAAATTATGTGGGATAACAATTTTACGGGATGTTGCAATATCCCCACGTACTTAAACTCCTGATGTCCACGTCAGGCCAATGACCGTCCACCGAGCCGAGTGGTCGCCTACTATGGCGAGCACACTCGTAACTCAGGGTTTTCTCTGATACAATATGTAAGACCCGAGGTCTTAGGAACGTTGTCCCATTCCAACTATGCACGTGCAGAAACTTCCCAAGAGGTCACCAATCCCGAAATTGCTCTCGCATAAGCACGCTTAACTCCAGAGTTATTTGTCCTCATTCTATCACTGGAAAAAAAAAATCTTGTTTACATAAGTAACAACTCATCCTTCACAAATCTCCATTCAAATGATCCAGGATGATAATTTTATGGGATGTATCGGTTTAAAACTTCGCAATAGCATCAAAATTGGGAACATGAGCTATAAAATTTCAAACTTATATGAGTATAAAAGAGAGTTTGGTCCAAATTAGAACCGAACATGATCATATTTAGACCAAATATAAACCGACCTGTCCCAATTTATTAGGATCAATACCCGGTCCAAGAAATTCCGAAGTTCGGGTTGAGTCTTATCATTTTGGGCCGTTGGACACCCCTATGAATACTACGTACGTACCCATGGTAATTTAGAGTAGCTATGTATAGCAAAACACAATTTTGTTTACCTAATTACTTGAAAAATCATTTGATATATTAATCAAAGTAACTTTGTGCGCAATGAAGTCTTCTAACCTAGCTATTCAAACGATATGGGACAAAGGTCAGTTTCTCACATCCATCCTCATAAAGTTAGTACTGAAGTTTGAGCAAGTTCATGCACCATCAACAAGAACATAAATTAAATTGATTAAATCGTTCTCTCTCGATCTATCCTATCTACTTTTTGTACTGATAATAATCTATATAAGACTCAAAAAATCTCGCTGTAATATCCCCATCATCCCAGCTGCTTTCCTCAAATACCCAGCTAGCAAGTACGGTCTATTATGAATTCATTGAGCCAATCGAGACCACAATGGAGATCATAATCAAGGGCCCGATCGAGCTAAGGAGAGCCACACGAGCTACGGTCTAATGTAATATCAATGCCACACACTTTTGAGTGTAGATACGTAGAAGCAACAACGTGCATACGGTGAGTTCAAACATATCCTTTTGCTATTGATTTGAATTAGTTAATATTGGGCAGGGACCAATTGTTTTAAATGTGTATTTATGGGTGAGCTGCAGAATAATGTGACTTGACATGCCACTTCGTGTAGACTTCAAAATCTAGCCAACATGTCCAAGATCACATTAACTTTTGTTAGGTATATGTGTGTTATGGCATTCTAGCTATGTATATATGTGTTGGTGCATGCATTAACCATTGATGAGATGATAACGAGCTATATATCATTTTATTTATCCTAATTAACACATAAGAATTGGGTATCCTATTGACTCATTAAACCCGAATGGGGTGGTTAATATTTGGTTTACATGTATTAGTATTCTGCCCAACAAGTTATTTTCAATATATTTTGCCGATGTTAGGGTTGGGATACTTCGACTTGTTTACTACCTTGCTCATTTTTTCTATATCTATGTAGAGAGCATGATTGAAGCACGAAGATTATTGTATCATCTTCTATAAAATATCTTCTATAGTATATATATATATATAAGAAGTGATTAAAATAGGAAGAAGGATGTGCTTCAAGTTATAAAACTATCAAATATGTATAAGATTAAGTGATTGAGTAGAAAAATGTAATGCGTATTTAAGTTTCAATGCGATGGTCTGAAAGCTTTTAAACAACAAAAAATGTGTAGGAAGAAGCGTTTAAAGTAACAAAAAAGAAGAAGAAGTGATGGTTTAATTTCTATACATCATTCTTTTCCACCATACTCTTCAACTCCACAACAATCTTCATCATCTCAAACAAATCATCATTTAGCACGACTTCAAGATCAATCTCGACCTTCAACTTCACTAAAAGGAAGTCACTACATTACTTGTATCTTTCTTAAATAATTTCAATCTCGACCTTCAACTTCACTAAAGAATATCATACATTACTCGTATCTTTCTTAAATAATTGAGTAAGAGGAAAATTCAATACTCGAATAAATTATTAAAGACATACTAATATTTCATGATATGACATTTGTGTCGGATGGAGAGACTGATAGTAACCATTCCAATACTCGGAAAAACTATTATAAATATTGAACTTTCAAGCTCCTCTCATAATGTTCGACTTTTCGACCCTTATATTTGAAAGGGAAACACAATACAATGTCTCATCCACTTCCATATACAAGGTGAAACTAATAGATGATATTTTTCCACCTCCACAATCGGGGTGAGCTAACACGCGCACCAACAAATACGATAATAGCAAATGATATTGAAAGTTTTTAAATAATAATAGAAAATTTAAAATAACGGAACAAACGATTAAACTAAGGGCCCGTTTGTTTAGTAGAATAATGGGTCTGGAATGGATTGATTCCGGCCCAAATCGATAATGGACGTTTGGTTGAACATATAAAATAAATCATTCCATTTCTGGGCCTTATCTGATTCCTTTCTTTGTTTCCGGAACAAAAAAAAAACCATTCCTTTTGTAAACCTACAATTTTCTGAATTTCTCTCTCCCCGACATATTTTGAGCGAAAATCCCTTCGTTCTTCCTCACTCGTCCCATCTCCATTTTCTCTGCGCTTTCTCTTTAGCTTAGAAATCCTGCATATGAATCTTTGATAAAGGTAACGACAAGCATCTTCTTCTTCGCATCTCCTTTTTCGCATCTCCATTCTTCGCATCTCTATTTCTGCTTCGTTTTCTAATTCTTCGTGTCCAGGTGGCGACGGGTGACTTGTGTGCTGAACCTGTCAATACTAGCGAGAAATTGCAAGTTATCTGGATCTGGTGAGCGCAATTTCTCTTTTAGGTTCTTTCTATTGACCGATTTTTGTTAATTTTGTGAATTTTCGTGTCTGTTATTCCTGAATTTTCTACTGTCCGTTTAACTTGAATAGATGGTTTCAATGCAAGTATTGCTTGAACATTACTTAGGAGACCAAAGCCCTTTTTTTAGTGATAGTATAGTTAAGAGGGATAGAGTTGTTACTAACTTGGACATTACTTAGGAATAGAGCTCCAACAGTCATGGTCATATTGAGTAATATGCCTTAAAGATTTTCATATATTTGGAGTTTCCTCCATTGCTGAAGCTGAGAAAAGGGCAAAGGAGAAAGGGAGTTGGGTTTGAAGTTTTGATGGTATGAATGAGTATTGACTGTTATGGGTTTACTTGGTACTAAAATGTAGTTACATCAAATGAGAGAAAAAGGGAGAAAAAGAGGGTTTAAAAGGTTGTTATAGTTACTGCTAGATGAGAAAAGGAGAGAACTCAGGACTGAGAAGTTGTATATTCATATATTTGGAGTTTATGTTATTTGTTTGTGTGTGAAAACTCAAGAAAGAGAAGTGAGAATATATGTGTTTTTTTTTGTGCAATATTAGATTTATTTGTATCATTAAATCTCTCTATATTATTAGTCTGATAATCAAAATTATATACAAGCTGGAAATTTATGTTAGGAGCTCTTCCTCCTTTTTGTTTGTCTGAGTGCCAATCAACAATTTATCAGATTCAAAAGGCCTAGCATTGTCTAAAATCATTGTTCTTTTAAATTATTTTCATTCTTGTGACAAAATTATAATTTCCCAATCAACAATGCAGCATAAAATTTGAATAATAGGCTAATTCAAGAACTTTAAACAGAGCTTACTTGGATGGCTTCAATGAGTCAAGCTGCATTATGACTGCTCCATCATTTATTAAGTTGACCTATAGGTTATCATAAGTATAAATAAGTCAAGAGATATGAAGTAGTATATTATAAAAATAAAAATAAAGAAGAGAAATATGAATATATTGACGATTGAGATGTAGATGAGGTATTATTTAGATTATAAAAAATAAAAAATATATAATCTAAAAGATTGTATTATTAGCCACTCTTTTTCCGTTAAGTATTTGGCTGACAGGAGACCTTTATCACCAATTCACCATACTAGTTTATCACCAATTGACCATACTAGTTTATCAGCTTTTCAGCATAGGGCTAAAATATTTGATCTCATTTGCTCGAACTTTTGAGAGTTTTGTAAGATTACTCAATACATTACATAAATTATACTGATAGTTATTCAGATCAGTCATTGTGAAATACACTCTTTTGTATTTTGTGGAGTAACTAGAGCATCAATCTCACTGTTATTTATACCCTGACTAGTTGAAATTGATGTTGTAATCTTACTTTAGTTGTGTTATTCCTGTCAAGTAACTCTACAATGTCACTATTGTGACGTGCTTTGAACTCTGCTGCAATATTGAATGCCCACTTTCACTATACTGTCCCTGTCTTGAAAATTATATAAAACCACTCATAATGCCCACTTTCACTTTTGGGTGCTTTGAAATCTACTGCATTATTGAAAGGATAATCTTTATTGTAGAATCTAGTTAATGAGGTTGATAATTGGAGGTTGTCATGTGTTACTTTTGTAGTTGGTGAAAGGAGCCTCAAACTATGGATAGTCAATTAGTTTCGAATTGGATGTTGTATTATGCAAATTCAGTATGCTGTTACAGGATTATACTCTTACAACATTATACCTTGCAAACTATGAGTTTATGCCCTTGCAATCTGTTTCTTAGTATTCTATGAACTTGTGCTGATATGAGATGTTTGATGTTCACGTACATATGCTCCACTCATCTATCCACTTGAAATTTGTGATAGTTAGGAATTTATATAAGTGTTATTGTTTTCTTATATTGATGATTTATATTAGTGCTTTTAGTGCCTATTTTTCCCTTATAGAAATCTCTTATATTATTATTTTCTTATATTCAACTTATTAGTATTTTTAAGTATTGTTTTCTTAAGCTTCCATAGTTTTTTTTTTTTTTTACTTCGATCACCCAAGGATGAGAAGGTTAAGACAACTCCACGTGTTTTTTGTGATAGTTAGGGTATCGATGATCTTGTATTTGATGTGGTACATGATGAGTATATCGGTTAGGAGAAGTATTCAACTACGAGAAGGGAAAAGGTTTAGGAAAAAACTAAGACTTCAAATATTGAGTAGGTTGATAAAAGAAAGTGGTGTATATTGTCATAATGAACTTCGTATGAATAGACATGTGTTCAGTGTGTTGTGTGAGATGCTTAGAGATCTTGGGGGATTGAGCGAGACAAAAAAACATGTCAATTGAGGAGACAGTGTCTATTTTTCTATACACTTTGACTTATCACAAAAAAAATTATTATTTGTATTTATTTAATTTGACAATTTAATTAATTCTTATGTATTTTTTCTTTTTCTTTTTGGGTAAGTTTGTCAATTTAATTTGACAAAGATAAGTTTGTCATGAAGTTGTACACTCAGATGATTTACACTTAGAGATCTTGTATTTAATTTGACAATTTAATTAACTCTTATGTATTTTTTAATGTCATATGTGTATTATAACAGACTCATAAGAAGGCAAAAGGGTTATATGGAGTTCTATTCCCATACTTCGATATACTTGCTGAAATTTATGGCAAGGATAAAGCAACGGGACAAGCAAGTGAGTCTTTTGTGCAAGCGGTTCAAAATATAGAATCTGATTTCAGAGATGGGTCCGCTACACTTGATAGCGATGAAGAATTTTATTTTGAAGCCGAAACTGAAACTGAGTCCATGCAATCTGGAAGTAGCTCAAGGAAGAGGAAAGATTCATCTACCGTGAAGAGTGCAAAGAAACACAATACTCCAATGAAAAGAATGAACAATGTTGGGGATTTGGCTACATCTCTACAATCAATATCTGTTGAGTTTGGAAAAAATTTTCAAGACATGAATGCTAATTTGAGTGCAATGGCTCAAGTATGGAGTAGTGAAGAAGAAAGGAAGAAAAAACTTGACAATGAGACTAACAAAGTTTTAGAGGAGGTGTTGAAATTGGATTCTCTTTCTCCATCAGATGCTTTAGAGGTAAAATTTATGATACTACAAATTATTAATCGTATATTATTATTGTCCTCTAAATTCTTGTTCGGAATATTATAGGTGGCTTCAATTTTAATGGCGGAGGAACACAAACTTCGTTTATTCTATCAAGCACCCCCAACGTTCAAGAAACAGTATGTTGCTGATTTATTGAGGAAGAAGTGAGAGGTGAAGATGATCGAGTTTATGTTGTAATGATCATTATTGTTTTTTGGTGTTATGACTAAACGGTTGTTGTTTCTGTTTTGACTATTTTCTACTGAACTGGTTGGATACTTTATGTTTCCGTTTTGGCTTGTGTTGTTATGACCGACGTTGCACTTATAACAGATTATATCGTATTATATAAACTTGTGTTGTTGAAATTTGCACTCATTATAGTTTTCTAGCATTACTTGTATGTTTCAAAGGACGTTGAAAATCTATGTGAAATTCAAAAGCTGAGATCAGATATGTGCAAGGAACACAGTTTTGCTCGTGTTTCAATTTACCCCACAATATGGTCAAACATGTATAATGATATAAAAAGAGAGTTTAGGCATTTGTTACAAGTTATAACATTAGTGATTCCATTCAATGATTCCATTTATCAAACCAAACAAGAAAAGGTAACATTGAGCTCAATGAATCCATTCCTAAATTAAACCAAACATCTAACAAAAGTAACCCTTTCCGTTTCCTTTCCATCTTCTTAACCATTTCCTTTCCGTTTCCATTCCTCTTCTCAAACCAAACGGGCCCTAATAATTTAAACTTTTTAAAATGATAGGACAATAGCTATGTTTTTTAAATTTCAAATACATTTTAGAATGATTTTTTAAAATCAATACAAGTAAAGTTGATCAACCAAAAATCCATATTATATACTATAATATACCTTGAAGTGACACTTGAATTGATGTGAAATTGTGCAACCATGTTATTAACTACCAAAAGTCACTCATCTGCAAAGCCATGTTGTTACATCTACCATGTGTCGAAATGATATGAAGTAACACTATGTCATTATGTCTATTCCGTTGATGCAATTAATTATAAGTATAGTTTTAGTTTTGTATACAAATTCGATATTTTTCATTAATCCAAATTTTAGAGGAACAAAACAATAGTTGAATGTTGTTAGAAAAGCTCAATATGATGGAATTCTATAATAAATTCATAATAATTTGGATGACTCGTACAATGTCACCTTCGTCCGGAAAATATACAATATATGTTTGAAGACGTGAATGAAACAAGTTGAAGAATGAGGTTATTCTGACGAAAAATCCATACGTTGAAAATGCGGATACTATGTGAATATAGGGAGATCTTTGGTATCAAATTAGGACTCCAAGCATTTGTTGAAAATGCAGATACTATGTGAACAATCTAGATCGGAAATCCGGACTCCAATCATTTGTTGAACATGTTTATGTACATCACCATCATGGACATTACATATAAAACCAACGAGTAAGTTTTCTTGATAAGTTACGTACAGTTGTAAACAACATTATATTTACCTCACTTGGAGTTAATTTTTTTTTTAAATCTTGGTTTTATTTGTAGATACAAGATGTCATTGTGGGAGATCGTTGAAACCACAATCACAAATAAAACATTTGCAATTGTATTTTTTACTCATGGTACACGAGACCAATGATCATTACCATCGGGCTTTAACGAGGATTCATAATTTGTGCAACAAGAAAATATCAAAGGTAATCATCATTGATCGAGTGTTGGGTTTAACGTGGACTAAAGTGTCCTCGTAACACAAGACCGACCATAGCATTCGACTTCTCATTTTCTAGTTTTTCTATAGAAATCAATTTTCAGTTGTAATACCAATGTTATTGAACAATGTTAAAATATTATTAGGGTCCATTTGATTAAAACTCCGGAAATGGAAACGAAATGGAAACGAATCTAGTCCATACGTACGCCCTTGTTCATAAAGTTTTTGGGAATCATTCCTTGTGGTTTGAATTAATTGTAGTAGAATTTGATTAGTTTTAATACCCTATAGGGTAACACAATAGAGAGAAGCAAGTGCATTTTGCATTAAATCACCCGAAATGATTCCATGAATAACGTACACATGTGGACTAGATTCATTTTTCAATCCGTTTCCGTTTCCGGAATTACAACCAAACGGGAAGTTAATGTATTTGAATTATAATCGGTAAACTTATCTATGTGAACACACGAAACGGAGTCACAAAATGTCTCTAACTTGAAGCCAATACAATAGAAACTCTAAACTACGACAAAAAAAAAATGACTCAAACCCAAAGTAAACACAATAGAAACACTAGTTCAACCAGAAATCCAAATAAAAAAAAAGTGTTAACGTCTTATACACATATAAACAAAAAAACACTAGTGGACGATCAATGTTGTTGTGAGGCACAAACTTGTATAAGAGAGGCCCGAGCCTAATGCTCGACTGTCTCATCAACTATGGTGAATAGATCCTCAATAATGTAAGGTGAGCCTCAAGCCACAATGTCTCATATACGTGTAACTAGTAAACAAAAAAGTTATAAGAAACCCAAAAACTAAAATTAAAAGTTTAATCGTATAAAAAAAGGGCATGAGAGAAGAACGGACTATTGGAGGGCTCTTGTGTAATCGATGTTAAGGACATGTATAGATGATCATAGACACTGAACCATGAAAAGTAATCCTCGTCGACAAACCATGGATTCAAGGTGTAGATTAACCCATCGAAAGATACTATACTACTATATATTCAAGTGTCGGTCAACCCACCAATCATGAACAATGTGATATAGTAGTTTGTAGGTATTTCCACCCATTGAACAAGATTTGAGGATGGGTTGTATCCGTGGTTGTGGCAGTATTAGAATTGTCGAATAAATCAATTAATCGGGCATGCATGCCTACTTGATGTCAGATATGTGGAGAATCCCCCAATATATAGAGATAACATACTATTCGTCGATGTTCAACAATTGGTCCTAATATGTTTTTTTTTATAAACTTGCGATTCCCGGCCTTTATATTGTCTTGCTGCGCATGGACGAACGTAATTAGACTCTTTGTAAGCTACATGAAGGCGTCTTCAAGAAAACATGTCCCGAAGCCCAACATGTGTATATCCCCGATCAGCGCACACCTTAGTGATGAAAAGTACACATATATCCAAAACTACAAGCATACAAAAAATTTTAAGGCTGACAATGTGAATATGGAAAACGCAACCTGCATCAATGCAATGCAATTTCTCACCGTCTTCACGTCCCTCCAAGATGCGTCCCCTGAACACCTATAAAGATATTCAAGAATGCATGTGCCCTAAGCGTATGCGCTTGTGTGATCGTGATCGGGAACCAAATCTATCAATCACGATCCGAGCTTAAGGTAGACTTGTTGACTACCATGACTAACACAATAAAAAACAACAACAAATAGACGGTGTAATGGTGGCTGTAATGACTTGTGGATCACGTAACATCGAAATAATGACCCTCTTCAACAACTCAAAATAAACTTGAGTTTCATGGAGATGGGCCTCCTCGGCAAATGATCGGAATGTCTCAACTTGTTACTAATGGTCTAATGCAGCGAAGATGCAACGTCTAGCTTAAGTAACGCATCCTCATCTATGACGAGCCCTATAATACCTAAACATCGTGAATAACAATACTCATCTCACCCATGGTAAAGTGAAAGATGGTCGTTGCGAGATGTCACCTCTCAACGAATGCTTGTATTAGTGCACGATCGACTGTAAAGAAGGGAATATCCTTCGATAAGGCTGTTCCATCGAATCAAACCGATCCGTGCCCACAAAGCTCCTTGTTGCACTCAACTGTCATCTCATGACTTTCATCATTCGATCTTCATCCTAGGATGTCAAAGATATTGACGGCGAACTAACACTACACTTACACTTACAACATAATTCACAGTAACTAACATCATCCAATATAATTCAAACACCATTACCATCATTCAGAGTCATATTTCTAGAACCTGATTGTATATATGAAACACACTTAGACGAAGCGCGTTACTTTGGTGGACGACTTTGACAAGCTTTTAGTTTTCAAGTCAGGAGGGGCGGCTTTAGAGATATGTCGCACTCGTGTTGGCTCCACTTCTTTATGCTTTGTCCCCTTTTCTACCGACCACTTCCCCTTTTTCCTTCTTTCTTGCTTTTATTTTCCCCTTTCACACCCACAAAAAAACAAATTAATTTAAACAATTTGCAATATATTACACATATACCAACCCACCATTCACAGTACCAAACGCTCCATCTCAATCTCACTTTCATTTCATCTTCATCTCTTCTAAATTCTCTCCAAGCTTTCACTCAATTTGCTTTGGTATCTGCGATTTGGGTTCAGCGAGATGGAAACCACTCTCAATCACAAGGACACGGAGCTCACATTAGGTTTGCCGGGCACCGCCGTTGGAAGCAAGCGCAACGCCGACGACAACAACGTTGATGCCTCCGAAAGCCAGATCAACACTCAACCCTCTGCTTCCAAGTAATTATTCTAACCTAAACTAAACAAAACCCTAATTTAAGGACTGTTAATTTGGTTGAATTTTGCTGATTTTGTTGGAATTTCATTTCTTCAGGGCACAGATGGTTGGGTGGCCGCCAATTAGATCTTACAGGAAAAACAGCTTCAAACACCTGCAAGATGGGAAGAAGGAAGAAGAAAGAAAAGAAATTGCAGGACTGGGTATGTATGTGAAAGTAAGCATGGACGGAGCACCTTATCTTAGGAAAGTTGACATTAAAGTGTTCAAAGGGTATCCAGATCTGATTAAGTCTTTGGAAAGTATGTTTAAGTTCACCATCGGAGATTTCTCTGAGAGAGAAGGCTATAAAGGGTCTGAATATGTACCTACTTATGAAGATAAAGATGGTGATTGGATGCTTGTTGGAGATGTTCCTTGGGAGTAAGTTGATATTTTCAAAATTTCTTAAACTTCTTTATGGAATTGGGAATTATTTACTAATTTAGGGTTTTCGCTGGTGAAGAATGTTTATTTCATCTTGCAAGAGGCTGAGGATGATGAAGGGATCAGAAGCAAAAGGATTGGCTTGCAATATGTGAAGAAATTAGGCTCTGAATTCAGATGTATAGAAGGCTTATATTAGTTAATATGTAGCCAGATTTTGTTGTTGCTGTTTTGTGTCTTTGAACATCTGAAACTCTTGCATCTTTCAGCTGTAAATGATGGGAAAGAGCATATAATATATATCTGTTATGTATTGGTGTAGCCAGTTTTGATCTTGGATTATGTATACTATTATTTATCTTCTTGTGCTTCATATTTTGTCGATTTATGCTTCATCATTTACAATTAAGACGAAAAGTCTGTTGATTCTGCAGTATTGAATCCTTCTAAATCAGAATGAACAAGAAGAAGTAACATTCGTGTCTAAAAACTGGGTTTTCTGCACCAACAATAATCTCTGATGCAGTTTTTTTGGTCTGAACGTGTGCTTCTTTATGGATCAGATTAAACACCAAACTGACATGTAAGTTTGATATGCTGATATGGATATAAAGCGGCTTTAGATATGTATGATGATTGTGCTGGATGAGGAGCTGTTGAAGTATCTGCCAGCTTTGCTGATGATAATCAAGTCTAAGTTAGTGGTATATACATTAGAAAGCTCCAAGGTAACTAGTAGGTAGCAAAAAGCCAAATGAAAGAAAGAAAAGAGAGTCGTAAATGTGATTGCTTGAGGAGTGGCCCTTTTGATGGTACAGTGCATTGAATAGGGGCACCTTGAAGTCCACAACCTTGTCTGTTCAATGCATGGTTAACATTTTAACACATTTAGCAACTCTATGCTATCTATTTTAGTACTTGTAGCCCCACACTCATTTCGATAAGTCATCAATCCATTTTTTTGCCTATTCAGTTTCTAACTTCTTTATTTACTAAGTCAAATATTTATAAATTTTATGATCGATTAAAATTTAAGCTCGTCATCTTTATTGACATGATATCCTTTCGAGCATCTTTATTGACTTGATATTCTTTATATAACATACAATGTAAGGATGATATAAAGACTTGATATCCTTTATATAACATACAATGTAAGGATGAAACGGTAGTAATTATTACTTTAACTACTCCTAATTCTATCACTAGCACTCCCCTCGAACAGAAAATGGTTGTTGGAGCAATGAGATGCAAGCAAGACTCGATGGACGTCCCTTTGCTCTTTGTTTTGTTTGTCATAATTGCATATCGGTAGCCGGTAGGATTCTAGGATGCAAGTCAGTTGCATCCTAGGGAGTTACATGAAGTGATGAGACGAGAACTTGATAGACCCTCCTTCCTTCATTTTATTGGTCTTTATTTTGTTGGCGCTAATACGGTGCTGGTAGATTGGGTCCTAGGATGCAACTAGTTAAATTGTCATCCTATAATATGTTGGACCCTAGGACGTAAGTAGGTTGGCGTCCTAGGACGCATGATTTTGACGTCATAACCAAATGGTGTCGGTAGGTTGAGCCCCAGATACAAGTAAGTTAGCGTTTTAGAGAGATGATACGAAGGGATGAAATGAGGACTTGAAGATGGACCTTCCTCCCTACTTTATCTTGTTTGTTGACGTCACACGATGATAACACGCCGATAGGCTTGGTCCTAAGGCGTATATAGATTGGCGTCCTAGTATGCTTGTATATTTAGGGTGCAATAACAAAACGCCGGCAAAAATATAATGTGTTTAGATATTGTTTGTTCTGATACCATGTTATAAAGTAAATTAACTCTAATTCTAAAATTAGACGATTGGGTATTGTTAGCAGCCAAACTTGGAATACGTCACGTGAAGTAGCTACGTAGCAAAAGCTGTGAATAATAGAAACAAGAAATTACTAAAGTTGAGAAAATTAAGTAGAATTTCACCTCCAACAAGTGTAGTGTCTCTTTTGTGGGGCAAAAGTTTTGGTAAGAGATAAAGACTACTCCTTGTTCCAAGATAGACTATAATATTAGCCTCATGATAATGATATGCCTTCCATTTTGACACCAGCGATGAGGAATATTGGATCAGATCTTGTAATTAAACTCTACCGACAGATTTGATAACATGTACTATCTCATATGGATTATATAAAGAGATTACGTATCTTGATTCAAAATCACACCTAATATGTGGTTAGGAGATTGCCCATACACTTGCTTTCACGGTGTCTAGGCATTTCTCTAGAGTGTTGATGATCGATCTTATTAATTGACTTGGGTTTCTTGAGGAAATGAGGAGTGAAGCTGAGTAGTCGAATTTTTCAACTTTGGAGAAGCTAGATATTAGGTTACACTTAATGAATGAGATGGCTTGCATAATATACAAATGATTCAACTTCGACCCATTTGAACAAGTCATATATCATAATAAATTTATCACGCTTCCATGTATTTGGGTCGTCATAACATTATTGAAGAGTGGTAACATTTTTCATGCTACGTTTCTTGGTGGATTTAGTTTAGTTTATAAATAGAATTTGTAAGTCAAGTTTTGCTAATGTGTGTTGTGTAGTATTTAAGATGATTGTCAAGCCCAAACATCCAACTAAGCACTCCCAACTCCCAACAATCTAAGATAACAAGCCCATAAATCCAAAGAAGAAGAACTGAACAGCCCAACTTCAAAGAAGTCCAAGGCCGGCCCACAAGCACAAACAACGGTCGGTGGCGAAAAGAACGGCAGGAGAACAATCGTTTTTTTTTTGGAAGAAGAGTTAGTGATTTTCGATACATCTAGCCACTCTTTTTATTCAATAAAAACGATTTCTTAGACTTTTTCAAATGTGCCCTTGTGTTTCAAAAATTTTCGGATTATACATAAGGTTTTTTTTAAAATTTTCCGGATGTTACCCTTGATGTTTAGACTTTTTCGTATTATAGCCTTTTACCATATATAACTTAACATTTTAAGGGAATAAAAAGATAAGTTATTCATTCAAAAATATTACATACCTTTATAATGAGTATTAACAATAACTAGTAAATAATAATTATATCCGTTCCCTCAAAATAACCCTCGACCTTCCCTACGAACAGGGTCAAACAATAGAATATTTCATCCGGGCAACCGGTTTTCTCTTTGACATAGTCGACGTCTTTTCAACAAATTTCTCTAATCCCAAGTTATGTTGATTTCGTAAATTTCATTGTCAATAAGACCTTACCGATGTACTAACTTATAATCAACAAAAGAAATTTTTACATGTCGTTAAGGAATATTACTAAGATGATCCCTACTTATTTAAACAAGGAAGTCGCGGGATCTTATTGACAATGAAGTAGAAAGTAATGTTCAACATTGTCATTAGTTGCGATGGGGTGGACATATAAAGTCATTTAAAACTTTTGAAAATTGTGTAGTTTGGAATTGGGTGGCCTACCTTCCCAAATTTGTAGAATGAGGGCGGAAAAATACATTAAAATTGATGTTATCGATATCCCAAACTAAGATTTTTGAAATTAAAATTTTGATGTTTGAAATATTGATTTTAGGGGATGCTTCTCAAATTTTGAACCTTATAAATATATTCTAATTGTTGTTGATAATGCTTTGAAATAGGTTGAAGCTATCACTACTTAATCGAATTGTGCTAAAATTGTTGCTAAGTTTATCAAGACCAACAAATTTTGTTGGATTTGTAATTCCTAGAGTCTTAATAAGCGATGGAGGATCAAAATTTTTTTAAAAACATTTTGAGAATCCTTTGAAGAAATATGGAGTTAATTATCGTATTGTTATACATATCATCTTCAAACTAGTAGACAAATTAAAATATCCTATAGGCAGAAACAAAAGCCTCCTTGAAAAAATTGTATCACGTTCTCACAGGATTGACATATCGAACCGCATACAAAACCCCCTTTAGACACTCCTCTTGATAAATAGGTTCATGCAAAGTCATGTCATATTCCGGTGGAAATGGAACATCATGCTTTTTGAACTAATAAATGTAACACCTCGAATTCTGAGAACTCGGGATGTCAATGGTTAAGGTTTCACAGCGGGTCTCAGCCTTAGTTGGACATCAATGATACACGGACCTTACAACAAGGCACAAATATTAAATCAAAATTTCCTTTAAATGATAAAGATGTTCAATAATAACAACATATTCAACAGTCATGCATAACGATTCGGGTTTGGGTTTGGTTGGGTTTAGGGTTTTCTTTTTGGTTGAGTTTACTTTCAAATTAGCAATTAGCCCTTCTATTTTATCTTTATAAATAAATAAAAAGGGCCTAGTTTATCACTTAAAAAGAAAATGAGCCTTTTTATTACTCTTCTTTACAAAAAAAGGCCCACACCCCCATTTCACCCATGATAAAAAAAACTAATAAATTAATTTAATTATAAATATAAATCACATATACAATGCACTTACAACAAACTTAGTCGTCCAATACTATGCTTTTTTTTTAGAACAAGAATCATTAATTATAGATGTTGACTAATAATGAAAAATAGATAAATTATGGTTCATATAATTACAAAAAAAAAATCTAGATTTTATCAAAAAATAAAATATTATCTTGGTTAAAAATATCGGCATATAAAATCCTTGGAGACTTTTAATGATAAACTTCGGATCTAGATCAAGCTAAAGCTTCAACTACTCCTTTGTTGATGTGCATCGTTGTAACTTTGGAATGAAATGGGTGGCAGAAGCAATTGAGATGAATGTGGAAACGAAGGTTGATTCGATCTAGAGAGATCGAATAAGCCTTTTGATGTGGATTGAAAGTTGATTCTTGAGAAGAATCCTCGAATGTGGGTTTCTTGGATCAAAGATTAGATCCAATGAAGAACTTTGAGAGGATGGAGGAGAGTTGATGCCCAAGCTAAGTAGGAGGAAATACTTCTCAGCACTTAGTAAATTTGAACATGGAAAAACAAGTGAACATTGATTTACCGTATAAATTATATATGCATTTTTGTATATAATTAATATAGTCATCATTAAAATTTTATGGGTCGTTAAATTTGGTCGTTAATTTTAGTCGTTAAATTTTTTTTGGTTGTTAAATTGTTTTAGAGGCAATATCATTCGTTAAAATATAATAGTATTTTCGTTAACAATTAGTATATCAGTTGTTGAACATTGATTTACCGTATAAATTTATTAAACACTTGACGTTATTATAATTCTATTAGAGGCAATATAATATTTTCATTTATTATTACCATAAACAATTCTCTCTCTCTCTCTCTCTCTCTCTCTCTCTCTATATATATATATATATATATATATATATATATATATATATATATATATATATATATATATATATATATATATATATATATATATCTTAAACTATTTGTTATTTTGTGTGTATTGATAATATAAGTTAAAATTTAAAACAAATAAGATGTAATTTGTTACGTACATATAAATTCATATTTTCATCTCAAAACAATACAAGACGTTAACAAAAATAAGAAAAATAAGGCACCTATAAACTTGATCTTCCACCAATATGTTTGATTGTAAAGTCTACCGACATTGTTTTCTTAATTAGGTCATAAATTAATAAACAACCATATAATTGTATACACACTTTATATTTTATTCTAAGAGATTGTATTAAATACAACACTATTTGTAGTATTTTGTGACTTGCTTGTAGGATCACATATCATGATACTCGAACCATCCCTACTCACGACTCTTGAAATTGCCACATAAAGTTGTTCGTGACTAAAAAATGATCTAGGAAGGTATAATCCAACTTTTGAAAGGAAATGCCCTTGACTTTTTTTTATTTATATATTAATAGCAAAACACACCCTAACGAGAAACCGTCTCCTTTGAACTTGAAAGGAAATATCGAATCCAAAGGTGAAAGTATGGTGCGCGAAATAAAAAAACACGTGACCTATATCGATCCTATATAAGATATTTGCCTCGATAATATGTTTTCAAGTTTACTTATTATCAATCTAGTACCACGACATAAGACGATAAACTGATCATTTTTTTTATTTAATGTAATAAGAATGTCTACCTTTAATTTCAAGGCATACATCGTTTGAAAACCCTTAACATTTGATACTACTCAAGAACTTACTTGAGCAAAATTCATCATCAGTACCCGTACAAGGGCTCTAAAGCACAAATTATAAATCATTGGAGCTTATATCAAGGGCTTATATCAAGGGCTCTAAAGCACAAAATTCATCATCAGTAACCCTTAACATATACTATCATAATTCAAGTAAATAGTCTCGTCTCTTGGTATTAGGCTTATATCAAGGGCTCTAAAGCACAAATTATAAATCATTGGAGCTGAACAATAGAAAACCCTAAACCCTCAGAAAGTACGCGCCTCTCACGCGCCAGGAAAAGAACCGATTCCCTCTTCTCACCCAAAAAACCCTAGCCCCAAACTCAAAATCGATGCTTTGTTAGGGCTGATTTTGAGATGAAAAGCCAAAAAATCCCTGGTGCTAAGTGTAGGAAGAGATTCCCAACCACTACTGATGCTAGGCGAGGAGACAAATTGTTGAAGCTTATCAAATCGAGAGGAAGAACGGTCCTAAAGCGAAACTACAAACAAAGATGGAGGAGAAAGAAAACCAGAAGGAAGGTCCATTACAAGCTCCATGGTCAAACTAAAACCGGGGAAAACAAGAGCATCGGGCCAAGATCTGCTATAAGATTTCGAGGGCAACAAAAAGGAGATGTAGACGGAAATTCAAGAAGCTACAACAAACTACAGAGGGGCCCAACGAGGAAGCACATGTTGACATCGAAATGGCTTCAAGGGAGGGCGCCATCTCTACCTAAGACGGCTCAAGAAACAGGGTGTAGTGCCAACGAGCTGACCCTTTCTCGAAAAGGTAATATCACATACCCATTTAAATGCTTCTTAACAATTGATGCATACCTCAACATTCTGTTTGGTTTGCATTCTAGACCTGCTAGAAAAGAGATCCCTAAGAAAAATATCAACCTAGGAGTTGGTTTCTGGATAGGTTCATTCCATGTCCAGATCTTGAGCTCTATCCTTTTAGAGATTAGGTTATATTGCTTGTTGCAGGCCTGTATTGAAGAACAAATCGAACAACTTCATGGGTGGTTCAAAATTGACGATAACAACAAGGTCAATGTGCTTGTCAATTATGGCTACTTTAATGAGGATGAATTTATTTTGTGTGACTACTGCCTTATGTTGTGGCTTTGTATTTGGGTACTTACTGCCTTCATAACAACTTTAAAAATCGAAGCTTACTTAATATCGGGTACTTTTCTGTTGCCCAATATATATATCCGAACAGATTGTTTACTTTGTCTCTGTTTGATGTCTTTTAGCCACTGGAAACAAGTATGGCCTCTACTTCCTTTTGCTTTGCTGTGCAGATTGGATCTGGGAGGAAGGAAAAAGATATGTCATAACAAATGAGTTGGTTATCGAACAGGAACATACCTCTTCACAGGCTGGACAAATAGGAAAAAATGAATTATGTACTGCGTTTGGCTTTCTTTGCTGAGATGTGCAGGTTGGCATTGGGAGGAAGAAAAGCGAACTACCACGAGCTGAACATATTCAATCAAACAAAACTAACAACAAAACTAACAACAAAAACCAACTTCTTAGTTGGGTAAAAGAGCAACTGCTACTTGAATAATTGCTACAACATGTTGTACTCTGAAAAGCCTTTATGTAACATAAACTCCCAACCATGTAATGGAATAAATAGACTCTTGTATCCTGTCTTTACACACTATACGAGTGAAGAACATAAAGACTATAGCTATTACTTTGATAACTCATATGACTTGTGTAAGATCAGGGCATATTTGATGATTAACTCACCTATACAAGAACCTCTCTCAATAATAAATCGAACAGGTTATCTAAGTGAGAAATATTGGGGATTGATTTAGTCGTGTAAAATGGCACTTAGGCTGCCTAGTTGTCTATCTTTGTGGTGTAGCATGCAAAATTCTCAAGTACCGAGAGAACAACTACAACACCGTCAACCTACCCGACATCGAACACGGAGCCAACAATTAGATTCAAATTTGGACAAAGATATCGTCATTTACGAACTTTTTTATGTAGAATATCTTTTATAACTCTCACTACTATGATAAGAACACAATTTCTAGGGGTAAAAAGATTTCATAGGTTTATCCCGAAGGAACCAACTGAAGCACAGTTGTGGGTAACTAAAAGTATAAGCTTTTATAATGTTCTTCTGTTGATGTTAGTGAGAATTTTGAGTCGTGTTTGGATCGCGGTTGTGGTCGTGTGCTTTCAGACATCTCCTTTTGATGGAAAATGCTTCCTTGGAGTCTCGTCTTCACGCCCCCAGTGTAACACCCCAAATCCGTAGGACTCGGAGTGCTACTGGGCTAGGATCTCACAATGGATCCTGACCCTAGCCTGACAACAAGTTCACTGAATCTTACAACAAGACACCAATAGATTAAAACAAAACATAAAACTGATATATATACACATATCAAAAGGATGATACAGAGTACTGCTGAGTACAAAGTCAAATAGAAATCCGTACAATAATAATAACCCAAAATCCCACGATAATGCCCAGTGTACGGAACCCTCAGCAGATCACCCCTCTGGATCACTCTGCAGTTCTCCTAACCTGCAAAGGATCTACAACATGGTATAAAACCGTTAGCTAACCATACACATATATAAGAAGATGCTAGAGAACAATCACATATCAATAATATTAACACCTCATCATGATTTCATACATTTACCCGGTTTATTATCTTTATAACGTTAATCATTCAAGAGTATATAAATCAGTATATGAAAATACGTGACACGAGGAATGAATATAATCCTCGCTCTACGTGCAATAGCTAGCTGGAGTGGTATCAGCGCACTTTCCCGTATACAATATGGAGTGGTAGGTGCCCTTCCCGTATACCAGAACTAACTAGCTTACAGAGAACTTCCCAGATTCCACTACGGGATGAAAGGTAAGTTGTCACATCCACTACAATGGGTGGTCAATATAACATAGGTCGGTGACCATCATAACGCATGCTATAAAGCATATAACAAACACCACTCACGCACACATCCAATATAAGGGTGACAGCTAAGTAAGTCCTATGGACTTACCTCAATCTCAGAAGTCGTATCACTACGATCAGCTCTCACTCAGGTCCACTCCAAACTGGAGGACAACACAACCTATACAAGGCATAGATATATATATATCAAACTCCTATCACACAGAGGGGTCACACCTAGACCCAAGGGATCCATAAGGATCATATCCAACTCGTAAACCTCAAAGCCGTAACCGGCATATCTATAACATACTCATCATCATCCGATACCTAGCATGGTACTAGTTCCCTCATACTAGGAAAGGAAAGGAGCTACCTTACTATAGGTAGTCCCGGGACAAAACGCACCTGCGTGATCAAGGGACGCAGGAGCGGAACAGGTAACCTGCAGGCGCGGCAGGGAGCAGCCGCAAACGCGGTGACAAGGGACGCAAGCAACGCAGGCAAGGCGCGGGCGTTGCGGCACGGCTTCCGCAGGGGTGGCGTCTTCCGGGCGCGGGGGCGGCGACAGTGCAGAACGTGATCCCGCGGCTTCTCTTCATCTCTTCACGTGATCAAATCACGTCTTCTCTCATCCAAATCACACACATGCAACAACATACACATTCCAACATCATCCTATGTCCAAACATCTAATCCTAAGGTAGGGAGATGGAATCAAAGAAGAAAAGAAGGAGAAGAAGCAAGAACTCACCACTACTGAAGATCCTAGGCTGCAAGGAGAGGTCACACACATCAGTAGTTGGCTTCCAAGCTCAGCATACACATCACTAGCATCATCATCAACCACAAAGCACAACTTTCAAGCAAAACTCCAAGGATAACAAGAACAAGATCAAAGGAAGGGATGAAGAAGTAAGAAGGACATAGGAACTGAGGAAAAGAAGTGAATAAGAACCCTTGATTGGCCAAGGGAAAGGAAGAAGTAAGAGAAAGGTAAAGCACGGGTCAAGGGAGTCAACAAAACCGGATGCAGCCGCCGGAAACCGCAGGGGCGGTTCCCTGAGCCGCAGGGGCGGAAACCCGCAGGGGCGGCAGTCATGCCCGCGGGTGCGGAAAGGCCAATCTCGGCCAAAGCCAATCTCGGCTAAGGTCCAATCTCGGTCCGAAAGAATAGGGCTCTCACATCTCACCCCCCTAAAAACAAGTTTCGTCCCGAAACTTGCAAAGCCCTGAAACCACTCGGACTTAAAAGCCGAGGTAAAACTCTCTATAACCTCAAACATAAGCATGGAGGAAATCATCAACTCCAACAACAAACTATACTATCTAGGGCCTAGAGGAAAACCATCTCTAGCTAGACCGTAAACATATCACAAGGCATAGAGGAATCACATCTCTAGCCGTATCATATCCATAACAGAAAGGCATGGAGGGAGAACATCTCCAGCACTACTATGTCCATCAAAATAGCATGGAGGAAAGAACCATTTCCAGCTAAACCTGTCATATCACAATAGCATGGAGGAAAGAACCATCTCCAGCTATAAACAAGAATCATACTAGCACAACAAGATCTAATAAGATCATAATCACATCAAAGCTAGTATGAAATAAACACATCATACCATATAAGCATATAAGCAAATAAGACTCGCCAAGCTATTACTAAGATCTACTCGGTGATCCTACTGGTGCATCTAACTCAGCAGGACTATCCTCAATCTCCCATGTAGCCTCCTCGGGTCCTCGTCTCGACCATTGTATCCTAAACATAGGAATGTCCTTCGAACGCAGGCGTCTCATACCTCGCTCTAGGACTGCAATAGGATACTCAACAAACGTGTAGTCCGGCTCAACCACCAAATCATCATAACTCACGATGTGTCTCGGATCTGGTATGTACTCCCTCAGCTGAGACACATGAAATACAGGGTGAACACCCTCTAATCTCGGAGGCAAGGCTAATCTGTAAGTTGCGATCCCAACCCGATCCAGAATCTCGAACGGTCCGACATATCGGGGGCTCAACTTCCCGTTAATGCCAAAACGCCTAACACCTCGTGTCGGGGACACTCTCAGCCACACATGGGCTCCAACTCTGAACTCTAGAGGTCTACGCCTCCTATCAGCATAAGACTTTTGACGGCTTTGCGCAGTTAGCATACGCTCTCTAATCAATGCTACTCGAGTCATATCATCCTGAATCTGATCAGGTGCCAAACCACTAACACTGCTCTGCTCATCCCAGCATAACGGGGTACGACATCTCTGTCCATACAGTGCCTCATATGGGGCCATCCCAATAGATGCATGCCAGCTGTTGTTGTAGGAGAACTCAACAAGTGGGAGATGATTTGTCCACACTTGCCCCGAATCCAACACACAAGCTCGCAACATATCCTCCAAGGTCTGAATGGTCCTCTCTGACTGACCATCTGTCTGAGGATGGAACGCAGTTGTGCAGTGCAAACTCGTCCCCAGGGCAGTCTGAATCTGCTGCTAGAATCTCGAGGTAAATCGCCCATCTCTGTCTGAGACGATCGTCCTCGGTACACCATGGAGTCTCACTATCTGCCTAGTGTACTCCTCAGCTAATCTGCTCACCGGCCACGTCTCCCTAATAGGAATGAAACGTGCCGTCTTCGTTAATCTGTCCACTATGACCCAAATGGCATCAAAACTCCGGCTCAACCTCAGTCCAGTCACAAAATCCATGGTGACGTCCTCCCACTTCCTCTGTGGAACAGGAAGTGGATGGAGCTCACCTCCAGGTCTGAAATGCTCGATCTTGACCTGCTAGCAGGTCGCACACTGAGCTACAAATCTGGCTACATCGGGCTTCAGCCTTCCCCACCAGTATGAACGTCTCAAATCCTGATACATCTTACTCGTACCTGGATGTACCGAGTAAGGGGTGCAATGAGCCTCTTGTAAAATCCTCTGACGTAAGTCTGCATCAGCAGGTACACAGACGCGACCGTGGCGTCTCAAAACTCCATCTGCTCCTAGCAGAAACTGGGGTGCCTCATCCCGGGACATCCTCTCTCTGATCCTCCTCAAGGTCGGGTAGGTTTCCTGCTTCTGTTGGATCTCACCCAACATATCAGGAAGAACCTCTAATGTACGCAGCTGGGCATCCACATCAGGAAACTGGATGTCCAACTCTAACCAGATCAGATCTCTCTGCAAATGATGCTGAACTGTCAATCTAGTAATCGCCTGCTCTCGAGGCGTCTTCTTGCTCAGGGCGTCGGCGACAACGTTCGACTTCCCTGGATGATACAGAATCTCTAAATAAAAGTCCTTGATCAGCTCAAGCCACCTACGCTGGCGGTTATTCAATTCCCGCTGCGTGAAAATATACTTCAGACTCTTATGGTCTGTGAAGATCTGACATGTAGCACCATACAGGTAATGTCTCCAGATCTTCAGTGCATGAACTACCGCTGCCAACTCCAGATCATGAGTCGGGTAGTTCTCCTCATACGTCTTCAACTGTCGAGACGCATATGCTATCACTCTGCCCCGCTGCATCAAAACACATCCCAAGCCTAGCTTGGATGCATCACTGTAAACCACAAAATCCTTAGTACCCTCTGGTTGTGCCAAAATAGGAGCAGAAGTCAAACGCCTCTTCAACTCCTCAAAACTCTGCATGCACTGATCAGACCACACAAATCTGGTAGTCTTCCTCAGCAAACTCGTCAGTGGACGGGCAATCACAGAAAGTCCCTCCACAAAGCGTTTGTAATAACCGGCTAGGCCAAGGAAACTACGTACTTCCTTGACGTTCGTCGGTGTCGTCCAAGCTGCTACTGCCTCTATCTTCGCTGGATCCACCTTGATCCCCTCAGCTGAAACCACATGACCCAAGAATGCTACCTCTGGCATCCAGAACTCACACTTAGAGAACTTAGCATAAAGTTCTCTATCCCGCAAAACCTGGAATACAATCCTCAAATGTCCTGCATGCTCCTCTCCACTGCGAGAGTATACCAGAATGTCATCAATGAAAACCACCAAAAACTGATCGAGGAAGCCGATGAAAATACTGTTCATCAACTCCATAAAGACGGCTGGGGCATTCGTAAGCCCAAATGGCATCACTACAAACTCGTAGTGGCCATATCTGGTTCCGGAATGCTGTCTTGTGCACATTCTGCTCCCTCACCCTCAGCTGGTGATATCCGGAACGCAGGTCAATCCTGGAGAACACAGTCGCTCCCTGTAGCTGATCTAACAAATCATCAATACGAGGCAGTGGATACTTGTTCTTGATGGTCACCTTGTTCAGCTCTCTGTAATCTATACATAACCTCAGTGATCCGTCCTTCCGTACGAAGAGGACAGGTGCTCCCCATGGGGACACGCTAGGGCGAATAAAGCCCTTCTCAGCCAACTCCTCGAGTTGCTTCTTCAGCTCCAGCATCTCGACAGGCGCCATCCTGCATGGGGCCTTCGAGATCGGTCTCGTACCAAGCTCTAACTCAATCCCAAAATCCACACTCCTTTGAGGTGGCAAACTGGAAGGCTCAACAAAAACATCAGTAAAATCACAAACCACGGGAATATCCTCTACAACTGGACTCTCCCCCTCCTTCATGGCATAACACAAGAAGGCATCACAACCCTATGCAATCAGTCTCGCTGCTCGTATAGCGCTGATAACCGTACCTGTCTTTCCAAGGTCCCAACCTCGGAAAACCTCTATCTGGCCTAACTCGGTAGAGAGGGTAACAGTCCTCCTACCTACATCTAAGACAACAGAGTGTCTATCCATCCAGTCCATACCTAGAATGACTTCTTCATGCTCTAATGGCATGACAAAGAAGTCACCTAGTAACACACGGGTCCCTACAGAAATGGGACAACCGTGAATCTCACGGGTACCTCTGACCCTACCACCATCGGGTAACCCTATAATAAAGGGCATCCCCTCAATTGTATCTAAACCAAGACGCTCTACACAGGCATCAGAAATAAAAGAGTGCGTAGCACTAGTATCAAATAAAACTCTAACAAGTAAACCATGAATTAGAATGGTACCTGTAGCAGTAGGTGCAACTGGCTCCTCTGCACTCCTCAACTCAAAACAGATTCAGGGACAATAGAGGGTCCCAGATCGCCCTACAACTCAGGGATCTGCTCCTGGGCCGAGTAGAGGCAGAGGTCGTGGTGGGAGCACCAATGATTCCAGAGGCCCAAGGGGTCGTGTTTTTGAGTTGAGGAGTGTAGAGGAGTCAGTTGGCACCTACTGCTACAGGTACCATTCTGATTCATGGTTTACCTGTTAGAGTTTTATTTGATACAGTGCTACGCACTCTTTTATTTCTGATGCATGTGTAGAGCGTCTTGGTTTAGATACAGTTGAGGGGATGCCCTTTATTATAGGGTTACCCGATGGTGGTAGGGTCAGAGGTACCCGTGAGATTCACGGTTGTCCCATTTCTGTAAGGGACCCGTGTGTTACTAGTTGACTTCTTTGTCATGACATTAGAGCATGAAGAAGTCATTCTAGGTATGGACTGGATGGATAGACACTCTGCAGTTTTAGATGTAGGTAGGAGGACTGTTACCCTCTCTACTGAGTTAGGCCAGATAGAGGTTTTCCGGGGTTGGGACCTTGGAAGACAGGCATGGTTATTAGTGCTATACGGGCAGCGAGACTGATTGCACAGGGTTGTGATGGCCTTCTGGTGTTATGCCATGAAGGAGGGGGAGAAGTCTAGTTGTAGAGGACATCCCAGTTGTTTGTGAGTTCACAGATGTTTTTGCCTGAGCCTTCCAGTTTGCCGCCTCAGAGGAGTGTGGATTTTGGGATTGAGTTAGAGCTGGTATGAGACCGATCTCGAAGGCCCCATACCGGATGGCGCATGTCGAGATGCTAGAGCTGAAGAAGCAACTTGAGGCAGCTGGCTGAGAAGGGCTTCATTCGCCCTAGCGTGTCCCCATGGGGAGCACCTGTCTTCTTCGTACGGAAGAAGGACGGATCACTGAGGTTATGTATAGATTACAGAGAGCTGAACAAGGTGACCATCAAGAACAAGTATCCACTGCCTCGTATTGATGATTTGTTAGATCAGCTATAGGGGACGACTGTGTTCCCTAGGATTGATTTGCGTTCAGGATATCACCAGTTGAGGGTGAGAGAGCAGGATGTGCACAAGACAACATTCCGGACCAGATATAGGCCACTACGAGTTTATAGTGATGCCATTTGGGCTTACGAATGCCCCAACCGTCTTTATGGAGTTGATGAACAGTATCTTCATCGACTTCCTGGATCAGTTTGTGGTGGTCTTCATAGATGATATTTTGGTATACTCTCGCAGTGGAGAGGAGCATGCAGGACATCTGAGGACTGTATTGCAGGTTTTACGGGATAGAGAACTTTATGCTAAGTTCTCTAAGTGTGAGTTCTGGATGCCAGAGGTAGCATTCTTGGGTCATGTAGTATCAGCTGAGGGGATCAAGGTTGATCCGGTGAAGATTGAGGCAGTAGCAGCATGGACTACACCGACGAACTTCAAGGAAGTACGTAGCTTCCTTGGCCTAGCTAGTTATTACAGACGCTTCGTGGAGGGATTCTCTGTGATTGCCCGTCCACTGACGAGTTTGCTGAAGAAGACTACCAGATTTGTGTGGTCTGATCAGTGCATGCAGAGTTTTGAGGAGTTAAGAGGCGTTTGACTTCTGCTCCTATTTTGGCACAGCCAGAGGGTACTAAGGATTTTGTGGTTTACAGTGATGCATCCAAGCTAGGCTTGGGATGTGTTTTGATGCAGAGAGGCAGGGTGATTGCATATGCGTCTCGACAGCTGAAGACGTATGAGGAGAACTACCCGACTCATGATCTGGAGTTGGCAGAGGTAGTTCATGCACTGAAGATCTGGAGAAATTACCTGTATGGTGCTACATGTCAGATCTTCACAGACCATAAGAGTCTGAAGTACATTTTCACGCAGCGGGAGTTGAATAACCGCCAGCGTAGGTGGCTCGAGCTGATCAAGGACTTTGATTTAGAGATTTTGTATCATCCAGGTAAGGTGAATGTTGTCGCCGACGCCTTGAGCAGGAAGACGCCTCGAGAGCAGGCGATTGCGAGGCTGACAATTCAGCATCAGTTGCAGAGAGACCTGATCTGGTTAGAGTTTGGACATCCAGTTTCCTGATGAGGATGCCCAAATGCGTACTTTAGAGGTTCTTCCTGATCTGTTGGGTGAGATCCAACAGAAGCAGGAAACCTGCCCGACACTAATGAGGATACGAGATAGGATGTCTCGGGATGAGGCACCACACTTCCTGCTAGGAGCAGATGGAGTTTTGAGACGCCGCGGTCGTTTTGAGACGCCGCGGTCGCGTCTGTGTACCTGCTGATACAGAGCTGAGATAGAGGATTTTACAGGAGGCTCACTGTACGCCTTACTCCGTACATCTAGGTACGAGTAAGATGTATCAGGATTTAAGACGTCTATATTGGTGGGGAGTGCTGAAGCCCGATGTGGCCATATTTGTGGCACAGTGTGCGACCTGCCAACAGGTCAAGATCGAGCATTACAGACCTGAAGGTGAGCTCCATCCACTTCCTGTTCCACAAAGGAAGTGGGAGGACGTCACCATGGATTTTGTGACTGGACTGAGGCTGAGCCGGAGTTTTGATGCCATATGGGTCATAGTGGATAGATTGACGAAGACGGCACGTTTTGATTTCTATTAGGGAGACGTGGCCGGTGAGCAGATTACCTGAGGAGTACACTAGGCAGATAATGAGACTCCATGGTGTACCGAGGACGATCGTCTCAAACAGAGATGGACGATTTACCTTGAGGTTTTTGCAGCAGATTCAGACTGCCCTGGGGACGAGTTTGCACTCATGACTGCGTTCCATCCTTAGACAGATGGTCAGTCAGAGAGGACCATTCAGACCCTGGAGGATATGTTGCGAGCTTGTGTGTTGGATTAGGGACAAGTGTGGACGGATCATCTCCCACTTGTTGAGTTCTCTTACAACAACAACTGACATGCATCTATTGGGATGGACCCATATGATGCACTGTATGGACAGAGATGCCGTACCTCAGAGCAGTGTTAGTGGTTTGCCACCTGATCAGATTCAAGATGATATGGCTCGAGTAGCACTGATTCGAGAGCGGATGCTGACTGCCCAGAGCCGTCAGAAGTCTTATGCTGATAGGAGGCGTAGACCTCTAGAGTTCAGAGTTGGAGCCCATGTGTGGCTGAGAGTGTCCCCGACACGAGGTGTTAGGCGTTTTGGCATTAAGGGGAAGTTGAGTCCCCGTTATGTCGGACCGTTCGAGATTCTGGATCGGGTTAGGAGCGCAGCTTACAGATAAGCCTTGCCTCCGAGATTAGAGGGTGTTCACCCTGTATTTCACGTGTCTCATCTGAGGGAGTACATACCAGATCCGAGACACATTGTGAGTTATGAGGATTTGGTGGTCGAGCCGGACCACACTTTTGTTGAGCATCCTATTGCAGTCCTAGAACGAGGTATGAGACGCCTACATTCGAAGGACATTCCTATGCTGAGGATACAGTGGTCGAGACGAGGACCTGATGAGGCTACATGGGAGACTGAGGATAGTATCCAGAGGAACTATCCAGAGTTCTATGCTGAGTTAGATGCACCGAGTAGATCTTAGTACTACCTGGGTGAGTGTTATATGCTTATATGCTTATATGCTATGATGTGTTTATTTCATACTAGCTTTGATGTGAGTATGATCTTATTAGATCTTGTTATGCTAGTATGATTCTTGTTTATAGCTGGAGATGGTTCTTTCCTCCATGCTATTGTGATACGTTTAGGGTTCACCTGGAGATGTTATTCCTCCATGCTATTTTGATGGACATAGTAGTGCTGGAGATGTTCTTCCTCCATGCCTTTCTGTTATGGATATGATACGGCTAGAGATGTGATTCCTCTATGCCTTGTGATATGTTTATGGTTTGGCTGGAGATGGTTTTCCTCTATGCCCTGGATAGTGTTTTGTTGTTGGAGTTGATGATTTCCTCCATGCTTATGTTTGAGGTTATAGAGAGAGTTATACCTCGCCTTATGCGTCTGAGTGGTTACAGGACTTTGCAAGTTTCGGGACGAAACTTGTTTTTAGGGGGGGTGAGATGTGAGAGCCCTATTCTTTCGGACCGAGTTTTGGTCCTTAGCAGAGATTGGCTTTGGCCGAGATTGGCCTTTCCGCACCCGCGGGCATGACTGCCGCCCCTGCGGCTCAGGGAACTGCCCCTGCGGTTTCCGGCGTCTGCAGCCGGCTTTGTTGACTCCTTTGACCCGTGCTTTACCCTTTGCTTTACTTCTTCCGTTTCCTTGCTGAGCAAGGGTTATCTTCTTCACTTCCCCATTCCAGACCTACGTCCTTCTTGCTTCTCCTTCATCCTTCTTGAGCTTGAGCTTGAATTCCTTAGAGTTGTAAGAGTTTGGTCTGTGTTGTTGATGTTGGTTGATGATGTGCTTAACTGCTGAGCTTGTGATGCCAGCTGAGATAGTGCTTGTGCTCTTGTTTTGCCTAGACCTTCAGTAGTGGTGAGCCTTTGCTTCTTCTCCTTCTCTTCTTCTTTGATTCCATCTCTTTAGCTTAGGATTAGATGATTTGAATGTAGTTTAATGTTGGAATGTGTATGTATATGTATGTGTGTGAATTTGGATGAGAGAAGATGTGATTTGATCACAAGAAGAGCCGAAGAGGAATCGCGGGTTCACGTTCTGCACAGACGCCGCCCCCGCGCCTAGAGCCGCCGCCCCTGCGGAAGCCGTGCCGCAGCGCCCGCGCCTTGCCTGCGTTGCCTGCGCCTCTTGTCACCGCGCCTGCGGCTGCTCCCTGCCGCGCCTGCGGGTTACCTGTTCCACTCCTGCGTCCCTTGATCATGCAGGTGCGTCTTGTCCCGAGATTACCTATAGTTGGGTAGTTCCTTTCCTTCCTAGTATGAGGGACTTAGTACCATGCTAGGTATCGGATGTTGATGAGTATGTTATAGATATGCCGGTTAGGGCTTTGAGGTTTACGAGTTGGACATGATCCTTATGGATCCCTTGAGTCTAGGTGTGACCCCTTTGTGTGATAGGAGTTTGATATATATATATGTATGCCTTGTATAGGCCATGTTGTCCTCCAGTTTGGAGTGGACCTGAGTGAGAGTTGATCGTAGTGATACGACTTCTGAGATTGAGGTAAGTCCATAGGACTTACTTAGCTGCTATCCTTATATTGGATGTATGCTTGAGTGGTGTTTGTTATATGCTTTATAGCATGCGATATGGTTCATTACCGACCTATGTTATATTGACCGCCCATTGTAGTGGCTGTGACAACTTACCTTTCATCCCGTAGTGGAGTCTGAGAAGTTCTCTGTTAGTTCTGGTATACGGGAAGGGCACCTACCACTCCATATGGTATACGGGAAAGTGCGCTGATACCACTCCAGCTAGCTATTGCACGCAGAGGCGAGGGTTATATACATTCCTCGTGTCACGTATATTCATATATACCGATTTATATACTCTTCAGTGCTTAACGTTATATAGATAATAAACCAGTTAAATGTGTGATATCATGATGAGATGTTAATATTATTGATATGTGTTTGTGCTCTAGCATCTTCTTATATATGTGTATGGTCAGCTAACGGTTTTATACCGTGTTGTAGATCCTTTGCAGGTTAGGAGGGCTGCAGAGTGATCCAGAGGGGTGAACTGCTGAAGGTTCCGTACACTAGGCGATATCGTGGGTTTTTGGGTTATTATATTGTACGGATTTCTGTTTGACTTTGTATTCAGCAGTACTCTGTATCATCTTTTTGATATATATATATATATATATATATATATATATATATATATATATATATATATATATATATATATATATATATCAGCTTTTTGTTTTGTTTTAATCTATTGGTGCCTTGTTGTAAGATTCAGTGAACTTGTTGTCAGGCTAGGGTCAGGATCCATTGTGAGATCCTAACCCAGTGGCACCTCGAGTCCTCCGGATCTGGGGTGTTACAACATTCTCATTGTAAGAAGCCAAGTTCAATGAAGTGAGTTAGCCTTTGTGCTTTCAAAGTTGTTGTTTGCTGTAAAACAAACCCCGAATTCTAGGTGAGATGCTTAGTTTTCAATCATCTAGGTGAGATGCTTAGGTGGTTCTAAGGTAAGAGGCCGAGAAACGAAGGTTCGAACCCCAAAGTGAGATTCCGAGGGTAGTTCGTTCGAGTTGAGGGANTGTTGCACAGCTCCTCACCCTCAGCTGGTGATATCCGGAACGCAGGTCAATCCTGGAGAACACAGTCGCTCCCTGTAGCTGATCTAACAAATCATCAATACGAGGCAGTGGATACTTGTTCTTGATGGTCACCTTGTTCAGCCTCTCTGTAATCTATACATAACCTCAGTGATCCGTCCTTCTTCCGTACGAAGAGGACAGGTGCTCCCCATGGGGACACGCTAGGGCGAATGAAGCCCTTCTCAGCCAACTCCTCGAGTTGCTTCTTCAGCTCCAGCATCTCGACAGGCGCCATCCTGTATGGGGCCTTCGAGATCGGTCTCGTACCAGGCTCTAACTCAATACTGAAATCCACACTCCTTTGAGGTGGCAAACTGGAAGGCTCAACAAAAACATCAGTAATCACAAACCACGGGATATCCTCTAAACTGGACTCTCCCCTCCTTCATGGCATAACACAAGAAGGCTCACAACCCTGTGCAATCAATCTAGCTGCCGTATAGCGCTGATAACCGTACCTGTCTTTCCAAGGTCCCAACCTCGGAAAACCTCTATCTGGCCTAACTCGGTAGAGAGGGTAACAGTCCTCCTACCTACATCTAAGACAACAGAGTGTCTATCCATCCAGTCCATACCTAGAATGACTTCTTCATGCTCTAATGGCATGACAAAGAAGTCACCTAGTAACACACGGGTCCCTACAGAAATGGGACAACCGTGAATCTCACGGGTACCTCTGACCCTACCACCATCGGGTAACCCTATAATAAAGGGCATCCCCTCAATTGTATCTAAACCAAGACGCTCTACACAGGCATCAGAAATAAAAGAGTGCGTAGCACTAGTATCAAATAAAACTCTAACAAGTAAACCATGAATTAGAATGGTACCTGTAGCAGTAGGTGCAACTGGCTCCTCTGCACTCCTCAACTCAAAAACACGACCCTGTGGGCCTCTAGTATCAGTGGTGCCCCCACCACGAGCTCTGCCTCTACTCGGCCCAGGAGCAGATCCCTGAGTCGTTGGGCGATCTGAAACCTTTTGCTGTCCCTGAGTCTACTGCTGCTGAGGTGGCCTCTGCCCACCTCCTGCTGCACTAGCAGGAGAAGAACCCTGTTGAGATGAAGCTCCCCCCTGGCGGCAGTAAACAGCTCTGTGACCTTGCCTACCACAGGTGTAGCAAGTCACTAATGGCCTTGTGCACTCGGGCCTCATATGCCCTGGATCTCCACAGTTAAAACACTGACGTCCCTTATCTGCAACTGGTGCAGATGAAGGCTGACTCTATCGTCTCTGACCACGCCAACCACTAGCAGAACCACCAGTACCACTAGTCTGCCCTGTACGCTGTCTCTTCTCAGACCCTCCGGTCTGAGAAGCTCTCCTCTGTCCAGCTCGCTCCCTCTCATAGTCGGAAGCTCTGTCCTGATAATCCATTAGAGACTCAGAATGGAAACCCGCCATATAGGTCCGGGTAATATCCCTCAGTCGTCGGGAAAAGAGATAGACATGCTAATCTGCAGCTGATCCCAATAATGCCAGCTCCTCCTAAAACCTCCTGATGGCCTCAGAGACTGGTACATCCTCAAACCCAGCCTCAACAAAATCTCGCAGTTTCTCCCTCAGTGAGGCAAGGCAGAAACGCTCTCTAATCATTGTCCTCATATGATCATAACTGGTAATCTGACCTTGTACTGATCTCCACCAGTGTTGTGCCAAGTCCCGGAATAAAGTCTGAACCAGCTCGATCTGTTTGTCAGCTGGACATCGAATAGACTCCATAGCTGAGTATACATGCCCGATCCAGAGCTCAACCTCCAACCCCACCTTCCCAGTGAAAGGGGGTACACCCACTTGATGGAATGCCTTCAACCAGATATCTGGTCTAGGCCCTCTATGCTCCTCTGGTGCTCTGGCAATCTCAGCAGCAGGTACCTGTACAACTGGCACCTGAGTAACGACGTGGGACCTCTCAGATGGTCCCTCCTTTGCCTGTAAATCTAGGGCACGTCTACCGGCTCTGGAAGCCTCCTCTACACGTCTGATATATGCTCGGAACTCTGATCCCCCATGGAGACACGATCAGACTCACCAGATTGGGCTCTCTGTGCCCCCTGTCTCTCAGCTGCTCCGTTCCCAATATCAGGAACGACGCTCTCAGCAACCTCCTCATGTATCTCTCCAACATGTGAACCGTCAGCATGAGTCTTACCCCGTCCTCTACCTAGAGGGGGTCTACCTGTACCTCGCCTAGCTGCAGGTAAGGCTCTCGTCTGAACCATCTGCAGAAGACGTAAACCTAACTTAGAAGGCTATATATATGCCATATGTATAGATATATAACAGATCAATCACAACAGCATATCTATATATATCTATACTGTCGAGATCTTCAGAGGGGCGATGGTTCATGTACACGATATCCCAAAACAATTGTACTCATTTCAAAACAAAAATCTTTTGAAAAGTCAGACCCCTTTCGGGTTCTGTTTATTTATCTATTCGGACTTTATTGCAGATTACTAGTTCCATTGTTGTCAACCTGGCTCTGATACCAACTTTGTAACACCCCAAATCCGTAGGACTCGGAGTGCTACTGGGCTAGGATCTCACAATGGATCCTGACCCTAGCCTGACAACAAGTTCACTGAATCTTACAACAAGGCACCAATAGATTAAAACAAAACATAAAACTGATATATATACACATATCAAAAGGATGATACAGAGTACTGCTGAGTACAAAGTCAAATAGAAATCCGTACAATAATAATAACCCAAAATCCCACGATAACGCCCAGTGTACGGAACCCTCAACAGATCACCCCTCTGGATCACTCTGCAGTTCTCCTAACCTGCAAAGGATCTACAACACGGTATAAAACCGTTAGCTAACCATACACATATATAAGAAGATGCTAGAGCGGAATCACATATCAATAAATATTAACACCTCATCATGATATCACACATTTACCCGATTTATTATCTTTATAACGTTAATCACTCAAGTGTATATAAATCAGTATATGAATATACGTGACACGAGGAATGTATATATAACCCTCGCCTCTGCGTGCAATAGCTAGCTGGAGTGGTATCAACGCACTTTCCGTATACCATATGGAGTGGTAGGTGCCCTTCCCATATACCAGAACTAACTAGCTTACAGAGAACTTCCCAGACTCCACTACGGGATGAAAGGTAAGTTGTCACAGCCACTACAATGGGCGGTCAATATAACATAGGTCGGTGACCATCATAACGCATGCTATAAAGCATATAACAAACACCACTCATGCACACATCCAATATAAGGATGACAGCTAAGTAAGTCCTATGGACTTACCTCAATCTCAGAAGTCGTATCACTACGATCAGCTCTCACTCAGGTCCACTCCAAACTGGAGGACAACACGGCCTATACAAGGCATACATATATATATATATATATATATATATATATATATATATATATATATATATATATATATATATATATATATAACTCCTATCACACAAAGGGGTCACACCTAGACCCAATGGATCCATAAGGATCATATCCAACTCGTAAACCTCAAAGCCGTAACTGGCATATCTATAACATACTCATCATCATCCGATACCTAGCATGGTACTAGTTCCCTCATACTAGGAAAGGAAAGGAGCTACCTTACTATAGGTAGTCCCGGGGCAAAACGCACCTGCGTGATCAAGGGACGCAGGAGCGGAACAGGTAACCCGCAGGTGCGGCAGGGAGCAGCCGCAGGCGCGGTGACAAGGGACGCAAGCAACGCAGGCAAGGTGCGGGCACTGCGGCACGGCTTCCGCAGGGGCAGCGTCTTCCGGGCGCGGGGGCGGCGACAGTGCAGAACGTGATCCCGCAGCTTCTCTTCAGCTCTTCACGTGATCAAATCACGTCTTCTCTCATCCAAATCACACACATGCAACAACATACACATTCCAACATCATCCTATGTCCGAACATCTAATCCTAAGCTAAGGAGATGGAATCAAAGAAGAAAAGAAGGAGAAGAAGCAAGAACTCACCACTACTGAAGATCCTAGGCTGCAGGGAGAGGTCACACACATCAGTAGCTGGCTTCCAAGCTCAGCATACACATCACTAGCATCATCATCAACCACAAAGCACAACTTTCAAGCAAAACTCCAAGGAGAACAAGAACAAGATCAAAGGAAGGGATGAAGAAGCAAGAAGGACGTAGGAACTGAGGAAGAGAAGTGAATAAGAACCCTTGATCGGCCAAGGGAAAGGAAGAAGTAAGGGAAAGGTAAAGCACGGGTCAAGGGAGTCAACAAAACCGGTTGCAACCGCCGGAAACCGCAGGGGCGGTTCCGTGAGCCGCAGGGGCGGCAGTCATGCCAGCGGGTGCGGAAAGGCCAATCTCGGCCAAAGCCAATCTCGGCTAAGGTCCAATCTCGGTCCGAAAGAATAGGGCTCTCACACCCAAGAGTTCTTTTCCTGTTGTACATGCTTCCGACGGTACTTCTTCGGCAGTGCTTGGCTCGTTGTCTCACTTGCTTCGTCTTTTTGCGGCCTCTCGTTTCACCGTTGTTTCATGGTGATCGAGTCACTTACCATGTTTCTCAAAATAAAAATAAAAATAAACCATTGGACCTTGATCTTAGATTATAAATATTAATTCAGCAAGTTCAATACTTACACAATTATCGTTATCAGTCATTTATCAAGAATAATATAATTAGAAATTTACCTGCTAACCATTGTTGTACTCATTCGATGTAGAGGAAAATGGTGTAACGCCCGGAATTTTATTCCGGACATAGAGTGCCTTGTAGATCTTGCCGTAGGCCCGAGATGCCGAGTGCCGGGATTTATTCCAAAAAAATCCCGACCCGACTCGTCGTTTTTCCCTTTTTCCGCGTTCCGACCCTTCGTTCCGGGTTAAAGTGACAAGGGGTCATTTCCGACCCCTCGTTCCGTGGTGAGGGATAAGAGGTCAGCTGACCCCTTGATCCCCACACCCCTTTTCAGCCATCTTGTCCCCTCTCTCTCTCTCCTCCCTTGCTCCTTTCACGTCATTTCCCATCTCCCTCTTCCTCTCTTGGTTTCTCTTCTCTTCTCCCATTTTTGCTTGAAGATCTTGCATGTGTGGACTGCAAAAGAAGAAGTTCAGATCTGTTGGTAAGTTCCTTCCTCTCCCTTCCCTCTCTTCTTTGCTGATTCTCCTCATTCTTCTTCCCTCCTTCATCCATGGTCATGGATGAAGATCTTGAGGAGTTTTTGCTCAAATCTTTGCATGCATAGGTTCTTAGCTCGATTAGGTCGTGGAGAGGAGCCTAAGACCAGTGGTGGGTGTTTGGAGAAGATCCAGCAAGAAAAGAAGGACTTTGGAGCCAAGGATCCACGATCGAAAACGAAGAAGACGACGTTCTGCACAGAACCTGCGGGGGCGGATCTTCACGACCGCGGGAGCGGCCAGCCGCAAGGGGGGCTCAGCACGGCCGCGGGTGCGGCTCGGCACGGCCGCGGGTGCGGCTCGGCACGGCCGCGGGTGCGGCGCCAGACACGTGACTCCAGACCACCGCGGGTGCGGCTCCTGGTTCCGCGGGCGCGGCTTCTGTATTCCGCAGGGGGCGCCAGGTGACTCCGCGGCTGCGGTTTCTTCAACAGTAGGCTTCTCCTCTGCCTTCCTCTTCGTTCCTTCCTTAGCTTTGAGGTTATATCATGTTAGTAGCATGCCTAGGATGGATCTAGAGTAGCTTGAGAATGCCACTTAGTGGTTGTGAACTTAGGAGCCCCTAAGGCTCGATGTAGTTGATGTTTACGAGTGTGTTGAGCATGATGGACCTTCTAGGCTTTTACTTTGTCCTTGGCTGTTGAGTATGATCATATGAGAGTCAGTAGGTTGTTGAGATATCTCCTCATGCGTTGAGTGAGATGTGAGTATGAGATATTCTAGGATGCGGTCCTAGAATGAGAGTCAAATGATCTTGCGTAGATCATTTGTGTAGAAGTCCTAGACTTCTTGAGTTGAGCGGGTTTTGATGGTTATCTTGTTGTGAGCAGGTTGTATGCTTCTTCCCAAGGGAAGCGAGAGCGTTTTGTGAGTTAGCGTTTGGGACGAGGTAAGTGTCCGGACTTATTTAGCTCGTATTTTACGTATTAGCATTGATGTGTGTTGGTGGTGTGTGCTTGTATTATTGTTTATGTTATAAACAACTAAACCGGTAAATAGGACCACCGACCTTATATATTTTGGCCCAAGTGTATGATAACGGGCGGTGACATCATCTGTCTAGCTCTGCGTGAAGTCTAGGAGGTTCTCGGCGACTAGCCCGGCGGGTGAGATGGTCAGATGCATCTGTACCATTCTTTGCCGGTAAGTAAGGACCGAGGCGAGACCACAGTGGTTCTCGTGTCACAAACCTAAGTTGAGTTAGAACGGGATACGACTTAATAATAAAAAGATAATAAACCGGACTTGTGTGTTTTGGAGTTTGTATGTGATGTATGTGATATCCGTGTATTTGTGCCTTCACCCCCTTTTCTAATGCTTCGAATATTAGCTAGCAGTTTTAAACCGTTTGTTTAGATGACTTGCAGGTTAGGGATGCCGCCGAGTGAGGTGGAGGAGTGGACAACCGGGGTCTCCATACATTATAGGACGGGGGCGTTTTTGGGTTATGTTTCATATCGTTAGTTTGTGGATGTTATTGTACGATTCAGATTTCCGTATCGGAGTTACGTCGTTTTGAGGACTTGGCTGAGTTTCCACTTTGTATTTCTTTACATTTCGGTTTTCGCATACATTATAAACGTTTTGAGTTTTGCCTTTATTTGTGCCTTGTTGGAAAGGTCCGGTGAAATTGTTGTCAAGCTAAGGGTCGGGACCCATTGTGAGGTCTCGCCCATAGCATCCCGAGTCCCGTGGATTTGGGGTGTTGCAAAAGTGGTATCAGAGCCCTAGGTTGACAACAATGGCACTCGCAATCTTTTTAAAGGCCGAATGAGGAATAAACAGAACCCCCACGGGTTCTGACTTTTTGTTTTCAAAATCATGTGCATGAGTCGGGTTGGGTTAGAATGTACGGGACCACCACTCCTTCCGCAAACCTCGGCAACATAGATCTCTGGATTAGAAGTATGTGTATATTAGTACATAGTTATATATATAAATATATGACCTTAGGATGTTTGTGGATTTGTATGTACCTAGCTACGTATGTGGCCTTAGGATGTTTGGGCTTGTATGCCTTGGATGTATTTTGTGCTTATGCTTACCTTATGCCTTTAGAAGTTTTATCATACTGAGATAGTAAGTATTACCTATGTATCTATAAATTAGTAAACTCCATACGCTATTAGATAGCACGTATGAGAGCTACCACTTACGTAAGACCCGCCAGGGGTAGACCCCCTCTTTCTCCTACCGTCCCGAGACGGGGACGAGTAGGAAGACCTCCAGGCACGAGAGGTCGGGGACGTATCCCCATTGCGGACCCGCCAGTTGTGGATCCACCAGTAGATAAGGTTCCCGTAGAGGACGTCGCCGAGAGCATTGTTCCCAAGGCTGGGGATAGGACTGTTGGGATGTCCGGGTGCAGAGTTCTCCATCTGCCAGGATCAGGGGAGCGTCCATTGGAGCTACCGTGTTTGAGGAATACGTACGACGAGAACAATGGAGATAACAAACTTAAGTTCTTCGAGAAGACGTGTGGACAACTAAATATGCGAATCGAGGAGGAGATGGGTGCATTCTAACAAGGTTAAAGGCGGTGTTCCATCACGAGAAGTGATCCTTAGACGCTCCTAAGCGTTGGAGTTAAGATGAGAACGTGATCGAACCAAGTGTGAAAGATGTAAGATACCGTAAGTTAAGCTTACAAGGTACCATTAAGTGAAGAGTCAACATTACGAGAGTTATGAGAAGAATGGCAAGGTGGGGATTTACGCGGAGTTGACCGGTTTCTGTAATGACGATAAGGTGAAGAAACGCCAAAAAGAAGGAAGTATGTAAATGATGATCCTAAGAAGATGAGAGCAACACGTGGATGCTAACTAACGTTAGAGATTTTGAGAAGACGCACTTACAAGATATCATGAAACGCGGTTAAGCCTATGAAGGCGAGTCATCTGACTCAACAACGCCGAGAAGGGTATATTTATCTCGCTGAAGGAAAAGGAAGCGTGGAATGAAGAATGAGCTAACGGAGTTTAAGGTACCCTGAGAGGGTAGCCTTCATGAGAATGGAAACATGGAAGCATAGAAAAATGGTAAGTCATTGACATGTGAGAAGGTCATTTATTAGCTAATTGGTGACAACGGAGAACGCGCATGTGCGGGTGGTCTATGGATGAGTGTGGAGGAGAGTAACCAGGCTGTGGAACCATAAAGGAACGGTAACAAGAGCTTAGATTATACCTTAAACTCTTGATTTGAAGTTGTTATGGAGAACACCAGTTGCGGAAAGAGAGACGGTTATCTTCATTTGTACATCGATTACAATGAGCCGAACAAGAGTACAATGAAGAACAAGTACCCCCTTACCACGTAGAGATGATCTACTCGACCGGTTTCAAGGGTCGGTGGTCTCTTCTCAAATCGAGTTAAGGTTTGATTGTCACCAATTGAGAAGTCGAGAATGGGGTAGTGCAAACATGGCATTCTGGACAAACCATGGTCACTACGAGTTGTAGTGATTCCATATGGGCTTACTAATGCCCGAATAGGACATTCCGGATTGTGGAGAGATTCTCCAAGTAACACCATCTATGGCTAACCTACTCCGGACGACGATGAAGTATTGAGGGGGACGATAAGGGCCATGGAGTTGTTGAGAGTTAAGAGGAGATTCATTGGTGCAACTGTTTTTGAAATTGCCTCGAGGTATGATCGGTTTGAAGTGTACAAGTGATTCTTCAAGAATGGTCTTGATTGAGTATTGAGAGACGATGCAAAAAGCTATAGCATACATGTCTCGTTAGTAGGAGCAGTGTAAAGCAAAGTATTTTCTTCATTACTTAGAACTTGCAACAAGAATTGAGGAAACGTAACATCAAATGTTGGTTTGACAAGAACCAAAGCCAACGGTGTATATTGGAAGTTCGACCTTCTTTGTTAGAGGCAAGCAAAGAAGAAACATAATGGAATTGTTGTAGTGAGGAAGACCCGTGATGAGGCTAAAAACCTATGTTCGTTGTCTTTTAGCTTTTAGTCAAAGTAGAATCCTAACGTTACACTTAACCGATTTGTATAGTGTAAGTAAGGGTCGAACCCAAGAGAGTGAGAGATGATTAAAGTGAAATTTAGATTCAATTATTAATTATAAGTAACCAAAAGGGGGAGGGGTTGGATTGCAATATGTGACAAGACAAACATATAATTGAAGTAAAGATTGATGATAAAAACAATAAGACAAACACTACACTAGGTTAGATTTCCGCTTGCATATAACTTGGTTGGTTCTTTTTAGAAGCATTCAACAATTGTTCTCTTCTTGATCATATTTATGTATTAAGCCAACCGGCATTAATACAACTTAATGAGTTCCTAGTCCGTAAACCTACAAGACCAAACAACAAGTTAGCATTCTACCAAAGGTAAAGAGATACATAAAAGAGAAACAACCCGTTAATCTTATTATGTAGTTATATTCCTTTTACACTTAGATAATCACAACCCGTTCATACCTAAGAGTTTGCTACTGGATTAATGACCCGAACCCGGAACCAATTAACCTTAGCTTTTTGCATGCAATTATACAACTTAGGTGATCAAACTAAGTGGAAAACAAACATACAAACTAAGTTAAACACAAGGAATATAACGCAAATATATATTGAATAATCCTTCTACTGAAAAGAACTTACAACCAACTTATATGAAACTTCAATCAACCTAATATAGCAAGGAGACTTAGCACTCCAAAGATAAGTGAACAAAGAGAGGTTTTTTATGTGAAAAATGATATATTTCTAGCCTTAGCCAATGGCTCTATTTATACCACAAAATTCATTAAAAAGGAGTAAAGAGGGTGTGCAAACAGCCACCATAAAGAATGGAGTAACTAGGTTGTGCAAACAACCACAATTAAGACCATAAAGCCGACAAAAACAGGCGGAGTAAAGTCCTCTGACGCTAACCCGCACCCGCGGCCAAGGGTGGCGCAGGGGCGGTTTAGGCAAAAACGTTCCATCTTCCTCTTGTCCGCAGGGGCGGCTTAAGATTCCCGCAGGGGCGTGTCTTTAAATGTTCTTTGAACGTCTGACTCTTCAACTTCGTGGCGTTTCTGGTGAAGATCCGCAGGCGCGGCCCAGAGACACCGCAGGGGCGGTGACACTGGATCTTCGGCTTCACAGGCCGATGGCAAGGGCGCAGGCAGGAGCGCTGTCTTCGCTTCTTCAGGCTGGGTCACCGCAGGGGCGGTGACATGTCTCTTCTTGGGCGCGGGCGAAGGCGTTGGCTGCAGCACTTGGCGTGGGTCTTCAGGGTTGTCACCGCAGGGGCGGCCAGAGGCGGCCGCGGGGGCGGTGACAAGCTTCTTTCGGCGCAAGTGAAACCGCTGGCTACAACACTGGACATGAGTGCCACCGCAGGGGCGGTGACACTACTCTGAGGGGGCGGTGTGGCACCAGAAACCTGTCTTCGACGCTTTACTTCAACTCCTAAGTGTTGCTAATACCTTCTTTTGCTTCATTTAGACTCTTTTATCTAGATCAAAGTATTAGCAACATAATATGACTCGAAAACATAAAAACGACTCTAAAAGCTACCTAAATTGATAGTGATTCCATCACCTATCAACCCGAGAAGGAAGTTGAGTTTCCGATACATCGGACCTTTTTGAGATCTTAGCGCAAGTTGGGAAAGTGTTTTACCGGCTGGCATGGCCGCCGAGAGTAAAGGGTGTTCACCCGGCGTTTCAAGTGTACCAATCGAGAGAGGAGGACGTGCCGAAGACGACATTCAGGACGAGATACGGCCATTATGAGTTGTCGTGACGCCATTCGGGCTCACGAATGCACCCGCCGTCTTCAAGGAGTTGATGAACGGCATCTTCATCGACTTCTTAGACCAGTTCGTGGTAGTCTTTATAGACAACATCTTAGTCTACTCCCGGAGTAGGTAGGAGCATGAGGGACACCTGAGGACGGTGCTTCGAGTCCTCCAGGATAGAGAGCTTTACGCTAAGCTCTCTAAGTGCGAGTTTTCGATGTCCGAGGTGGCATTTTTGGGTCATATAGTTTCCGCCGAGGGTGTCATGGTTGACCCGGCGAAGATAGAGTCTGTTTCATCATGGCTGCCTCCTAAGACGGTCAAGGAGGTGCGCAGTTTCTTGGGCTTAGCGGGAAACCACCGCCGTTTTGTTGAGGGTTTCTCAGTGATTGCACGGCCGCTCACTTCCTTGCTGAGGAAGTCTACCAGGTTCGTTTGGTCCGAGCCTTGTCAACACAGTGCCGAGGAGCTGAAGAGGAGGTTGACCTCCGCTCCTATTTTAGCCCAACATGAGGGCGTAGAGGATTTTGTAGTGTATAGTGACGCCTCCAAGCAGGATTGGGGTGCGTTTTGATGTAGAGGGGTAGGGTTATTACGTACGCTTTTCGGCAGGTAAAGCCGTACGAGGAGAATTACCCTACCCATGATCTTGAGCTAGCGGCAGTGATTCATCCCCTGCAGATCTGGCGACATTACTTGTACGGGGATACGTGTCAGATCTTCACAGTCCATAAGAGTCTGAAGTATATATTCACTCAACGGGAGTTGAATAACCGCCAGAGGAGATGGTTGGAGCTGATTAAGGACTTTGACTTAGAGATTTTGTACCATCCGGGGAAGGCGAACGTAGTCGCCGATGCTTTGAGTAGGAGGACACCTCGAGAGGAGGCTATAGCTCGGCTTATAAGTTGCAGAGGGATTTGATAGAGTTGGATTTGGATACCCGGTTCCCGGATACGGACTTTTGTTTGTCCGAGTTAGAGGTATTACCTGACCTGTCCGGAGAGATCCGGCAAAAGCAGGAGGGATGTCCCATTTTGATGAGGATCCGGGACAGGATGTCCCGAGGAGAGGCACCGCAGTTTATCACAGGAGTAGACGGGCTATTGAGACGTCAGGGACGTATTTGTGTATCGTCGGATCAGGAGTTGAGAGAGCGGATTTTGCATGAGGCACATTCCACACCATACTCGGTGCTCCCAGGCGCGAGTAAGATGTACCAGGATATTAGGAGATCTTATTGGTGGGGTGGGCTCAAGCCCGATGTAGCTAGATATGTGGCCCGATGCGCGACCTGTCAGCAGGTCAAGATCGACCACCAAAGACCCGGAGGAGAGCTTCACCCACCGCCCGTGCCACAGTGGAAGTGGGAGGACATATCCACAACTGTTAGATTGTGAGATTACATGGAATACCGAGGACCATCATCTTGGACAGGGACGGGCGTTTTACCTCGAGATGCTGGCACGCGTCAATCGGGATGGCACCGTATGAGGCATTGTATGGACGGAGATGCCGTACTCCCTTATGTTGGGACGAGCGGGGGAGATCTAGCGTTGTAGCTCCAGATCAGGTACCAACGAAGTGGCTAGATTTGCTTTGATCTGAGAGAGGATGTTGACCGCGCAGAGCCGTCAGAGGTCGTATGTGGATAGGAGGTGTAGACCTCTTGAGTTCAGGGTAGGAGCTCAGGTGTGGTTGAGGGTATCACCGACGCGGGGCGTTAGGCGATTCGGCATTAAGGGGAAGTTAAGCCCCCGATATGTCGGCCCATTCGAGATCTTGGAGAGAGTCGTTGAGGTGGCATACCGGTTAGACCTGCCACCGCGGTTGGAGGGTATACACCCGGTATTTCATGTCTCTCAGCTGAGTGAGTACATACACGACCCGAGACACATCATCAGTCACGAGGACCTAGTGGTCGAGCCGGACCATACTTTTGCAGAGCACCCGATAGCGGTCTTAGAGCGGAGTACGAGACGCCTTCGATCGAAGAAGATACCGATGTTGAGAGTACAGTGGTCGAGGCGAGGGGCCGATAAGGCTACATGGAAGACGGAGGATAGGATCCGGAGGAACTATCCCGAGTTTTATGCAGACTTAGTGACATCGATAGGACCGTCGGGTTAGTCCCTAGATCTTCCTTGTTTGTTCTATGTGTTATGTGATTTTGTTTGAGTTATGTGTACCTTGCGAGGTCTTGATGTGATGCTATACGTAGACTTGGATTAGAGCCGGTAATTGACATTTTATGAGTTCCACGTGGTTACGTGACGTGGTTGTCCGAGAGTGTTGGGTTTAGCAAGTTTCGGGACGAAACTTGTTTTTAGGGAGGTTAGTTGTAATGCCCGGAATTTTATTCCGGACTTAGAGTGCCTTGTAGATCTTCCCGTAGGCCCGAGATGCCGAGTGCCGGGATTTATTCCAAAAAAATCCCGACCCGACTCGTCGTTTTTCCCTTTTTCCGAGTTCCGACCCTTCGTTCCGGGTTAAAGTGACAAGGGGTCATTTCCGACCCCTCGTTCCGTGGTGAGGGATAAGAGATCAGCTGACCCCTTGATCCCCACACCCCTTTTCAGCCATCTTGTCCCCTCTCTCTCTCCTCCCTTGCTCCTTTCACGTCATTTCCCATCTCCCTCTTCCTCTCTTGGTTTCTCTTCTCTTCTCCCATTTTTGCTTGAAGATCTTGCATGTGTGGACTGCAGAAGAAGAAGTTCAGATCTGTTGGTAAGTTCCTTCCTCTCCCTTCCCTCTCTTCTTTGTTGATTCTCCTCATTCTTCTTCCCTCTTTCATCCATGGCCATGGATAAAGATCTTGAGGAGTTTTTGCTCAAATCTTTACATGCATTGGTTCTTAGCTCGATTAGGTCGTGGAGAGGAGCCTAAGACCAGTGGTGGGTGTTTGGAGAAGATCCAACAAGAAAAGAAGGACTTTGGAGCCAAGGATCCACGATCGAAAACGAAGAAGACGACGTTTTGCACAGAACCCGCGGGGGCGGATCTTCACGACCGCGGGAGCGGCCAGCCGCAGGGGCGGCTCGGCACGGCCGCGGGTGCGGCTCGGCACGGCCGCAGGGGCGGCGCCAGACACGCGACTCCAGACCACCGCGGGTGCGGCTCCTGGTTCCGCGGGGGTGGCTTCTGTATTCCGCAGCGGGCGCCAGCTGCTCCGCGGCTGCGGTTTCTTCAACAGTAGGCTTCTCCTCTCCCTTCCTCTTCGTTCCTTCCTTAGCTTTGATGTTATATCATGTTAGTAGCATGCCTAGGATGGACCTAGAGTAGCTTGAGAATGCCACTTAGTGGTTGTGAACTTAGGAGCCCCTAAGGCTCGATATAGTTGATGTTTACGAGTGTGTTGAGCATGATGGACCTTCTAGGCTTTTACTTTGTCCTTGGTTGTTGAGTATGATCATATGGAAGTCAGTAGGTTGTTGAGATATCTCCTCATGCGTTGAGTGAGATGTGAGTATGAGAGATTCTAGGATGCGGTCCTAGAATGAGAGTCAAATGATCTTGCGTAGATCATTTGTGTAGAAGTCCTAGACTTCTTGAGTTGAGCGGGTTTTGATGGTTATCTTGTTGTGAGCAGGTTGTATGCTTCTTCCCAAGGGAAGCGAGAGCGTTTTGTGAGTTAGCGTTTGGGACGAGGTAAGTCTCCGGACTTACTTAGCTTGTATTTTACGTATTAGCATTGATGTGTATTGGTGGTGTGTGCGTGTATTATTGTTTATGTTATAAACAACTAAAAACCGGTAAATAGGACCACCGACCTTATATATTTTGGCCCAAGTGTATGATAACGGGCGGTGACATCATCTGCCTAGCTCTGCGTGAAGTCTAGGAGGTTCTCGACGACTAGCCCGGCGGGTGAGATGGTCGGATGCATCCGTACCATTCTTTGCCGGTAAGTACGGATCGAGGCGAGACCACAATGGTTTTCGTGTCACAAACCTAAGTTGAATTAGAACGGGATACGACTTAATAATAAAAAGATAATAAACCGGACTTGTGTGTTTTGGAGTTTTTATGTGATGTATGTGATATCTGTGTGTTTGTGCCTTCACCCCCTTTTCTAATGCTTCGAATATTAGCTAACGGTTTTAAACCGTTTGTGTTGATGACTTGTAGGTTAGGGATGCCGCCGAGTGAGGTGGAGGAGTGGACAGCCGGGGGGTCTCCGTACATTATAGGACGGGGGCGTTTTTGGGTTATGTTTCATATCGTTAGTTTGTGGATGTTATTGTACGATTCAGATTTCCGTATCGGAATTACATCGTTTTGAGGACTCGGCTGAGTTTCCACTTTGTATTTCTTTACATTTCGGTTTTCGCATACATTATAAACGTTTTGAGTTTTGCCTTTATTTGTGCTTGTTATTGTGAGGTCTCGCCCGTAGCATCCCGAGTCCCGGATTTGGGGTGTTACAAATGGAGATATTATTCCGTTAAGAGAATTACATGCTATGTTACAATTTGGTTAAATAGTAGACACACATGTAACAAACTTCTAAAGTTATAATAACTAATATATTATGCATCATGTTATATATTATATATATATAAAAAGTATACCGCAACTTCTAAGAGTATTACCCGTTGTATTGTACATATGTATTTTACTTAATCAAAATTGTATACACATACAAAATATGTAAATAACAAAAATATAATTTGTATTCTACGGACGAAAATAACGTACCATTAAGTAATATATGTTCTCTTTCCCGACACACTTCGTCTGCAATTATTAAAATTTATAAATATGAATGAAATTTGAAATATATAAAAAGAGAATTTTTTTTACCATAAGAGCTCTTTTTTTTTTCTTTTTCGCGAGTATAAACATCCTTTTGAGGCGGTTCTCTCTACACGTTGACTTCGACATGATAACGGGGTTGTGGACTATGCATCGGAATTGAATCCATCTTTATCTGCCAAAAAAAAACAAAAATTTATTAGATACACTATCTATGTACGTTGATAATTTACACTATACATGACCCATCTTTAAATTCGGCCCGTTAGTGAGTAGCCAACATAAACGACTACCACATGACCCATTAAATTGAGCCTGTTAGTGAGAACTTTAGTTACGGTGAAGTTCTTAAAAAAAATTTCATCTAAAATTGAACGAATCTCAACCATTGAACGGATTAAGTTTATCTTCACTCTCCAAATCTTTTTTTTATTTTCAATTATCTTTACTGATTTTAAGAACTTAAAATTCTAGAGAAACAAGACCGGTGAGTGAGTAGCCCATTTAAACATAAAAAAGAAAGTAAATAATATATTCATTTTTTTTGACAAACACGGTAAGCAACTAGGAAAGGATCATCTCCTCGAGACTCTCCATCCTATAACATCCTTCCGGATGAGTTCCTCCACAAGATCTGTAAGAGCCGTAGTCTTTCGGACCGAGATCGGATCATAACCGAGATTGGCTTTGGGCCGAGATTGGCCTTTCCGCACCCACGGGCATGACCGCCGCCCCTGCGGCTTATGGGACCGCGCCTGCGGTTTCCGGCGGCTGTAGCCGGTTTTGTTGACTCTTTTGACCGTGCTTTACCTTTTACATTACCTCTTCGTTTTACCTTGCTGAGCAAGGGTTCCATCTTCATTCCTTTCTTCAGCTTCCCACGTCCTTCTTGCTTCTCCTTTGCTTCACCTTGATCTTGCCTTGGTTTTCTTTGGTTTGGAAGAGAGTTTGTTGTGGCTAGAGTGTGTGTGGATGCTAGTGATGTATGTTGCTGAGCTTGGAAGCCAGCTTTGGGTGTGTTGATCCTCCCTGTAGCCTAGGATTTTCAGTAGTGGTGAGTGCTTGTTCTTCTCCTTCTCTTCTTCTTTGATTCAATCTTTCTAGCTTAGGATTAGATGTATGCTAAGGACATTGATGGTTGGTATGTGTATGTGCATGTGGTGTGTGGTTTTGGAATGGTAAGGACGTGATTTGATCATGTGAAGAGCCGAAGGAGAATCACGAGATCTTGTTCTGCACTGTCGCCGCCCCCGCGTCCAGAACTCACCGCCCCTGCGGACCTTGTGCCGCAGCGCCCGCGCCGTGCCAACTCCGTGCCTGCGTTGCTAGTGACCCTTGTCACCGCCCTCGCGGTTGAGTGTCACCGCGCCCGCGGTTTCCTGCGTTCCGCCCCTGCGTCCTCCGTTCACGCAGGTGCGTCTTGTCCTGGGACTACCTATAGATAGGTAGTTCCTTGCCTTTCTAGTATCATGAGGAACTTAGTACCATGCTAGGATTCGGATGTTGACGAGTATGATATAGATATTCCGGTTACGGCTTTGAGGTTACAAGTTGGATATGATCCCTTATGGATCTCTTGGGTCTAGGTGTGACCCCTTTGTGTGATAGGATTGTGATATATATATGTGTGTCTTGTATAGGCTGAGTTGTCCTCCAGTTTGAAGTGGACGTTTCTGAGAGTTGTTCGTAGCGAGTTACTTCTGAGATCGAGGTAACTCCATAGGACTTACTTAGCTACTATCCTTATATTGGATGTATGCTTGAGTGGTGTGTGTGTTTTATGCTTTATAGCATGTGTTATTATGGTCACCGACCTATGTTATACTGACCGCCCATTGTAGTGGCCGTGATAACCTTTCCCTTTCATCCCGTAGTGGAGTCTGGGAGGTTCTCTGTAGTCAGGCCAGATCTGGTATATGGGAAGGACCGTCACCACTCCCACAGGGTACACGGGAGGTGTGTTGATACTACTCCAGCTGGCTAGAGTACTCAGAGGCGGGGATTATATTCCTCGTGTCACCTATCTTCATATATATCTATTTATACGATTAAGTGATTCGACTTAATAAAGATAATAAACCGGGTAAATGTTTGATATCATGCTGAAGTGTTTATTATATCTGATATGTGATTGTGCTCTAGCATCTTCTTATATATGTGTATAGTTAGCTAACGTTTTTATACCGTGTTGTAGATCCTTTGCAGGTTAGGAGAGCTGTAGAGTGATCCAGAGGGGTGATCTGCTGAGGGTTCCGTACACTGGGGTCATACTTGTGGGTTACGGGATATTTTGATCATGTATATACGTTATGTTTTGTTTGTACTCAGCAGCGTTGTATAAACCTTTTGATACTTTTATAACAGTTTGATGTTTTGTATTTAATCTATCGGTGCCTTGTTGTAAGATTCAGTGAACTTGTTGTCAGGCTAGGGTCAGGATCCATTCTGAGATCCTAGCCCAGTAGCACACCGAGTCCTACGAATTTGGGGTGTTACAAGATTGGAGGAAGAACTGACCACCAATGGATCACCAAAACCAAGCTGAGCTAGCGCATCTGCAACTCCGTTAATTTCTCTAAAAACATGCCTAACTCTAACCTGACAGAAACCCAACAAAATAGAAGAAATGTCAGATAGAATCAGGTCTAAATCCCACGGAGGTTTCTAGACTCTATTGACTGAGTTGATCAACACCAGAAAATTACCCTCAACTTCAATGTTCTCAAATCCAAGATCAAAGGTTGCGACCAGACCTTCTCTTAGCGCGCATGCTTCAGCATGAAGGGCAGAAATGTTACCACAACGCCCAAAGCCAAGAGAGATCTTGTTAGCAAAATGATCTCGGATAATGAATCCATATGCAGAATCCCCATTTGCTTTTTTAGCTCCGTCAAAATTTATTTTTACGAACCCATTCTCAGGTTTGGCCCAGCTAATATTTTTTGTTTTCCTATTCTTAGTTCTCAATTTCACTGTACTCTTGTTCGTTTTATTTACTACTTTATTTCATTCCATGATTTGATTTCTAACTTTTAGGTCAATATTTTCTGAATCTTTGTTGTTGAAAATTTTCTGATTTCTGGTAGACCAAAGGAACCACCAAAACAAGGCTAGATAAACGAATTCAGTTTCACGCATATTAGTCCATAACCAAAAAAATATCGCGGAGATTTTATCACTTGTCTCAATGCTTCTTCTCAAAGACTCCTTAATCACAAGGCTGGAGAGGGAGTTCTTCAAGAAATGGCACTTGAAAAATAGGTGATCAGCGGATTCAAATTGGTGGTTGCAGAGGCAGCAGGTCATAGGAACAGCTACTCTTTATTTTTCTAAGTTCTCTTTTGTAGGTAATCCATTAATAGATAATTTTCATAGGAAATTTTTAACTTTAGGCATGGAGTTTAAATTCCAAATCCATTCATTATCACACTCCTCAATCCCTTTTTTTTCATAAATAGGAACAGCTGCTTTAGTTGTATAGTTTCCCCTTTCATCTGAGGTCCAGTATAGACGATCCCGAATGAAAGTTTTAGGGAGTTGATAGGTTAAAAGGGAGTCTAAGATACCCACAGGTAAAAGACTACCCACTTCTTCTCTAAGTTTCCTTTCATCCCACTTATTTTCGTTTATATAATCTTTAACTATAGGCTCTAAGTTATCTGGCGCGTTATTAATCACATGTTCTATCAAGGGTTTGGTCAAAAGCCATCTGTCCTTCCATAAATTGACAGAGCTACCATCACCAACATTCCATCTAAACCCTGCTTCAAATTCGGGTCTTAATTTCATAAGTTTTTTCCATTGCCAAGACGTGTTCTGATTAATCTTATAGTTCCACAGTAAAGACCCTTTAAGAAATTTTTCATTAACAACTTTAACCCAAATGTTATCACGCTCGTTCAAAATTTTCCATAACAATTTCATTTGAAGAACTTTATTCATATCTTCTGCTTTTCTAATTCCCGTGCCTCCGAATTTTCTAGGTCTACAAATTTTATCCCAGCTAATGAGAGGATGATAGCTTGTTGATAACATGAATTATCGACCTAGTTTAGTAGAGCATATAGTTAGTTTTCCCTTTTACCGCATGCATGTTTTAGCCTTAAGTTGTGTTCTTGATACTTGTTTAATGCAACTTTGCGAGTATAGATGTCTACACACACTTTTGGTGTCTTTGTAGGTATTTTGGCATGTTTCGGAGCTAAAACGATACATTTGAGGATCAGGCCTCGGGATGGACGCTTAGGAGCGATCACGGGAAAGGAGGAAAAGACGAGCCAAGACGAAACGCACGAGATTGGAGCAATCTCGGTCGAGATCCACATGATCTCGGCCGAGATTTCTCGGATCTCGGCCGAGATCCGAGCCAGCTCGACCGAGATCCCGTATCAGAAGTTTCTGTCGAAGAATCTCGTTCCCCATCTCGGTCCCCATCTCGGCCGAGATTCGTTCCATCTCGGCCGAGATTTTACACATTTGACCGAGATTTCTGACCGAGATTTCGTCAACGCAAGATCACGAAGCAAATCTCGGCCCCGACTTTCAAAAATCTCGGTCACCGACCGAGATTTCCGACCGAGATTCCTGTTCGCCGATTTATTTCGTTAATTTTCGGATTTGTTTGAGGGCAGCCCGTTGCGGGATATAAAAGGAAAGCCCTAAATGATTTCCGGGTGTTCCCGTTTCATTCAAAATTTCGAGCTCCTTTGGAGAGAGCTTTTTCCCCTTTTCTTCTCCCTTTGCCCTACACCATTGTTGGCCATTGTTGAACTTGGCGAATATTGGGGAATTTGACGTTTTGCTAATCCTTTATCAATAAAGCTGAGTTTCTTCTTTAATCTCTATTTTAGATTCTTGTTTATGCATTCTCTCTTGAATTGATTGGATTGATTGGATTGATAATTGCTTCTTCCATTGAATTGCTTGGATTGATAATTGTTTCTTCTATTGAATTGAGTGGATTGATGATTGCGTTTGAAATGTCGATTGTTGGCTAAAACTCTTGTGGATCCAAGGTGAATTGGGATTCGTTATTACCCGGACTATGATGGAATTGTGCTTATTGCTTGGTTTGAGTAGCTTTGAAATCCTATGGTTGGCTTGTTCTTAAACCTAGTTAGAATTCATCTAGCTAGTAACCTAAACCGGAATTGAGACCTACCCGGTAATGTTCCGTTTAGATACTTGAGTGTTCGACTATAGGTAATAGAGGTGAAAACCTCTATTGGGTTGAGTGTGCCTAGATTTTGTCCTAAGTAGGGTATTACCTGAGACTTACCCGATAATGGTTTACCTTTCCCTTAGTTCGGAATTTGGTTTGTTTAGAATTTCCTATCTCTCTACCTTGAGACTTACCCGGTAATAGGTAGTTGGTTTGGAACTAGATAGTCTTGAGAGTTACCCGGTAATAGACTATCAGTTTAGAAACGTTCTTCCCTGAAGTTTGTTACCATAGATCTTTTGAGAGATTTCCTGAGTCCGTGCGTATAAACGATGACCTTGAATCCTTGGAATCCGCATTTTCTTTTTTGATATACTTTCCTTTGTCTGTTTTACTTGGTTTTCGATCAAATCTGTTATTTGATTGCGAACTTTACAGAAAACCCTTCAAAACTCCTTTGATCTTTCTTCCCTTCTTTTCCAACCTCGTTCTTTTATTTTGATTTACGCTATCTGTGATCACATCTGCATTACAAACATTTAGTCCCTGTGTTCGACCTTGGAATACTTACCCTAACTGTAATTGACCCATACACTGTGGGTTCGCTACATATTGGGTGTTTATTTCTTGTTTATAAAGTTAAAACATACCGTGTTTTTACTAACCTGTGAGCTTTTATCATTCTTGATAAAAGTTTACAGGGGCGTGAAAATAGCGAACAAAGTTTTTGGCGCCGTTGCCGGGGACTAAGTCATTTGTTTTGTTTTGTGATTTCTTTTAGTGTAAGTCTTTCTTTTACTTTTGATCTCGTTTCTGGTTTTGTTTTTGGAATTTTCAGGACTTTAGGTATCCTTCACAGTGTATGCAAAGAACTCGGGGTTTGAAAGAACTAGTTTCGTACGATCCCGAACCTGAAAGGACACTGCGAGAGAGACTAAGAACCCAAAAAGCTTCTAAAATGGCTGAAATCAGAGATTATGAAGCTGAACTCAGAGATGCTTTAGAGCAACTAGAAGCTGAGAGACGGATTGCTAGAGAAAGAGAGCAAACTACAGAAAGGGAAATGGCTGCAATGAGAGCTCAAATGGAAGAGCTAGCCAGAGCCATGAACCAGAGGCCAGCTGCAGCTCCAGCTCCAGTGCAGCAAGTAATTACAGCACCACAATTAGCTCCAATTCCTCCCCGAGTTGAAGCTTCTCCACAAGCTCTACCTCCCGCTCCTCTCAGACCTGTCATTCACCAGCCTTTTGTGGAAGTTCCACAAACACTTGGACAAAGGATGGATCCTACCCAAAGAGTTAACCGTCCTGGAGTTAACTTTGGAGATCCCGCGAATCATGAGCATGAGCTACGACCGCATGTGATACAGATGATTCGCCAGAATCAGTTTGGTGGGACAGAGACAGAATCTCCTCACCAACACATGAACAACTACGAGACTCTTATGGATGCGGTAAGTCCAACTCGTATGGAAGGTAACAATCATAAGATAAGAGGTTTTTCTTTCTCTCTTAAGGATAAAGCTTTAGCTTGGTATCAAACTATTCCATATGAGCGGATTAACACATGGGAGGAGATGATGTCTGAATTCCTCACTAAGTTTTTCCCACCCTACAAGACTACTGAACTTAGAGGGAAGATAAATGCTTTTTTTATGAAAGATAAGGAGAGTTTGTATAAGTCTTGGGAGAGGTTCATTGACCTTACGTTGGAATGTCCTCATCATGGGATCTCTAAGATTGAATTGCTAGAGATTTTTTACAAGGGACTTGATGAAGATACTCAATTTAAGTTGCAATTACTTTCTGGAGGTACTTTTATGGAAAAAACTGTGGATGAAGCTTGGGAATTCATTACGAAGCAAGCCAAGACTATTGAAAAGTATTCTCACGGGAAAGTTGAAGAGAGAAAGACTAGACCCGGAGTCTATGAGGTAAACCAAAACACTCTTAATGATTCAAGGTTAGATGCTTTGCAAGTTGAACTTAAATCTTTGAAAGAATTAATTGCATCTAACTTGAAAGCTCAGCAAGCCGAAGTGCAGGTAGCATCCAAGGAAGAGGATGCGAATTACAAGGGTAAAGGTAACTACCAAGGAGGTTATCAAAACCAAAGAGGCCATAACAACAATTATAATAGGAATAATCAGGGAAATAACTACAAGCCTAATCATAATCATCCTGGTTTTTCTTATTCTAATCCTGAGGGTGCTTTGAACCCTCAAGCTTCTTCTAGTAATGCAGGTAAGCCGTCCAAGCCAGCTGAACCCGCTCAACCAAAGGATAGAGTTGAAGCAATGTTTGAGCAATTGATGGCTAGGATGGGAAATCTAGAGAGTACAGTCACTAGTGTAACCAAAGCCCAAAAGGTTTTGGAAACTCAAGTGTTCAAGAAGGCCGAAGACGCTCAAAGAGATCCAGGAAGACTTCCTGGAAAAACTGAAAATAATCCCAAGGGGCAAGTCATGGCAACCACTACAAGAAATGGATTAGAAACAAATGATCCACAACCAAAGGTTTTGGATAAAGGAAAGCAACCAATGGAAGAGGAGCCTAAGGAAAAATAGAATGTCTACATCCCTCCTCCTCCATACAAGCCACCACTTCCTTTTCCTAAATCCCGTGCTAGAGCTCAATTGGACAAGCATTTCGGTAAGTTCCTTGACCTTTTAAATATATTGCATATTAACATCCCTTTTGTTGATGCTATTTTAGGGATGCCTGCCTATGAAAAGTTCTTGAAGGAAATCCTCTCCAACAAGAGGAAGCTAGAGGAATATGGAGAAGTCAGAATGACTCGGAGATCTACTGACCTCATCTAGAGGAACAGTGGAAAGATGCCACCAAAATTGAGTGATCCCGGATCTTTCTGTGTCCCAATCAAAGTTGGAGATGGAACGTACAAAGCACTTTGCGATCTTGGAGCTAGTGTAAGTATTATTCCACTCGTTTTATGCAGGAAGGTTGGACTTGGAGAACCAAAGCCAGTAAAGATGACTCTTTGCATGGAAGACAGAACCACCCCACGTCTTGTGGGAATCATTGAGGATGTTCCAATCCAATTAGAGAAGTTCTTTATCCCTATTGACTTTGTTGTTTTGGATATTCCTGCTGACTGTCCTGTTCCTATCATTTTAGGGAGACCTTTTCTTGCTAACTCTGGATGTTTAGTTGATTGTAGGGATGCTACCCTTACATTTAGAATTGATGAGGAAGTTGTGGAATTTAAACTCCCTCCTTTGATTAAGGGACCCTTGTTTGAAGAGGATATGTACAACATCCTAGAAGATGATTGGGAGATTATAAATTCAATTCTATGTTCTGACCCTCTTGAGCAGGTTTTGACCATGAGCATCATGACAGTAGAGCCAAAAGATGAACTGTTTGAAGAAGTCCGATCTTTGAGTCTTCTCCCCATCAATGAGGAATCAAGATTCGAAGAACTGGCAGAAGCAGATGGCATTTCGGCCGAGATCCAAGAAATCTCGGCTGAGATTTGGCAACATAAAGTTTCAGTTTCAGAAGATCAGGGCATCTCGGCCGAGACCGAAAAATCTCGGCCGAGATTCACCTCAGGTCGGGCCGAGATCCTTCATCTCCACCAGGAAGAGTTGGCCGAGATTTCTGAAGAAGAACCGGAGCCTCCTAAGGTCGAGATGAAGCCTCTTCCAACACACCTAAGGTACGCCTTTCTTGGTTCTAACTCATCTTATCCCGTCATTGTTAGTGCTAGCTTGAATGAACTTGAACTCGAGAAGTTATTGAAAGAGCTTAAGATGCATAGAAAAGCTTTGGGCTACACTATAGATGACCTCATAGGGATTAGTCCTTCTATGTGCATGCATAGGATCTTGTTAGATGATGGACATAGGCCTTCTAGAGAACCTCAAAGGAGATTGAATCCTAACATGAAAGAGGTAGTTAAGAAGGAGATCCTTAAGTTGCTTGATGCGGGAATTATATTCCCCATCTCGGATAGTAAGTGGGTTAGTCCAGTACATGTTGTACCTAAGAAAGGTGGGATGACTGTCATAACTAATGAAAAGAATGAGTTGATCCCGACTAGGACTGTGACAGGATGGAGGATGTGCATTGATTATAGGAAGTTGAATCATGCTACTAGGAAAGATCACTTTCCTTTACCCTTCATTGACCAAATGTTAGAAAGGCTAGCCCAACACTCTTACTTTTGCTACCTAGATGGGTATAGTGGTTTTTTCCAGATCCCCATCCATCCGGATGACCAAGAGAAAACCACTTTTACTTGTCCTTGGGGTACCTTTTCTTATAGGAGAATGCCTTTCGGTTTATGTAATGCTCCTGCTACTTTCCAAAGATGCATGATGTCTATTTTTCTGAATATATTGAAAACATCATGGAAGTCTTTATGGATGATTTTTTCTGTTTATGGATCCTCTTTTGATGAATGTTTGGCTAACCTTTCTTTGGTCTTACAAAGATGTGAGGATTGTAATCTTGTTCTCAATTGGGAGAAATGCCATTTCATGGTTAGGGAAGGTATTGTGTTAGGTCACTTGATATCTAACCGTGGAATTGAGGTTGATAAGGCCAAGATTGAGACTATTGAGAAGCTACCTCCACCATCATCAGTCAAAGGGGTAAGAAGTTTTCTAGGACATGCCGGTTTTTACCGGAGATTTATAAAAGATTTCTCTAAAATTGCTAAACCTTTAACTAACCTACTAATCAAGGATGTTCAGTTTGTTTTCTCGAAGGAATGCCTTGATGCTTTTTACAGGTTGAAGGAAGCTCTCATCACTGCTCCAATCATGCAACTCCCGATTGGTCTCTTCCATTCGAGGTGATGTGTGATGCAAGCAACTTCGCAGTGGGAGCGGTGCTAGGACAGAAGAAGGAAGGACTTACTCATGCTATTTACTATGCTAGCAAGACGCTTGATGGAGCTCAGCTGAATTATGCAACTACTGAAAAGGAGCTCCTAGCCGTCGTCTACGCATTTGAGAAGTTCCGTTCCTATCTTGTAGGAGCTAAGGTGATTGTGTACACGGATCATGCTGCGATTCGGTACCTTCTCACCAAGAAGGATGCAAAGCCACGTCTTATCCGGTGGATTCTTCTCCTTCAAGAATTTGATCTAGAGATTAGAGATAAGAAGGGGTCCGAAAACTCTGTAGCTGATCATCTTAGCAGATTACCTCCAGAACTTATGGAAGGGGATGACATCCCTATTGACGATGCATTTCCGGATGAGCATCTCCACATGATGGAGAAATATATCCTCCAAATTTCAGGTGAAAAGGAACCTTGGTTTGCTGACATTGTTAATTATTTAGTTTGTGGTGAAATTCCTCCAGGTTTATCTCATTCCCAACGGAAGAAATTCTACAAGGATGTGAGACATTACTATTGGAATGAACCACTACTATTCAAGAGAGGACCCGAGGGAATCCTTAGGAGATGCGTCCCAGACGACGAGATTGAGAGTGTCATCCGACATTGTCATTCATTGCCCTGTGGAGGACATGCTAGTGCTCACAAGACTAGTGCCAAGGTATTGCAATCTGGATTCTTTTGGCCTAATCTTTTCAGAGATGTGCAGATATTCGTCACTGCTTGTGATTCATGCCAAAGGACGGGCAACATATCTAGGAGGAATGAGATGCCTTTGAACAACATCCAAGAAGTTGAGATTTTTGATGTATGGGGTGTTGACTTCATGGGACCTTTCCCATCCTCATGCGGGAACCTTTACATTCTTTTAGCGGTTGATTATGTATCTAGATGGGTTGAAGCTATAGCCTCACCCACAAATGACGCTAAAGTTGTGATTAAATTTTTCAACCGAACTATCTTCCCTAGATTTGGCACACCACGTGTCATTATTAGTGATGGAGGGAAGCATTTCACAGCCAGAAACTTTGAGTCACTTTTGTCCAAGTATGGGGTAACTCACAAGGTTGCAACCCCATATCATCCCCAAACTAGTGGCCAAGTGGAAATCTCGAATAGAGAAATCAAGGGGATCCTAGAGAAGACAGTGTCTCGCTCAAGGAAAGATTGGGCAATGAAGCTTGATGATGCACTCTGGGCTTATAGGACAGCATACAAGACTCCCATAGGTACTACTCCTTATCAACTTGTTTAAGGAAATCATGTCATTTGCCTGTAGAGTTGGAGCATAGAGCATATTGGGCCGTGAAATGGCTAAACTTTGATATAAAAGAAGCCGGAGAAAAGAGGTTGTTGGACATCAACGAGCTGGAGGAGATCCGGATGAATGCATATGAGAATGCACGGATCTACAAGGAAAGAACAAAGAAGTGGGCATGACAAGCACATATTGCCAAAGAACTTCAAAGAAGGTGATCTTGTTCTTCTCTTTAATTCTAGGCTCCGACTTTTTTCAGGAAAGTTAAGGTCACGATGGACGGGACCTTATGTTGTGAAGAAGATTTTCCCCCACGGAGCTGTCGAAGTATGGGGTGAAAACTCCGGTATTTTTAAAGTGAATGGACATAGGTTGAAGAGGTATACACCGGAACTTCCGGTGGAAAAACTTTCACCTATCCATCTCACTTGATGCTTTAAAGGAGTTAGGTCCGGCTAGAGACCTTAAACCAAGCGCTTCTCGGGAGGCAACCCGAGGTAAGAGTCTTTTCGTCTTTTTATTTTTTTTTTTGCTTTTGCGTTTTTGCGCGTTCTTGTTGGGTCTTTGCAGGACCTAGGTGTCGTGGTAAAAAAGATACGGGAAGAGCACTCAGAACGAGCTTAAGGCGAGGAAATTGCTATGAAAGACGAGAAACGAAGTAAGTCGAGGAGGAAACACGCCGGATGCCTTCTTCATTCTTACATTGTGAGTATTGTTTTTACTTCATATTTATTATTCACATTAGGGACAATGTGAGATTTAAGTATGGGGTAGGATGCTTGCAATACCTTTTAGCATGTTTCTTTTATTTGTACTGCATTTTATATGAAAAAAAAAAAATCAAAAAATTTCAAAAATTTTGTGCTTCTAGGATTGATGTGACCTTAATGAGGAAATTGTGTATGTTTATTTGGCTATCGATGTTTATTTTGAGCTTTAATTGAATTAATGGCAATTATGGGATTTGAATGCCTTGTTTGTAATCTATATGATTTATTTGGATTACCTTGTTTAATCGGATTGATCTTGAAAAGTTGAAGCTATATGATGAGTTCTTTTACATTGCACAGAAATGACTTAGGCAATTCGAATTCTTCTTCTTCTCTTCTTTACCATTTTCAGCACCTCAAACATTGAATTTATTTGCCCCTTATGACCCATCCGGGAATTAGGAAAGTGAAGTTTGAAGGTGTATGCTTAATTGTGAAAAGTGAATTATGTGAAGAAGTTGTTTGATTTGTGATATGTGAATTTGAAAGCAAAAGCTTTCTATGGGTTTTTGTTGGCTATGAAGATGAGTAACTCGGCACCATTCACATAATCGGGTGTTTGTGTCTTGCCAAAGTCGGATTAGTTTTAAAAACATTACCTAGAGTTGATTTGGTATGTGCACTTTGGTGTAAGGTACGTGAAGGAAACTGAACACAAGGTTCGGCTATTGTGCACCTATGCCCTTCACTCAAAAAAAAAGAAAAAAAAAAAAAAGAAAAATATGCAAGAAAAGAAGGATGTATGTCGAGAAAAAAGAAAGAAAAGAAAAAATGTTGTGTTGTCCTCTTTTCCGGATTTCCACCACATTACCTATACACATCCTACCTTTATCACGTTTCTTGGCCTTTATTTGTTAAGTCCTATTGATCTTTGCATACATGTAATTGACTTCATGGCCTAAACTTGGATTTTTCATGAATTTTAGACATTGGTAGTTTAAATGATGATTTTGGATTCCGTGCAAGGTGTGATTATCCTATATCTTGCCTATCTTACTTGACCTTTATCGAAAATGTCTTTAGCCTTGTGACTACACTCTGAAAGTGATCATGAATAGAAGCACTACCAAAAAGAGTTTTGTTTTTGTTTAGCATAGATGATTGACAAGGCTTATTTCCTAAGGTCATTATTATAAGCTTATCAAGTTAAATCCGAACTTAATACTAACCAATGTATAGTGATTAAGTAAGGGTCGAACCCAAGGGAGTTGAACAAGTTTCTATTCAATTTTAGTTATTGATTTGGTAATAAAAGGGGGGGGGGGGGGGAATTTGGATTGTTTAAAACAAGACAAAGACAATTATAATGTTGGTGAAAACAAGATTGATTTAAGAACTACACTAGGTAGGATCTTAGCATACATATAAATTGGTTGGTTCTTTTTAGAAGTATTCAATATTTGTTCTCATCTTGATCGTATTTATGCATTAAGCCAACCGGCATTAACACAACTTAACTAGTTTATTAATCCGTAAACCTACAAGATTAAACCACTAATTAGCATTCTACCAAAGATAAAAGAGATACATAAAAGATAAACAACCCGTTAATCTTATTATGTAGTTAAATTCCTTTCCCTTAAATAATCACAACCAGCTTTTACCTAAGGGTTTGCTACTAGATTAAGGACCCGAACCGGAATCAATTAATCCTAGCCTTTTGCATGCAATTTACAACTTAGGTGATCAAACTAAGTAGAAAATAAACATGCAAACTAAGTTAAATACAAGGAATATAACACAAAAATATATTGAATAAAACTTCTATTTAAAAAGAACTTACAACCACTTTATAATGCAGCTTCAATCCACCCAATGTAGCCAAGGGAGTTTAGAAACTCATTACAAAGAACACTATGAATATAGAGGTTTTTGTGTGGAAAATGAGATGAAAATACCTATAGCCAAGGGCTCTATTTATACTACAAAATGCATTAAAAAGGAGTAAAGAGGTTGTGCTAACAGCCACCATTAAGGGTGAATTAAAGTGGTTGCAAACAGCCACAATAATGTCCTTAAAGTCGTCGAAAACAGCCGAGTAAAAGCCTCTGACGCTAACCCGCACCCGCGGCAAGGGCGCCGCGGGGGCGGTTTAGGCAAAAACGTTCCAACTTCTTCTTGGCCGCGGGGGCGGCTCGTCATACCCGCGGGGGCGGGTCCTTGAATGCTCTTTGAAACGTCTGACTCTTTAACTTCGTAACGCTTCTGGTGAGAATCCGCAGGGGCGGCCCAGAGTTACCGCGGGGGCGGTGACACTGGATCTTCGGCTTCACAAGGCCGCTGGCATGGGCCGCAGGCAAGGGCGCTGGGGCGCCGTCTTCGCTTCGTCAGGCTGGGTCACCGCAGGGGCGGACAGGGTTGGCCGCGGGGCGGTGACATGTCTCTTCATGGGCCGCGGGCGAAGACGCGGCTGCGGCTCTTGGTGGTGGTCTTCATGGTTGACACCGCAGGGCGGACTGGAGAGTCCGCGGGGGCGGTGACAGGCTTGTCTTGGCGCGGGCGTTGACGCGGCAGCGGCACTCATCTGTGTTGTCACCGCGGGGGCGGACAGAGGATGCCGCGGGGGCGGTGTGCACCAGAATCTGAACTTCGATGATTTTCTTCAACTCCTAAGTATTGCTAATACCTTCTTTTGCTTCAATTTGAATCTTTTATCTGGATCACAGTATTAGCAATATAAACTGACTCAAAAACATAAAAACGACTCTAAAAGCTACCTAAAATGATAGTGATTCCATCACCTATCAAACTCCCCATACTTAGACTCTTTACTCGTCCGAGTAAACAACACATCAAACAATTCAGCTTACAAGCCTCAGGAAGTATGGCGTAGTATAAAAGATGAGGAACAAAAGAGAAAAAAAATAAGCAAAGAAAATGAGAGAAAAGAAAAAGAAAAGAGAAGGAAAAATGAGAAAATGTGAGAAAAACTACCATCCTTATTGCTCCAAGAGTGACCTACCCGGACATCCTCCTTATGACTCCCTTCTTATGTCGCCAACGCCGGAAGGAGAACCTACACTCGATATCGCTCATTTTTGCCAAGGAGCCCTTTCGGGTTTTCACCTTGCCACTCTTTTTTTTTTTTTTTTTTTTTTCATTGATGATCTCACCAAAAGTCTCACCTCCCTCAAGTCCAATTTTGCACCAACCTAGAGTTGGTCGGACTACCTTCTTTTTACCTAAACCGCCCTTTCGGGTTTTCGGTTTATCCAAGGATTCCTTGCCTTTTTCTCAATTCTTTTGGCTTTTTCTCTTTTCTTTTTTTTTTTTTTTTTTTTTTTTTGAAATGAATTACAAAGCTGAATTTAAAATCAAATTCAAATGACTAGAAAAAATTAAACAAACTCAAAAAAACATACATGATAAATACCCTCCCCCATACTTGAAGAACGCTTTGCCCTCAAAGTGTGAAAATGAAAGCAAAGATAATAAATGGAGAAGGGCAAGAGATGTGGCTCACTAGTGGGATGGTCCGGCTGGACCATCCGGACCGGCTCCAGAGATACGGGAAGTGGCTGAAAAGTGCTCCTGACGCTGGTACAAGCGTCAAGGCGGGCCTGCTGTGCGTCCATCCTCGCCGCGTAAGAGGTCTCAAAGTTGGCTTGCCAAGCCAACTGCTGAGCCTCCATCCTCCTCTCAAAATCTGCCTGCCACGCCTGCTGCTGCTCGAGCATAGTCGTCCCGGTCTGCCACTGCTGATGCTGCGTGGTCAGAGCCGCCATCTGAGCGAGCAGGCTGGCGTGAGCGGGGTCATCCTCTGCCGCCGCGGTGGGCATCTCCTCATCGACGGACATGTGGTCCTCCTGTGGGACCCTACTGGAGCTCGCCGCGTGCCGCTCAATAATAGCGACCTGTGATCGCCTCGGGATGGTGGGGTCAGCGGCGATGTAGAGATCGGAGAGCTCATCTCCTAATGGTAGCGGCCGGGGGAGGTAGATGATGTGACTCCCATCTGAAAAAGATGACCAGAAGAGGTTTTCACCATCTCTCCTCAGGAGCTTGCACCGCCGAAGAAGGGCCTCGTCATAAAATGGGATCGCCATCCCATCCTCTAGCTCGGACAAATCCATGACTTGCTCCGCAATAAGGGAGATGATCCCACCTCCTACAATGTCTCGCGGCTCATCCTTCCTAATCCGCCTCAAAGCGGAGAAGAAGAGACTCATCCAATCTGGCACGATGTCACATGTCGCAACACAGGAGTAAAGCAAGTAAAGGTCCTTGAGGGCGACCTTGTTCTCCTCTTTGTGTCCACAGAAGACACACATGAGGATCTTGGACAGGAGCCTCAAAGAGGGTGAGTGAGTTTGTTGTTGTACTCACCCCCCGTTCGAAAGTTAGAGCCGGTAGCCGCTTGCCAAAAGTCCACTAAATCTTGTGTAGGAGGTCCCTCCCACCATTGATCCGAAGGGTTCTTAGACACCCCAAAGGCCTCCTGTAACTGAGAGAGGTTGACTGTGTACTTCCTCTTGTTGAATTTAAAAGTGAGGCCGACACAGGCGTGGTCCTCTAACTCCGTGGTAAATGTAGCCACGAACTGTCTGGTCAGTTCGGGGTACGTTTTGGCACTCCTTTCAAGTAAATCCCCGATCCCAGCATGGTCGAGGAAAGATTTCATGCTTTCCAACATGCCCAATTGTTCCAAAGTCGGAATGTGCAAAAACCGAGTGGCAAAGACTTGCCGGTTTTGCACAATCTCATATCGAGCTTTCTCCCTATCAGTCATCTTATATTTTTCGTGGCATCCATTCTAATCACAATTCCAATTAAAAGAATTAGAATTTCACAAAGAAAAGGGAGTAGACGACCTTCTGTTTTTATCCGCAGGGGCGGTGGCTGTAGCCGCGGGGGCGGAGCGAGGGTGGCGCAGGAGAGCGCGAGAACGAGCGGCGCAGGGAAGGTGTGGCTGGGTGGCGCTGGGCGTGAGAGTGAGGGAGAGTGAGGGTGTTGAGAGAGGGAAATGTGAGGAGGAGTGAGAAAAGTGAGTGGGTTAGGGATTTAAAATCCCGATCCTATTTTTTTTCTTTTCTGGGTTTTTACCGCAGGGGCGGTGACAAGGGAAGTGGAGACGCAGGCCCAGCGCTGGGTGCGGCGCTGGGAGCGCTCGTTCAAGGAAAAACCGCTTCGCGGCGGTGACAGCGTGGTGCTTCCGCTGGCAAGGCCGCTGGAGGCGGGCTTGGAGCGCTGGTTCACCGGGCGGTGACTTTGGGCCGGGTGCGGTTTCTTGACAGAACGTTAAAACCTCCTTTTCTCTTATTTTCTCGGGTTGCCTCTCCGAGCAGCGCCTTTGTTTTACGTCGTTGGCTCGACGTAAGGGCTTCAATTCTCTGCTTAGGCTTCCTCCAAGACCATCTCATCGATCGGATCATTTTTGATTCCTTCGTGGTATGGCTTGAGCCTTTGTCCATTGACTTTGAAGATTTTGTGTGTTTGTGGATCGTAGAGATCCACCGCACCATGTGGATGGACTTCGGCTATGACGTACGGACCTGTCCATCTTGAGCGAAGCTTTCCTGCAAAAAGTTTTAAAACGTGATTGAAATAAAAGGACTTTACTACCCGCTTGGAAGTCCTTTCGGAGGATATTCCGGTCATGCCACGCCCTGGTTTTTTCCTTGTATGCTGTGGCATGGTCATATGCATCGAGCCTCAATTCTTCAAGCTCTTGCAATTGGAGTTTCCGGAATTCTCCAACTTCATTCATGTTCATGTTGCACTTTTTGACCGCCCACCAAGCCTTGTGTTCTAGCTCCACCGGTAGGTGACACGCCTTTCCAAACACAAGCCGGAATGGTGACATCCCAATTGGGGTCTTGTACGCCGTGCGGTATGCCCACAAGGCATCGTTGAGCCTTAAGCTCCAATCCTTCCTTCCGGGGGTAACCGTCTTTTCAAGGATCGTCTTGATCTCTCGATTTGACACTTCCGCTTGCCCATTGGTTTGTGGGTGGTACGCCGTGGAAACCCGTTGGTGAACATGATACTTCTTGAGGAGGGCGGTGATCGTCTTGTTGCAAAAGTGCGTTCCTCTATCGCTTATCAAAGCTTTAGGGATGCCGAATCTTGCAAAGATGGTATCCTTAAGAAAATCTGCCACAACTTTAGAGTCATCAGTTTTGGTGGCCTTTGCTTCCACCCACTTGGAAACATAGTCCACCGCAAGTAATATATAAATATTCCCAAAGGAGTTAGGAAAGGGGCCCATAAAATCTATTCCCCAAACGTCAAAAATTTCACAAAAAATAAGCGACGATTGAGGCATTTCATTTCTCCTAGAGATATTACCTATCCTTTGACACCTATCACACACTTTACAAAACGCATAAGCATCTCGAAAAATGTGTGGCCAAAAGAAACCAGCTTCTAGTACCTTCCTAGCCGTTTTGTTAGCCCCAAAATGACCTCACATGCTTCGGAATGACAAAATGATAGGACAGATTGTACCTCGTTGTCCGGAATGCAACGTCGAATTACTTGATCACTACAATGTTTCCACAAGTAGGGATCGTCCCAAACATAGTGCCTAGCCTCGGCTTTCACCTTTTCCCTCTGAGCTTTGGTGAAATCTGGTGGATACTCGCCTCTCACAAGAAAGTTCACGAGGTCAGCAAACACGGCTTAAAGGAATGGAGCTTACACAACACGTCTGCAGGTATTCCGCTGGGGCGGCCAGATCACGCCGCAGGGGGCGGGTTGCGCGGGGGCGGTCCTCTTCGGCCGCGGGTGCGGTTACACAACAGAGAGTTGTGTAGAAGGTATCGTCCGGGGAAACTTCCTAGACTGGCCTTTCCTTCTGCTGGATCTTCCTCCTCTAATATCAACCGACTTAGTGATCAGCCACAAGGTTCTCCGCTCCTTTCCTTTCTTGTCCCGGGTTAAACTCACTTAGAAGTAGGACCCCAACGAATCAACCTTGGCTTGGTCTCCTTCTTAGTCATGAGATAGCGTAACGCTGCATGGTCAGTGTACACTATTACCTTGACACCTAGCAAGTACTGCCTGAATTTTTCCAGGGCAAAGACCACGGCCAACATTTCCTTTTCGGTGGTAGAGTAGTTCCTTTGAGCTCCGTTCAAGGTCATTGATGCGTAGTGGATTACATGTGAGGCTTTCCCGTCCTTTTGTCCCAAACCGCCCCTACAGCGTAATCACTAGCGTCACACATTATCTCAAATGGCTTCTCCCAATTCGGTGATTGATTTCCTGTGAGGCATTCTTTCAATGTGTCAAAGGCCTTCTTGCCTCTCTACTATGAAAGTGGCATCCTTCTTCAAAAGTTCACACAACGGTGCGGAGATCTTTGAGAAATCCTTGATGAACCGCCGGTAAAACCCTGCATGACCTAAAAAGGATCGGATTTCACGCACATTAGTAGGATAAGGTAAAGTTTGGATAACATCAATTTTAGCTTTGTCTACTTCTATTCCTTTAGATGAGATTATGTGGCCTAGTACAATTCCTTGCTCCACCATAAAATGACATTTTTCAGAATTGAGAACTAAGTTGGTTTCTACACATCTTTTAAGAACAAGGTTTAAGTGTCCTAGACATGCATCAAAACTATTTCCATGAACGGTGAAATCATCCATAAAAATTTCAATAAAGTTTTCAATGAAAAAATACTTATCATGCACCACCCGGGAGCATTACATAGTCCAAATGGCATTCTACGGTACGCAAAAGTGCCAAAAGGACATGTAAAGGTTGTTTTCTCTTGATCCTCCGGGGCTATGGCTATTTGAAAATAACCTGAATACCCATCTAAGAAACAGTAGTAAGGGTGTCCCGCCAAGACATTCAAGCATTTGATCGATAAATGGGAGAGGGAAGTGGTCCTTTCTAGTTACCGTGTTCAACTTACGGTAGTCGATACAAACCCTCCATCCGGTTTGAGTCTTACTTGGCACCATTTCTCCATGTTGGTTCTCCACCATGGATGATTCCCTCCTTTTTCGGAACCAAGCTTGTGTTGGACTAACCCATTTGCTATCCGAGATTGGGAAAAATCATGTCCGCTTGAAGGAGCTTCAAAACTTCCTTTTTCACAACATCCATCATGGGGCGGGTTGAGCCGCCTTTGAGGTTGCCTTGAGGGTTTTGCATCTTCCTCAAGGAGGATCCGGTGCATGCAAGTGGAGGGACTAATCCCTTTTATGTCGCGCTATAGTCCACCCAAGAGCCGGTCTTGGTGGCTCTTTAAGCATTTCACCAACTTCTCTTCTTGTTGAGGAGACAACTTGCTAGAAACAATTACGGGCAATGTGTCATTGTCTCCAAGGAATGCATATTTGAGATGTTGGGGAAGTTCCTTTAGTTCTATCTCCGGGGCCTGCACAATTGAAGGAACAAGCTTCTCGCTTGAGGTTAGTAGAGTGGGCCCAATGGCCAAAGGTGTGATGGGAGCCTTGGTGTGGCTATCCACTTGGGCCTAGAACATCTTGCATAGGTGGAGGTCAAAACATATTCTGATTTATGAGCATCAATGTCATTTTCAATTATACTTTTTAGTTCATCAAAATCGGAAATGTTAAACACATCTTGCACAATTGGTTCAATTATGTCAATAGAGCAAAGAATGGTCATCAATGGGGTGTTTCATGGCATCATATATGTTAAATTCAATAATCTCACCATCAAATTCCATGCTCAATTTTTCCACTTACATAATCTATTTTTGTTCTAGCCGTTTTCAAGAAAGGTCTTCCTAACAAAATGGGTGCAGCATGCGTATCATGTTCCATGTCTAAAACAAAGAAATCTGCCGGAAAAATCAAGTTGTCAACCATTACAAAAACATCTTCAATTATTCCTTTAGGATACACATTAGACCTATCGGCTAATTGGACGACAATTCGAGTTTCATTCAGTGGTCCAAGACCAAGTGATTGATAGATAGAATAAGGAAGCACGGTTTATCGATGCACCTAAGTCTAGCATGGCTTTATCGAAACGAGTTTCACCCTATGACACAAGAGATACTTACCATGCCGGGATCACTACATTTCTTGGGCATCCGTCGTTGGAAAAATCGCAGAGACCATGCTCACTTACTTGGACCTTTTGTTTCCCCTTCAGTTTTTGGTTTTCTCTTGACCGTGCATAGCTCCTTCAAGAACCGAGCATACTTAGGAATGCTTTTCACAAGTTTTAGAAGAGGGATATTTACCTCGCATTTTGAGAAAGTATCAAAAAGATCCTTATCCTCAATCACCCTTCCGCTCCCTGAGTGCTTCCGGAAAGGGGGCCGGTGGTTTTCTCAGCATATAATGGTGGGAAATTTGGACGGATGTAAGAATCCTCCTCCAAAGAACTCTCTGACGTCTTAACCGCAGGGGCGGTGTCATCCAGCCGCAGGGGCGGGTTCTCCATCCGCGGGGCGGGTTATCCAGCCACAGGGGCGGATTAGCGTCAGAGGACGCTTCCTTTGGAACCAAAGCTATCTTTGGCTGTACTTGCCTTCCGCTTCTTAATGTTAGAGCACTAACATTCTCCTTGGGGTTCACGACGGTCTGGGAAGGCAGGTTCCCCGAGGATCGAGCTTCGATCCTTGTGATGGCTTCCGCCATTTGTCCAACCTGTTTCTCAAGATTCTTGATGCTAGATTCTGTGGTTTGGACATGAGTAGCAAAGTGTTTTAGTCAAAACATGTAACATATCATCAGTGGATTGGGACTTACCTTGGCGAGGCTGTTGTTGTTGTTGGTTTTGTTGGTCCCTCCACCGATAGTTTTGTTGATCACGCCAACCCGGCATGTAATTTTGAGCATATGGGTTGTCCCGTTGTCGTTGCTGCTGTTGTCCATACCCGATAGCATTCACCTCGGCTGCTTCATCTTGAACTTGTGGGCACAAGTCCGTGGGATGGAAGGGATCGGCACATACTCCACAAGCCTTGAGTTGTTGTGGAGTTCCCATCAAAGGTGAGCCTCTTCACCATTTCTTTTAGCTCGGCAATCTCCGTGGATATCTCAGGTTGGCCGGGGGTGTATAGCATGTACCCCTTTTTTGGTAGAAGTCCTACCAAAGTTTCTTGTTCCTCCGCCAATTCCTGAATTTTGTCCAAAGCTAGCTCGGGGGTGGAGTTTAGAATGTTTCCTCCACAAGCGGCGTCCACGATCCTCCTCTCATTGTCTAGTAAGCCATTGTACAAGTACAAGACTAGATCTTGGGTAGAATACCCATGGAAAGGACAGCTGGATCTCAATCTCGCGAAGCGTTCGAAGTACTCATAAAGAGTTTCGTCCGCCTCTTGCTCGATGTTGCTTATCGCCTTCTTCAAGCTATTGGCCTTCTTTGCGGGGAAGTACTTCTCCAAAAAGGCCTTGTGGAGGTTGTCCCATGAATCGATACTACCGGATGGAAGGTGATAGTACCAATCCTCCGCCGCATCCTTGAGGGTAAAGCCGAAAGCACGCATCTTGATTTGCTCTTCAGTCACGTTTGCCGGCTTCATGCTCATGCAAACGGTGTGGAATTTGCCAAGATGCTTTATTGGGTCTTCCCCACTTAGTCCATGGAAGGATGGGAGTAAGTGGATCAAGCCCGGCTTGAGCTCGAAGTTGACCCCTTCTCCAATTGCCGGTATGGTTACCGCAAGAGGGTGTTGAGTCAAATCTGGCTGCGTGAGTTGTCGGAGTGTTCGGTTCGCCATTTCTTCTTCGTTCCGACGTTGCCTTCTTTGCCGATTGTAGGTTCTCTCGATTTCTGGATCAAAAGAGGCAAATTCAAAGTTAGTAGCACGGGTTTGAACCATAAAAATGGTCCAAACCAAAAATCAATAATCAAAAGTACAATAAAAACTTAAATAAAACTCCCCGGCAACGGCGCCAAATTTGACAAGGCTTATTTCCTAAGGTCGTTATTATAAGCTTATCAAGTTAAATCCGAACTTAATACTAACCAATGTATAGTGATTAAGTAAAGGTCGAACCCAAGGGAGTTGAACAAGTTTCTATTCAATTTTAGTTATTGATTTGGTAACAAAAGGGGGGGGGGGGCGGGGGGGGGGGAATTTGGATTGTGTAAAACAAGACAAAGACAATTATAATGTTGGTGAAAACAAGATTGATTTAAGAACTACACTAGGTAGGATCTTAGCATACATATAAATTGGTTGGTTCTTTTTAGAAGTATTCAATATTTGTTCTCATCTTGATCGTATTTATGCATTAAGCCAACCGGCATTAACACAACTTAACTAGTTTATTAATCCGTAAACCTACAAGATTAAACCACTAATTAGCATTCTACCAAAGATAAAGAGATACATAAAAGATAAACAACCCGTTAATCTTATTATGTAGTTAAATTCCTTTCCCTTAAATAATCACAACCAGCTTTTACCTAAGGGTTTGCTACTAGATTAAGGACCCGAACCAGGAATCAATTAATCCTAGCCTTTTGCATGCAATTATACAACTTAGGTGATCAAACTAAGTAGAAAATAAACATGCAAACTAAGTTAAATACAAGGAATATAACACAAAATATATTGAATAAAACTTCTATTTAAAAAGAACTTACAACCACTTTATAATGCAGCTTCAATCCACCCAATGTAGCCAAGGGAGTTTAGAAACTCATTACAAAGAACACTATGAATATAGAGGTTTTTGTGTGGAAAATGAGATGAAAATACCTATAGCCAAGGGCTCTATTTATACTACAAAATGCATTAAAAAGGAGTAAAGAGGTTGTGCTAACAGCCACCATTAAGGGTGAATTAAAGTGGTTGCAAACAGCCACAATAATGTCCTTAAAGTCGTCGAAAACAGCCGAGTAAAAGCCTCTGAAGCTAACCCGCACCCGCGGCTAAGGGCGCCGCGGGGGCGGTTTAGGCAAAAACGTTCCAACTTCTTCTTGGCCGCGGGGCGGCTCGTCATACCCGCGGGGGCGGGTCCTTGAATGCTCTTGAAACGTCTGACTCTTTAACTTCGTAACGCTTCTGGTGAGAATCCGCAGGGGCGGCCCAGAGTTACCGCGGGGGCGGTGACACTGGATCTTCGGCTTCACAAGGCCGCTGGCATGGCCGCAGGCAAGGGCGCTGGGGCGCCGTCTTCGCTTCGTCAGGCTGGGTCACCGCAGGGGCGGACAGGGTTGGCCGCGGGGGCGGTGACATGTCTCTTCATGGCCGCGGGCGAAGACGCGGCTGCGGCTCTTGGTGGTGGTCTTCATGGTTGACACCGCAGAGGCGGATTGGAGAGTCCGCGGGGGCGGTGACAGGCTTGTCTTGGCCGCGGGCGTTGACGCAGGCAGCGGCACTCATCTGTGTTGTCACCGCGGGGGCGGACAGAGGATGCCGCGGGGGCGGTGTGCACCAGAATCTGAACTTCGATGTTTTTCTTCAACTCCTAAGTATTGCTAATACCTTCTTTTGCTTCAATTTGAATCTTTTATCTGGATCACAGTATTAGCAATATAAACTGACTCAAAAACATAAAAACGACTCTAAAAGCTACCTAAAATGATAGTGATTCCATCACTTATCAATGATTCATGCTATCTTGCCTTGAATTTATTATTTGCTTGGGGACAAGCAAAGATAAGTATGGGGTATTTTGATAACATGAATTATCGACCTAGTTTAGTAGAGCATATAGTTAGTTTTCCCTTTTCCCGCATGCATGTTTTAGCCTTAAGTTGTGTTCTTTATACTTGTTTAATGCAACTTTGCGAGTATAGATGTCTACACACACTTTTGGTGTCTTTGTAGGTATTTTGGCGTGTTTCAGAGCTAAAACGATGTATTTGAGGATCAGGCCTAGGGATGGACGCTTAGGAGCGATCACGCAGGCACGGGAAAGGAGGAAAAGACGAGCCAAGACGAAACGCACGAGATTGGAGCAATCTCGGTCGAGATCCACATGATCTCGGCCGAGATCTGAGCCAGCTCGACCGAGATCCCATATCAGAAGTTTCTGTCGAAGAATCTCGGTCCCCATGTCGGCCGAGATTTGTTCCATCTCGGCCGAGATTTTTCACATTTGACCGAGATTTCCGACCGAGATTTCGTCAATGCTGGATCACGAAGCAAATCTCGGCCCCGACGTTCAAAAATCTCGGTCACCGACCGAGATCGCTGTTCGCCGATTTACTTCTTAATTTTCGGATCTGTTTAGGGCAGCCCGTTGCGAGATATAAAAGGAAAGCCCTAAATGATTTCCGGGGGTTCCCGTTTCATTCTAATTTCGAGCTCCTTTGGAGAGAGCTTTTTCCCCTTTTCTTCTCCCTTTGCCCTACACCATTGTTGGCCATTGTTGAACTTGATTGAGCTTGGAGGAACTTCGCGAATATTTGGGATTTTGACGTTTTGCTAATCCTCTATCAATAAAGTTGAGTTTCTTCTTTAATCTCTATTTTAGTTCTTGTTTATGCATTCTCTCTTGAATTGATTGAATTGATTGGATTGATAATTGCTTCTTCCATTGAATTGTTTGGATTGATGATTGCTTCTTCCATTGAATTGAGTGGATTGATGATTGCGTTTGAAATGTCGATTGTTGGCTAAAACTCTTGTGGATCCAAGGTGAATTGGGATTCGTTATTACCCGGACTATGATGGAATTGTGCTTATTGCTTGGTTTGAGTAGCTTTGAAATCCTATGGTTGGCTTGTTCTTAAACCTAGTTAGAATTCATCTAGCTAGTAACCTAAACCGGAATTGAGACCTACCCGGTAATGTTCCGTTTAGATACTTGAGTGTTCGACCATAGGTAATAGAGGTGAAAACCTCTATTGGGTTGAGTGTGCCTAGATTCTGTCCTAAGTAGGGTAGTACCTGAGACTTACCCGGTAATGGTTTACCTTTCCCTTAGTTCGGAATTTGGTTTGTTTAGAATTTCCTATCTCTCTACCTTGAGACTTACCCGGTAATAGGTAGTTAGTTTGGAACTAGATAGTCTTGAGAGTTACCCGGTAATAGACTATCAGTTTAGAAACGTTCTTCCCTGAAGTTTGTTACCATAAATCTTTTGAGAGATTTCCTGAGTCCGTGCGTATAAACGATGACCTTGAATCCTTGGAATCCGCATTTTCTTTATTGATATACTTTCGTTTGTCTGTTTTACTTGGTTTTCGATCAAATCTGTTATTTGATTGCGAACTTTACAGAAAACCCTTCAAAACTCCTTTGATCTTTCTTCCCTTCTTTTCCAACCTCGTTCTTTTATCTTGATTTACGCTATATGTGATCACATCTGCATTACAAACATTTAGTCCCTGAGTTCGACCTTGGAATACTTACCCTAACTGTAATTGACCCATACACTGTGGGTTCGCTACAGATTGGGTGTTAATTTCTTGTTTATAAATTTAAAACATACCGTGTTTTTACTAACCTGCTAATATAACAAATCTAAAGGTATAGCAGTTCATAGTTACATGATTCTTAAACATCCAAATATAGTTCTTACAAAACCATAACAGAATAGACCTTGCCACATTTTCATGATTCGAATTATACCAATTCAGAATTACATAAAACCACCAATTATTCCAAGAAGAATTGAGTAGTAGATATATCAAATTATCCGAACGTATCTAGAAAACCTGAATCTGTTTGTACTTCAAGGGAGCGCTTGGAGTACAATTGTTCTTAAGGCCAAATACGAAGAAGCAGCCTTTGTTACTTATATTAGGGTACATAGAAGTCTAGCCAACCTGTAATAATGCATAATCCTGATTGAATCCAATTCCAAATTCCACAAGGAACAAGACAGAATCATGCCAAAATGATTCTTCCCGCAAGCAAACAAAAATCATGACTTTGGCATAGTTATATATAGAATGATTGTTTTCAATAATACTTAACCAAACATAGCCTTTCAAACCCTCATACGACCCATTAACAGGGGATTGGATACAAGAGCATTTGGTGGTCATAAGAATTAGCAAATCAACCAACTTCAGAGAGTTTTGTTCAACATTGAAATAGTTCAGGCATACCACACATCCGTAAATCTCAATCAAGATAATTACACAAACACAAAGTTGTGGTAGATTACCATTGAAAATGCATAAAAGCTATTTCACTATACATTAATCTGGTCTTCTTATGTTTATTGGCCATAAGAAAACAGCATTATACCAACAGAGAGATATAACACCAAGACTCAAAACACATAACATGATTCAGGTGACTTAGTTCAGGCAATAAATAGTTTAGAAATGTTGTACAACACCCACACTCAATCATAAACCAAAATTCAACAAAGAAATCACATAAGATCAAGACCATGGTCAATGCATTTCTATCTTTGAAAATTAATTTCAGATTTATAAATCTTAAATGATCGCGCATAATAAATCGTAAATGTTCAAAGAGATATATTCATGATTCATCCTATTCCTTTCTGTAGCAATTCAGACAACAATGTTCCAACCCTACCCCAAATTTCTCCCTAAGGAAACAGACGACGGAGGCTCTCCTCACATCTCATCCATTTCTCAGGCGGCTATCCTCGCATCTCTTCCATCGCTATTCTCGCAATCTCGCATCTCCTCCATCTCCAAGGCGGCGGCTCTCCTTGTAATCTCGCATCCCCTCCATCTCTTAGGCGGCGGCTCTCCTCACATCTTCTTGTTGAGTCATATATCTCTCTTTACTCCCCACACCTCTTTGTTGAGTCGCCTCTCCTCGGCCCTCACCTCCCTTCTCCTCGCATCTCTGATCCAAAAGTGATTCGGGATAGAAACTCCAACTCTCCTCTGATATAATTCTATGAATGTGAATCTAGGGTCAAGCTTGTTGGAAAATCTGGGTTTTATATTCCGGTATATCTATTCTAACATAGTTTGTTGTTTTGATTATTTCATGAACAAGGTCTATTGTGGAGATCAATAGTTCTACTAAATGGAGGTTTCGATCAGATTAAAAACAGGTTCAATTTCTGCTTAAAATTTCCCCGTTGATTGGTTTGTATGGATGTATTTTACATGAAAAGATGTTGGTAGATATACATGATGCATTGTGTGGTAATCATGGTTATTAAAAAATAGGAAATTAAACACGAAATACATGATACATAAGGAAATATAGGAAAGTATAGTTGTATTCTACTGACCTGGATCTTAATCCTGATGAAGATGTTGGAGTAGGAGTTACAGAACACACCAAAAACTGCTCCTTATTGATGCAGTACCAATGTCTAGAATTTTGAAATAGGTTATCTAGTTAAAAGGATTAAAACTCTATTGATGGAACACGAATACCATTCTAGTGATTAGCATAGAGAGATAACTTAGTTGGGTGATTAGAGAAGAAACAGTTGTTTATATGGCGTTCTTGTAGAATTTGTATAATTTTATTCTGATGAGATCCGGTCAGTTAAGTAACTGCAAATCATCTTAATAAATCTTATTCATTTTCAAGTGCCATAAGTTTCAACTCATTATATTGCTGTCTACTTGCCTTCTCGTCGACCACTTTAGTTTGTGGATCCATCGTGTGACTTTAAATTTCCGGCTTTGTGCTTTCTGTTTCTTGGAACCTTTAGGCTAATGTTTTACAAAAGGAAGCGAGTAAGAAGATAGCTTGACACACCGTGTCGGAACTCACTTTCGACTTTTGGAGAGTTTCAGTGTCGTCACAAACTCACGAAGTGCACATCTAAGTAAAGTAATTCCGCCAATTATATATTGTATCAAAAAAGAAAAAGTCTAAATAAATTATGAAATATTCAGGATTGGTGTGAACTGTGAAGAATAGAAACCCCTGAAGGCGCAGTAACATCAACGACAATATTGCGAAGGGCAAAGCAATCTCCGCTTGCTTGTATCAGCTTTGTGTCTCTATTACGCAAAAGCCATTCCGACAATTCAAATGGACAGCAGAAATGTGGTCGTCTGCGACAATGGCACCGGGGTACTTTCTCTTATTCCCACAACTCCTCTGCAATTCTCTCCTAGATCTATTATGTAATCTCAAACTGCCGATCATGAATATACTTACAGTGTGGTGATTCGATTAACTCCAATTTTTAGTATTTCCACCTGTATATCTTTTTCGTTGCTCCTTTAGATGCAATTTTTGTTTACCTATATGTAATTCAGCTGAATCTTGTCGTTGATCCGCCTTGTTTGGGTTCAAATCTTTAAGATTATTGATTTTTATCATCGCTCTTGGAATAGTTTTTTGGAAAAAAACTCAATCGTGAGGCTTATATTGACTCAAAGCAACCCTGAATTTCGTTTCTATTGTGTAAAATAAAACTTGTTCAATCTGATCTGGCCATCAATAGGAAGTTTTTGTACATCGCGGAAGTAAAAGGTTAATTCTGATATTATAGGCTTGACTGATTGAATCAAGCTAATTGAAGAGTTTGTTGGTTTGGACACAACGTTGTGGTCAATGATAGAATTATTTTAGGTTTAAAAAAATGATCTGACCTATATCTGTGATTTGTTCACAAGCTTCTAATTGTTAGGTTCAAATTCAATGATTCTAATTCAACAAAAGTAAGTTTCCCGTGCCTATTCTACTTGTAAGATATCCAACTATGCAGCTATTGGGTAGTCACTTATCTTGTGGACCATTGGTGGTTCAGGTTGTTTAATTAGTGAAACAACTTTAGTTTGAAAAATTAGAGATGGGAGCCTATAGTATTACTAACATCTCAGATGGAAATTTGCTGAATAAAATAAGCTTTGCTCTTTGAAATCTATTAGGATCATAGGATGAACTGAAGAGTTAAACCTGACAAACTTATTTGGATTTTGGAGTGTCAACAGTTAATTAACTCTAATCTCTCAAGTGTCAAAGCCACGTGGTTTTTAACTATATGGATTCTGGTATCACATGCCTTGTACCCTATTTGTTACTTTTAAGAATCAGAATCCTAATTTTTGATAGATGGGCATCATAAGATAACATCGAATTGTATGAGATTATAACATCCTAAGAAGTAAGAAATTTCAAACAACTGAAACAAGTAGTAATAATATTTATTTTTGGCATGAATCACTCACATTTGAAGATTCAGAACAACTAAATTTTATTTTATTTATTTGAAAGTGATAATTAAATAGTCAAGCAGAAATTATAATCTATGATTAATAGGGTGTTTTAATTGTTTCTGTACAATTTTTGGAATGTCTTAGTAGTGAGCAGCTTCACTATGCCTTCATTTTGTTCCTGATCTATCTTTTGTGAATTGTAGTATGTCAAGTGTGGGTTTGCAGGCGAGAATTTCCCTACCTCAGTATTTCCATGTGTAGTGGGGAAGCCTATGTTGCGATATGAGGAATCAATGATGGAGCAAGAAATCCAGGTAAGATTCAACATATGTGCTAGTTACATTCTTTAACATGGAAATGACAGTGCTCTCACTAAGGCAAGTGGTTGCCTAACTAGGTCTTAAGGAATGTCCTGATTATGCTGTCATTCTGAAGCTTACTGGCTTAATAGGTCTAATTGCAGATATGCATTCCTGATACATGGTTTGCCACTTCATTTTTCAGGATATTATTGTTGGTCAGGCTTGTGCGAAGTGGAGAAATCAACTAGATATTTCCTATCCTGTCAGTAATGGGATTATACAAAATTGGGATGATATGTGTCATGTTTGGGATCATGCCTTCTTTGATGAGTTAAAAGTAAGATGCTGATGCTTCTCATAAGTCATAACTGATTTTCTGCTCAGATATTAATTGGCATTAATTATCTGCTTCAACAGGTAGATCCTTCAGACTGCAAAATCCTACTCACAGATCCACCCCTAAATCCATCAAGAAATCGTGAACAGATGGTAATCATTTCCTCTTTAGTAATTATCTTTGTAACAGAAAATCGTGTAACTCAATTCTTTTCTGGCAATGTAGGTTGAGACAATGTTTGAGAGATATAACTTTGATGGTGTCTTTATACAAATCCAAGCTGTATTGACACTTTATGCTCAAGGTTCTAATTATGATAATCTAACTCATATTTATTTCCTTGTTATTTCTGCAAGTAACTTTATTACTGTTTTATCTCTTTTATCTTCTAAAGTTAAAAAAATCTAATTTTGGCTTCTCACAGGTTTGCTAACGGGACTCGTTATTGATTCTGGTGACGGTGTTACACACGTGGTAAATCTCATTAACACTCTTTGCTGAGAATTATATACGTGAATTGACATGATGTACATGTAATAGAAATTGAAATTCCATACTATGACAGAAATTTGAAGCTTGTTCTTCCATGATGCACTGGCTAATATTTATCTCAGTTGCATTAATGTAGTCATGGCATCAATAATGAATAATAGCTGAAATTTATCGAGATTAAGTTTGTCATCAAACATAATGGCCTATAATTTTACTACTTCAGTTTGTCTTGTCTGGTCAGTGTTATCATACTATGTTGATCCTCTGTTTATGGAGATTAAGTTTTTGTATCTTTGTCTTGAACTTTATTTTCAAGTTATTTTGTTTCTTCAGTGTTTATTTCATGTACTCATATTGTATTTGACTTTATTTCTTAAATGGAGTTTTTTTAGTTATCTTTTGATGATGTATATGTTTATCTTATTTAGAGATTTATAACAATATGAATATAATGTTTTAGTGTCCTCAATTTATCGTTTCCTGAATGTTCTGGGAGGGCTGTTTCCTGTTTCCGGGCAACATAGCTTCTAAATAGGCCAATCATCAAGGATAATGTTTTTTTTTTATGCGGCTAGTTTGGATGCATTTGTAGTATATGAGACCACTGGAAGTGGTTTCATATGTTAGTATGCTTCTGTAGGAACATGACATTGTTAGTACTAGTGGTGAATGAGGTGGTTTACAAGGAATCAAAAGTAGGAAAAGTATATCTTTTTTTAATGCTAGGTTTTGAAAAAACTTATGTTATCGTAAGTTTGAGTTTTCTTGGTTGAATTTTAACATGCAAGGGTATTGTGAAGATATATTTGCTTTAGATTTAGCAGTACATTATCCAATTGTTTTTTATTTGGAAATGGTTTGGTACTTGTATTGAGTAAGGTACTAAGGTTATTCAAAAGAGTATGGAATTGAAGTCATAAGAAAGTTGTAGGCTTAGGAGGGAGGATGCTAATAATACTTTCTCATCTTAGCTGAAAGAAATAATTCATGTTTTTGATGAAACATTGTGTGCCAGGTTCCAGTTGTTGATGGCTATTCATTTCCACATTTGACAAAGAGAATGAATGTGGCTGGAAGGCATATAACATCTTATATGGTTGATTTGCTCATGCGGCGAGGGTGAGGGCTAATTCTTTGTATGATGCAACTATGAATATTCATCCTTTTACTTGAAGTTAGGTACGTATCATGTTTTCGTGCTGCCATTTGGCATCTACAGGTATGAAGTGAATAAAACTGCTGATTTTGAAACTGTGAGGGAAATCAAAGAGAAGCTCTGCTATATAAGGTGTAAGAACATGATCATATTTAAAGATTTCTTTCTAAAAAATATAATTGCAACCCATCTAATATTAGACTATTTACATGCAGTTATGACTACAAGTGAGAGTATCAATTGGGGCTTGATACCACCATTCTGGTTAAAAAATATACTGTAAGTTGATACTTTGGAAAATCTAAGCCTCAATTAGTCAGTATTTATTTATTTATTTATTTATATGCTCTTTTCATGTTCAATTACTCTATATCGTGCTTTTCATCGTTCAATACCTATATGTGGCTACTTTTAGACCAGAATTGTTGTTGAATTTGATTTATGCTTTTCGTTGCCTTTTTTTCCTTCTACCTACTTAGTGGATAAATAAATAGTTGTTTCTATAGCTGCCAGATGGAAGAGTTCTAAAAGTCGGCACTGAAAGGTTTCAGGCTCCTGAAGCACTTTTCTCCCCTGTAAGCAGCTATTCTCTATAGTTCAAGTTCAATGCCTTCATAATATGAGTAGTTTCATTGGGTGCAACTGATGATACTTGTTAATAGTCACAGCCTGATTTAACCTGGCCTCTTGTCATAGTAATAAAGATAGAAATTACAGAAATTCACAGCATCTGGGGAGAAAATTACCGGGCCTAAACACCAGAACAAAGCCTCAGCCACTTAAGTTTTATCAACAGAGCCACATGAAAACTAGCGGGACCTAGTTTCTAGAATAGTTCTTAGCCTACTCAGCCTTTATATATATATTCCCACCACTCTTAGTAATCTAGTTGACACTAAGCCCCATTAAACCTTAGGCCTATTGTATAGAAAAGGATATTACTCCTCCCTTGACAGCTCGTCTCGGCCTCTCTGTCTGCTCCTATCCCGTGTTTCCCCCATTGGTGTCCCCCTCCTTCTGCGCCTTGAATAAACTAGCCATTTAGAGTAGCACTTTGGAATTTAAATTATAGCAACTATAATGCAACAGTTTTTCCTTCCTATAATATGAGGTTTAATTATGTTGAAAAATCACTACTGTTAATTATTCCACTCAAATTGAAACATGTTTTATGTTTGATCGTCTGACTAAGCAAACTTCTTAAAGCTGTCAAATTACGGAGGTTCTTTGTGCAGGAACTTATAGATGTAGAAGGGGATGGAATGGCTGACATGGTGTTCCGCTGCATTCAAGAAATGGATATTGACAACAGGATGATGGTAATTATTGGACTTATTCACTTGATGTCTTTTTGGGTGTGTCTTTATCCTCCTGTCTTACCTATCACATCTTAATTAAAGACCAGGCTGTGTGAACTAACAACAGATGTAGTCGCGATAGTATTATGCACGTGCTGTCTCTTTCTTGCCGAGAATTCGGGAAATTCGTGACTTGTATCTTCAGTTATAACCAGCTACATGTCTTATATGACAACATCTAACCCATTGTTGGAATTCTTATATGACAGCTCTACCAGCATATTGTTTTAAGTGGAGGAAGTACAATGTATCCTGGACTACCGAGCAGGTAATAAATGTCTTCCCCTTGTATAACAAAAAAATAATGTCATTGGACATTCTTTGTTGCTTGTATTGCAATAATTAGAAATTTCATCCGCGTGTTTTGCTTTTATGCAAAATATGATACTCCTACTGGATATTGGAAAAACATTATCATCAGAGATTTAATTGTTTTCCAGATTTGGACCCTCTTTTGTTCAAATCACGATGCCCAATGTTCATATAGTTTCCTTATTGAGCTTCTGAACTTTTGACTTGACAATAATTTTTATAGGCTTGAAAAAGAAATACTGGATCGGTATCTTGACGTTGTCCTCAAGGGAAATAAGGACGGACTAAAGGTAAAGTTTTCTTGTGAGTTAGCAAAATGTTTTTTTTTCCCTTCCCGTTTTACTGATAGTTGTATATTTGGTTATACTAATTGTATTGCATAAATTGCTATCGCTTTCCTCCAAAATAGATAAAAATTGCTCTGGATACCATTGTACCATTACCCATTTAGTGTTTATCCTTCCACAATGGCCTGTTGAGTGAAAGATGATTCTTATATACTCGATTTGTCAAAAATGGGCATAATAACAAATAGTTAATCAACACTCTACGAGGTAAACGCTGTTCAAAGCTATTTCTGTGTATGAACAGAATAGGTAATAGTAGATCTCTTAGGTGACTCTTACATTTGTAAGCATCTGTAAAAATAAACATTGGTATTTGACATTGATACAAGAAAGGGGAATTTTATCATCGAAATCTGACATTGCAAGTATCATGTTTATTAATCAGTACTTCTGTAGGTCCTCAAAGTACTTTTTCAATAAAATTTTACACAGCTTATGCAACACAAACTAGAATAAACTATCCAATGTAACAGCTTTTGGCCAGTGATCAAATTTTAAAATTAGTATGTTTCATTTCTGACTAGCTAGTAACGATACTGTGCTTAAGGATATCATCCCCTCCCTTCTCACTCTTTTGGTATCCTTTCTTGTTTTGACGTGGATGCACAGAAACTGAGATTACGGATAGAGGACCCGCCAAGGAGAAAGCACATGGTATACCTTGGAGGTGCAGTTCTCGCAGGAATAATGAAGGTTTAGTACCAAATCTTCCTACTTTTTTTTTCCCCTCATGGTAATAATGGCCTTGTATAGAATTGAACTGTGGAACTTTATGTTCATAGTAGCTGCACAAATTCCGTGCTGGACTATCGTTCTTGGGCTTTACTGAATTTTCTGCCCTAGTCTTTTTGAAGATGTTACAATAAAACTAATGAAATGCCCTAGTCCTCTGGACTTCAAATTGGAGTTTTACCAAAACGCTTTAACATGTTTGAAATTTGTATATAGTAAATGTTGGAGGAAAGAGAAGAGAGATATCTTATTTGAATTGAGATTTTCAAAGGTGATGGGGAATGTAATGATTTGGAAAATTTTGTAATCTCTCATCGTCTTCAATGTTATGCTCTGTCTGTTTTCACATCCAAAGTTAGTCAAATGTGGTCTGTAATCCATAGGAATTAAGTCTCTAATGAGAAATCACTCATGGGCATCATGCATCATAATCACTAGACTCTGATACCCATCTTGGACTCTTAAAGGTGATCTTGTGGGGCGGCAAGATATGACCATGAGTTATCTTAGCATGTATTGTTCTATAACAATAAATTACAGATTTGTACACGTAGAGTGTTTTTGTATCTAAAATCAAATGGGGAAAATGGCATTGCAGCCTTCCACATCATCACAGATTCCATTTCAAATATATTTGTGACGGCGAGGCAATCATTTTCCCTAACCAAGCTATGTTTTGTTAGAAGTATCATCAACCTAGGTTCCTTTATCTGTTTCTTGATAAATATTCTTCTTGAATTTCATTACACATATATTTGCGCTGGCAAATGCAGCGTGTGCAAAGTTTGCTGATAATAAAAATTAAGTTCCTCTGTCGTCTGATGATAGCGATCATAACGTTGATGTTGATGCAGGATGCACCTGAGTTTTGGATCAGCAGACAAGATTATTTGGAGGAGGGGCTTGCCTGTTTAAGCAAGTGTGGCCAAGCATAACATGTAGATGGAACTGTTTGTCTTGCATTTCTTTGGTTTTCACCACTCAACATATCATATTGAACAATGCCCTTTGTTGCTGCTGATTATTGGGTTAGATTTTACTGATCCTGCTTACACTTCCTGTCTATAAGTCCACAGCTATGAATGATTTATTTTTGTTTCTTTTTCTTTTTGATGTAGTGACTGGTGAAGAAAAATCAGCTGGAGAAGTGCTTCTAGTGAATGCTCTAGAAGCTTGCTCCAGAGAGATGAGCTGTGATCCACCTAGGAAGATTGTTTTAATTTTGAAACATCTTCCGCATTGCCAAATAAGAAAAACACATACCTGTAGACAAGCGGTGAGCACTAATGGGTTGAGTCGAATAAGCAGAATCCGGAGCTGCTGTCCTCCGCGAGCAGCAGCAATGAAGGAAACTCCACAGAGCAAACAACTGAAGAGCTCCTCACAGACTCTAAACTTCCTCCACACACAATTCACTTTAGTTTGTTTCTACTCTCTCTTTAACACAACAGAAGACAGCAAGAATACTGATACACGGTGCCCGTTTGGTTGGGGTGGTGGAATGGAAACGAAATGGAATCGGTTAAGGGGAAGGAATGGAAATGGAAATGATTTGATTACTTCTATGAATAAAAAGACCTCTAAACAAACACAGTTTTTGATTGATTCGGAATCATTCCGTTATCGGGAATGATTTCCAGCGATACCAAATGAGACTTAGTGTATATGTAGATTTATCCAATGAAGAAGGAAGCTAAGCAGGAAATTATTGAATGACTTGGGTGATGCCGTCAATTTGTCAAAGCCTGGCGGCTCTTCTTGTTGACCAATCCAACCATTCAATCAGTAAAATACAAATTTGCTTTGTTTATAATTAGGGGTTGAATTTGCTGACATTCTCCGACATTTATTCCTCCAAATTCTTTTACATAAAGTGTGGGGCTTGTTTTTAGTTTTTACTCGTGCAATAAACCAAAAAAATAGTCTTTAGAATCAAAATCTTAATCAAATTGCTTATGAATCTAATATTCCATCAATATCAATATCAAGTTAAAATCATTATTCCTCAATTGCACTCCAAATAAGTATAAGCGGTATACTCCATAGCCATTTAGATGACTTAACTTTATCTTTTCGGATCTAATTTAAAGTCAAAAAGATTTTATCCTAAAACAATTCTAATCTAATCGATATTAATAACAAGAATCGAAAACACAACTTTATAAAGAAAGTGATTTGTCTTAACACCTGAATCAGTATGGGTTGACGTGTTCAAGTATTTTTAGATTTTGTACAATAAAATTAGAATATATATAAACAAATAAGAGGGAATTTAAGTTGAGATAAAAGAACGTATATCAACCGTTAGATGTGTCAGATTCGATTTTAAACATAGAGTTAATTATACATATACATACCTCCCTCATAAGTAACATATGCCATGAATCTCAACAATACATCTAGATTAAATTAATATTTTATTATCGTTTTTATTTCTCACCTTCGATCTCATTGTCCCAAATTTGTTAATATATAATATTGAATCTTGATTCCTGACATGCAAGATGAGCAACCTTGCGGTCAATATTGATGTGGAAAATAACATGAGGTCGAAAACTTTGTAAAAACAAATCCTTTGATATATTAAAAATTGTCAAAATCATTGAAAATCACATCTTGCATACATTTTACTTAGATTCGAAATTTAAGTGCAATGTCAGATGTCATTTATTGTGTATAGTGGATCCGTGACTGAGTTGTCATTTTATGGCTCGGGTATTGTGTTAAGGAGACATATGTTCATTTCAACATTCTATAAAAGGGTTAAAGAGCAAAATACTATCACACCAACACTTCATTTTCTACTCTCATCTCAATCAACTAGCACAACTTCTCTCTTTATTTATTGTTCACTACAATGGATCATAACGGAATTCCCCTTCCAAATCCTTTGTTTTTCAATCAAAAACCACCACATGAGTTATCCACAACACCCCGAAACTCAAAACCCACAATACATGAGTTATCCGCAACACCCTCAAAACCAACAATTCATGAATTATGTGCACTACCACAAAACTTAAAACTTACAATGCACGAATGTTCCAGAATACTACCACCAAACTCAAAACCCAAATGAACACTCGATCACAACATCTCAACCTATTACCATCCCACCTTTTGGGACTCATGAACCGGCAGTTAATCTAGACAATGACCATGAAGATGAAGTTCAAGTGACAACCGAAGAAGTTGCTAGAAGGTTGCGTTGGGGGGAGTCGAAGACACTTTACTTATTAATGGATGGATGAACACGAGCAAAGGTGTCATCCGAGGAACCAACCAATGTAGCAACACCTATTGGAATCGAGTTTCTTCCTATTATAACAAAAGGAGAGAAGATTTACCATCTTGCTCATGGAAACACTTGTTGAAGTTGATGTCTTCATTGTAAGTCTATGATCTATTTAATGTTATTAATGTATCACTTGAAGTTGTTTTTTTTGTTTAAATTGGATTTTTATTTGTAAGATAATGTCTCATTTTATGTCTAAGATCTATTTTAACATGTATTTTTTTTTAATTTTAATATAGAAAATACATATAAAAATAAATATTATATCATAATGATAAAAATAACTTCTTATCTAACATAAATTTAAAAACGTTAAATGTTTAATACGTAAAATCTTATATACGCTACAAGAAGTATAAAAAATTTTTTTATCGAAATATATGCACAGTGAGTATCATTGGATAGATAAAACTAAATCCTATTTCTTTTTTTTAATTAATATTGATACGGAAAAAGGGTTTTAAATTTAATTAAAACCTCCTACCACATGGCGCGCTGTCACTGACCGAATTTCGGCAAGTGAGGGCGCGCCTATTGCTGGACAGCAGCCAAAACGCCGTCGTTTCAATACGTATAAAAGAAGAAGAAAATCAAGATAATAGTCGACACCAATTATCTATCATAACCAGTGTTTTGGAAGAAACTTATTTCACTATAGTAAATTAAGTAATTTATAGTTGCCCTTTATATTTATTTTATAATTCTGATGTTTTAAGATTCTATACTTTTAATGTTGTTTTCATACCGTCAAGTAGTATAAATAGAGGTCCATGCGTAATGTAAACCTCACTTCGTAGTTGAATAATCTTATATATATATATATATAGGAGTAACACCCCTTGCCACGTGTCACGCAAAAAAATACTCACCGCCACATGTAATTTTAGCATTTAACCACAACTCACCAAAATATTAATTAAGTTTATTTATTACAAAATTATTTAACAAAATATTAAAATCAAATCTTAATTAAATTTATCCCTTTTAATCACCTTTTTTGTTAACTGATATATGTATAACAGATTAAAATCACATCCATAACAAATTTTAGCATTACAAAAAAAAGAGAAAAAAATTAATTAAATCCACTTTTAACAATTAAATGTTGCGGTTTTCATCCCTTCCAATTACCTTTTTTGTTACATGAGATTGTGTTATTTCTTAAATTAATTTATATATAACAATTAATTTAACACCATATGCTATAATGTACTATTTCTATTAATATATGAATCAGTATAAAAGGGGGAGAAAAATCAAAACATGAATTATTATACGGTTAGATTTTTATTAATGTATTATATAATATTATAAAGTGTACAAATATTTATTGCTTATTATCTACTCGATCTATCTAATGACAAAAAATAGTTTATATATAATTCCTTAAATAATTATAATAAAAAATAATATTTTTTTCAAAATCCCGTGCAAGACACGGATAATACACTAGTATTGAGTTTATTGACAATACCGATCGATCATTCAAACCTTAAAAGCGATAATGTTCTACAATTTTTGTTCGAGATGTGGTGCTCCTCTTCTCTTGTGTTATTGTAAATTTATTCCATCAATCTAGGTTGAGTCGGGTATTGATTTTTTGAGCGATTCTCTTATCTCTTTTTTTTTTTAATAATTATTTTGACTATATCTTTTCGAGTATTGACGAGAGATAACTGAATACTTGAGGTAAGAAATTTATATTCAGATTCTTGTTTCATGGCGGGTTTAGGACATGCCAACTTAGCTATTCAAGTACTAGGGTTTTCTTGTAGGTGTCATAGAAGATCTTAACAAAAAAAAATCGGACCTATATAAACAAATTTTAAGGGTTCATATTTATAGGTTACATTAAATACGTCCATGTGTACCCATGTTAATAAGTGTGACCACTTATTAAATTTATATTTTGGGATGGTTTAGTCGGTCATTCAAATAAAAACAAACATAACATTAAAGAAAGAGAAAAATGCAATAAATATGTTTAATATTCACCTTATATTATAGTATCTTAATAATATATTTAAATTAATTAAAATTTTATTTTAATTATTCCGAGTTTCATTGCCATTACCTGTCTTTGGTACAGTTAGAAAGAAAATCTCTTCTATTCATAGAGGAAGTGCTATCTAAGGGGTTTCTAAGCCCAGTCCTTGAATTCCGTTCCGTAGTTCAATCCGGCTCATAACGCACTACGAAACCTCAAACGTTTATCTGAAGGAACATTTAGTATAGAATCTGTAAAAAAATTATAAGGAAATCAAAGTCAAAAGTCAATTAATTATTTGATTATTAATCAACATGCTATAGAAAGGCTTTATCCATTCCTAGCTAGGTCATTACCTTATTATACACATTTTGGAAAAACTTTATCTTATATAACTTTCCCTTGGAGGAAAAAAAAATCTCCCTTTTTCATATACTGAAAGTCCATTAAATCCATTTATGCTACCATGCATATATTCTCGAAAATGTTGTCGGTAAGAAATGAATATATATTGAAAATATTAATATATTGACAAGAGATTTATGGCATGATACCCGTGTTCTGAATGTCGTCTTTTTAGTTTGACGTTGTTGTTTTGGTGGCGTTTCGAGTTGTTTGTCAAGAAGGGGGCGTGAATTTGTGATCGACTCCTGACGGCTCTAGTGCGAGTCCAAATCTGAGGTGTCCACAATTGTTCCCCAGGCTTTTTACCTGTGTACTTCCTTCGAAGACAGACTTTATGCTTGCCACTTCCTGCTGACTGCATCATCATCCTACTTTCGGGTTTTTTATGTTGTATTTCGTGTATTCTTTTTCTTCTTTTATTGTGACTCTTTATGACGGTTAGTCCGTCTGCCGATTTTTTTCGGCCTTTCGATCCACTAGACGGCGTGTCGTCTATTGTTTTCGAACCGCTTTCCTTTATAAAAAAAGAAAAGAAAAGAAGAGATTTATGAATTTTATAAGGAGAAATTATTTTTATAAAAAAAATATATTTTTTGAAGAAAAAGCATAAACTATCATACTATATGTGCATGTTCATAACAATGTTTCTTTTATAAGTTTCTAAGATGACTAGGGTTTGTTCTACGTAAGTTATTTGTCTAAAGTATGTGTTTTTAAGTCATCCTAAATAAATATCTTATATTAAAATATATAATTCCATAATTTGAAAATTTCATTGACTTTTTCTATAGTTTAATTTTGATAAAACTCTTGTTCAAGTTCTTTTACCAAAATAACGTTGAAATTTTATAAAAAAACTGTGATATCAATGATTAATTCCATTAGATTATAAACTATATATATATATATAAACAGCTTACTGAGTGCATAATTATGAAGAGGTTACAAGAGTGTCTAATCGTTAAACTAGCCCTAATTATTTACGTAAACTATCATATTCGTAATCGGAACTAGAGGCGGGAGTACAATGTGACTGGATCGAAAATCAAGAAATAATTGTCTTTGTAATCCCTTCGGGAAGATGTTGGCATACTGAAATGCACAAGGGATATGTAAAACTCGAACGTGACCGAACACGGCCTTATCAATTATCATGAACAAAAATGGATGTCAAGCACAATATGCTTGGTCCGTTGATGTTGTACGGGGTTGCTAGTACGATAAGTTGGATGAAATGTTGTTAGTGTATACAATAAACGCCTTATCGACTGGACAATGAAGATCAAGTAACAGATTGTGTAGCAATGAACATTGTGAGGCACCATTTGCAACTCTCCTATATTCGGCCTCAACACTAGATCGAGAGACCACACTGTCATTTGACATACTAAAAAATGAGGGTGTCATTAGATTTGTGTCTAAATAAGGAATAAGTTTATAAAATATTTTACCAATTACTAAGTTACCTTGATTAACTAAATAATATTATTAATAATATCTATAGTATACGTATGTTTGTTTGTTTTTTGATAAAAAGAGAGCCTAAACTCATGAATTAAAAACTAACAAAACAAAATTACAAGCGAATATTCCGTGGCAGACTAATTCCACGGAAATCGTCCGACACTAACACACTAGTAGAAGGTGGGGGAGAGTCTAAAACGTGGCAACCTAAAGGAAAAGAGAAAGCAAAACGAGTCAGCGAATCCACGACTCTATTACCTTCCCTATAAATATGACTAAACCTAATGGTCCAGCCCCGAGTAAAGAAGCCTTGGCACATAATAACCAGGTTGGAAAGTGGATGAAGACTATCAACACCTTGCTCAACAAATTTGCACACGAGTTCTGAATCCGTTTCAACAAGCACCAATCGAAGCCCGAGATCCCAAGCAATCTTCAGTCCGTGAACAACGGCCCATATTTCCGCAGCAGTGGCAGACACCATGCCCAGATTTGCACCATACCCAATCATCCACGTCCCATGCTCATCACGCAAACAACCACCAGCAGTTGCAAGGCCCGGATTACCTCTGCTAGCTCCGTCCACGTTGAGCTTGACCCAACCTTGCATAGGAGGAGACCAGTGAACCCAAACCTCATACCTCCCGGAAGTCCCTGATTGAGACGAATCGTCACTGGAAAACACTTCATAATTCTCTCTATACTTCGACCAAAGGAAGTCAACCTTATCAACAACACTCGCTTCTCCCCTGAACACTCTGTTGTTCCGCCAATCCCAAGCCCACCATAGGATTAGCATGAACAACATATTCCATTGAACATCGGGCACAATTTCTTTGATGCTCAGCAGGTACAATGCACTTCCACACGTTCTGAAAGGAAGGACAGTCTCTGAAAACATGCAAGAGAGACTCACAAGACCCATAACAAACATCACAATCTGCACAATCATCCATGTGTCTCCTATTCCACTCCTGGTTAGTCAGTAGCCTACCCCAACACACTTTCCCCATAAATAATCTAAACCTTTCCGGAACCTTACCTTTCCAAATACGATCAAGAAGTCCACGTCTATGTGTTGGTATGTGGATATCCCTACGCAAAAACTCCATAACCGATCTCACCGAAAAACTCCCATTCTTGGACCCTTTCCAACGAACAACATCAGCCCGAGCATTGCTGCTAGGAGGAGGAGTAGCCATAAGTCTTAGCAAACACAAATTAGTCACGTTGTTAGAAATATACTGCCAGTCCCAACCCCCAACATGAATCCCCACATCAGCAACACTCAACACCATATCCACCATAGATAGATCAACAGTCGCCGACTCCCTCAAGAAGGAATCACCCAACCACAGATCCTCCCAAAACTTGATCGATCGGCCATTTCTAACATTCCATGCAATGTTTTTAGATACAATCTCCTTATACCCTTTCACTATCCCTCTCCAAACAATCGAACTGTCTTGCTTGAGAGAAATGAAAGACGGCCAATCTCGCCCAACTTGGCGGTACTTGTGACGAATGGCCCTAGACCAAATAGACTTAGGCTCCGAGTAGAGCCTCCAACCAAGCTTGCTCAAGAGGGCTAAGTTAGCATCACTCGCACAATGAAGACCAAGCCCACCCTTATTCTTTGGAAGGCACAAATAATCCCACTTCACAAGATGAATTTTCCTGGACTCACTATCACTACCCCATATAAAGTCTCTACTAATCTTGTCCAACTTGGCACAAATGTGACTGGGGAGAACCAAAACTTGCATCAAATGGGAAGGCATAAGGACGGACCTAGCCAACGTGAGTCTCCCTGCCATACTTAGAGACCTTCTCTTCCAACCTGCAAGACGAGACGACACTCTCTCAATGGTTGGGATATAAAGGTCCCTGGAAGACCCCCCATGCACGATAGGCATGCCCAAATAAAGCCCAAGATTACGTGTACTCGGAATCCCACTCATACGACTCAAAAGTTCTTCAGTTTGCCCTCTCAAGTTATGAGACACAAAAAGCTTCGACTTGGGAGCTCTGACCTTCTGCCCAGATGCCGCACAAAAACTCGAAAGGATATCACGAATAACTTCAACTTGGGACGTAGAAGCTTCAGCGAAGAGGAGTATATCGTTCGCGAAAAATAAATGGGATATAGTTGGGGGCCCACGTGACAGTTTCATAGGTTTCCACTGATTAGCGCCTACATCCTTATCGATGAGATGTCCGAGTCTCTCGAGGCATAAGACAAATAAGTACGGAGAGATAGGGTCCCCCTGACGAACACCTCTAGTCATATTAAAATAAGAAGTTTTTTCACCATTCCATAGCACGTTTATCCTCCCAGTAGTCACGCAACACATAACCCGATTAGCCCAGCTTTCCGGGATATCCGCATCTTTTAAAGTCTCCTCAATAAACTCCCATCTTAATCGATCATAAGCCTTCTCGAGATCCAGTTTCAAAATCATCCACCCCTTACGGCCCTTCTTCGACTTCATAGTATGTACTTCCTCATGAACTAGCACAATATTATCAGACATTAGTCGGTTAGGAATAAAGCTACTCTGCATAAGTCAGGTAAGGGTATTCATCAGCGGCTTGAGTCTATTCACCAAGACTTTGGTAATCATTTTATAAAAAACATTTCAAAGACTAATAGGGCGGAAGATGGATGTGTTCTGGTTTATCGACTTTGCCAATGAGCACCACTAAAGTTTCATTAGCCTCCTTGGGTAAGATGCCACCATTAAGGAAATCCATGACCAACTTCCGTACCGATTCTCCCACAATCGGCCACATTTTTTGATAAAAACACGGATTAAAACCATCCGGTCCCGGTGCCTTGCTAGCACCCATGTCTTGCACAGCTTTCCAAACCTCCTCCTGAGAAATATGCCTAGAGAAAGTGTCTCTTTGCTCCTCCGACAGGCTAGGGAAGGAGCCAGATGGGATGGGCAGGAGCGTAGGGAGCTTAGACGGGCCATACAACTCTCTCTAGAAATCCGTTAAAATCCGAATGAGTTCATCTTTCTCCAAGACCCAAGAACCATCCGTAAACCTTAGCGCCTCAACCTGGTTCTTCTGCATGCGTATGACCGTTGATAGATGAAAAAACCTAGTGTTTTTGTCTCCACATCTGTCTAGATTCTGATGTCATAAACTCTCTTCCTGTTCAAGCACCCGATCCAAATCCGAATTAAGTTGAAGTTCTCTACTAATAGCAACGTCCGTAGCCTCCTGTAATTCCAACCAGACACTTTCAATACATCGGATTAACTCACTTTTCCGGGCATGGATATTACCGAAAATCTCCCTATTCCACTTGCTAAGAGCCCTACGAAGCTTAGCCAAGGCTAGAGGGAGAGAGGAGAAATAATCTCAAGCCGAAGAAATAATATTACCAAAATTCGGATGTTCAAGCCAAGTGTTGATAAATCTGAACGGTATTTGCTTCGGATTTTCAACAAAAAATCCATTAAGAGAGAGAAAAGGAGGATTATGGTCCGACGATAGACGAGACAAGTGTCTAACCGAAGCGTTCTCCCATTTAGTACGACCCCCGGTATTACACAAATTCTGTCGAGCCTCTTGGCAATCCTGTGAGACGAATCTCTCCCCCTAAACCACGTAAACTAGGTACCTTCTTCATAAATGAAATTTATCATTTTGCTCTGTAATTGCATTCACTTCATAAATGAAATTTTTATGGAAATGGCAAAACATAGGTAACTAACTCCGATAGAAGAAGGTCATACAACGTTTGATACAAGTTAGTAAAATTATACCACCAAGTTTGTTATTCCAATAGAAGTTTTGATCGTTATAGTTACGAATTATTTGAGTTGATCAATTTTAACCCTTTGTTCGATCAGTAAAGTCTAATTTCGAGTGAAATGAATTATTTCGCACCCTTTATTGTATTTCGAGCGAAATGAACAATCTTTGAAATATTTTCATCTAAATAATATATTCGGTATTTTTTCATATTAAAACTTTTATTCGGTTTTCTTTATTTGTGCCTTATTGGAAGATCCGGTGAGATTATTTTCAAGCTAAGACCGGGATACACTGTGAAGCACTAACCCGTGACATCCGAGTTCCTAGAACTTGGGGTGTTACATCTAAAAACATTAACAATCGGAATGCTCAAAATTCGATAGATATGTTAAGAATCGATACTAAAAACCCCCTACAAATTAAAATGATCGGAACTATAAAAAAAGAACTAGCAACCTTAACAAACGAAATTGTACAATTATGATAAAACTTTCTAATAGCAATTTAAAAAATAGCCAAAATCTATAAATACTAACCATGGATATGTTAAGATTCACTACTAAAAAACCACAACTAAATGACCGGAAATAATAAATAAAAATAAATAAATAAATAAATAAAACTAGCAACTTTAATGAACAAAATTCAATCGATACTAATAAAAAATCCTAGGAACAATCGAACTCATCACTATATACAATACCAATCGAAATTAAAATAATTCCGTTTTTTTCCACTAATCACATGAAACATAAGATATTATTATAACAAATCGGTTACAGGGAGGGAGAAAACACAAAATTCAAAACAAATATACAGTAAGACCTACTGAACAACAATGTCACACAAAAAAAAAAACCGTTCAATCGAAATCAAAACAACCAACATACTAACCCTTAGAACCTTCTTCCAAAGTAGAGAACTTTAATATCGATGAACATTTTTCTGAACAATCGCCAAAGATATTACAGAGTATAAAACATCTAAATCGTCGATATACTTAAATACCGCTAAAATATAGAATTACATTACCATACTTGTTATTCAATTTATTTAAATAATATTTATAAATTTTAATCTAAGTATTTTTTACACCCATAAACATTTATAGTGGATCAATATCTTAAACGTTAAATGATTTATACTCCTTACAATACAATAGGTTTTCACTTAAACCTGACTATATATATATAACCGAAAATACCTATAAATAAAATAAAAACATAAATAATCTATATCCGAACAAATAAAACCCAAAATATTAAATCTTATGTACCTCTTAATGTGGATAATGACGAAGGAAGCTAAGCAGGAAATTATTGAATGACTTGTGTGATGCCGTCATTTTGTCAAAGCCTGGTGGCTCTTCTTGTTGACCAATCCAACCGATTCAATCAGTAAAAATACATATTTGCTTTGTTAAATTTGTTTATAATTGGGGGTTGAATTTGCTGATATTCTCCGACATATTTTCCTCCAAATTCTTTTACATAAAGTGTGGGGCTTGTTTTTAGTTTTTACTCCAAAAAAATAGTCTTTAGAATCAAAATCTTAATCAAATTGCTTATGAATCTAATATTCCATCAATATCAATATCAATATCACAATATCAATATCACGTCAAAATCATTATTCCTCAATAGTCATCGTATTGCACTCCAGATAAGTATAAGCGGTATACTCCATAGCCATTTTTTATCTTTTCGGATCTAATTCATAAGTCAAAAAGATTTTATCCTGAAACAATTCTAATCTAATCGATATTAATAACAAGAATCGAAAACACAACTTTATAAAGAAAGTGATTTGTCTTAACATCTGAATCAGTATGGGTTGACGTGTTCAAGTATTTTTAGATTTTGTATAATAAAATTGGAATATATATAAATAAATAAGTCGGAATTTAGGGTGAGATAAAAGAACGTATATCAACCGTTAAATGTGTCAGATTGATTCGATTTTGAACATAGAGTTATATATATACACACATATACATACCTCCGAGTAGCATACCCATGAATCTCAACAATACATCTAGATTAAATTAATATTTTATAATCGTTTTTATTTCTCATCATCTCATTATCCCAAATTTGTTCATATATAATATTGAATCCTGATTCCTGACATGCAAGATGAGCATTCTTGCGGTCAATATTGCTGTGGAAAATAACATGAGGTTGAAAACTTTCTAAAAACAAATCCTTCGATATATTTAAAATTGTCAAAATCATTGAATATCACATCTTGCATACATTATACTTAAAAGTCTATGTTACATTCTATGTTATTCAAGGAACTTCTAAGAAGCTGTATAGCCCTTTGTTTTTGGTCAATGCATGTTTGGAAAATTTAATTCCCCTACCCCACCCCACCTTATTTTCCTATATATAAATATACCCTAACCCTAAAGTTGTTCTCCACAACAATATATTTTTTCTCTTTCATCTCCAAACTAAAACTCATCATACCATTACCAATGGAAGGAGGCTCTTCATCTAGAGGAGGAAATAAGGAAGCAGAAGACAACAACAACAACACAGTCCGATATCGCGGCGTTCGAAGACGGCCGTGGGGGAAGTTTGCAGCCGAGATACGAGATCCGTCTAAACATGGTGCGCGCGTGTGGCTCGGAACGTTTGATACTGCAGAGGAGGCAGCACGAGCGTATGACCGTGCTGCCTTTACTATGAGAGGGCACTTGGCCACGTTGAACTTTCCGAGTGAATACTTGTCGCAGGTTGCTACTTACTCTTATCCTACGCATTCTTCTTATTCTCGGCCTTCGACATCGTCAACAACCACCTCGTATTTGGGTCGGCCGACGGGGAGGCCGGAAACTGGTGGGTCGTCGTCTAGTGGGAGTAGAGTACAGGGAAGGCAGGTGATTGAGTTTGAGTGCTTAGACGACGACGTTTTGGAGGAAATGCTTAAATCAGATGAAAGATAGAGAGACGTACGTATATACAACTGTTTGGTGAGGTTAAGGTTATTTGCTCTTTTTGAGTTTCTGTGATGCACATTTCCAATCGAACTGTTGTGTGATTATATATAACTTTCTGGCTCTTAGGACAAAAGCAAAAATATAATCCTCTATCTCGAATAAACTCATTATACAATCACTATATGATACCAATTGGTCCATTTAATTATCTAAAAATGATTTTTAAAAATGGATTGTTACCGGATAGAGTCAGTTGTTTGGTCAATATAATAAATATTTAAAGATTTTAAAAATAAAAAGTAAATATTTTACTTCCTTCTTGTTAATTAGCTATCATCGTTTTGTTTTTATTTCTATCCTTCGTCAAAACAATATCCTAAAAAATATAGAGAAATCGTTAAATTTAGAAAATCTCAATTTCACGATAAAAATAATATTTTAAAAAATTGAAAATTTTTAGAAAGTTTTCCAAATTATTATGCAGATTAAAATGTATAATTTTTATGAATCGATTTTTGATAGAGCATAAGAAAGATAAGACATTATTTTTTTCAATATATTTTTTTTTTGGTACAAAAATGGTTCGAAAAGTGTCATGCCCTGGTGCGCAATGCGCATAATATAATGTTTTTCTTACAACAACTGCAATTTTCTGATTATATAATCCAAATGTATATATAATGTTTTTAGAAATATATTTGTATGTTAACAGAATTGAATATATCTAAGGTTATGTGAAAATGTCCGACAAGTTATATGTTCATGTGCCTAAAACTCACATAGCATCTACAAACTAATTTACATGTTGTTTCCAAAGAAAATAAAATTAAGTACTATGTTCATATAATCGAATATTTATCGTATTATGCATGAATATCATATCTCCTCTTTTCACTCGCATTGAATATGAAATATCATGTATCTATAATGCATATAGTCTATTACAATGCAACTCGTCAAGACCGACTAGCGAAAAATTAATTTTTTGTGAAAATTCAACATATAATGAGGAACACATTAGTAGATATATCTTCACATCGGTTTAGTTATAGTGAAATTTTAGAGAAAAAAAAAATTCACCTAGAATTGAATGAATCACATTCAAATAGATAATTCAATGATTAATGGGCTCGAATCTAGGGGGGAAAAAATTAAGGACACCAAATTTAAAAAAAATACTTCAATAAATATCTATGAATTATAAATCTAAATCTAATTTTAAGAAAAATACCATTTATGTTTCCAAAGTAGTTTCAAACACGCTTTTCTTCTTCAACCTTGTATTCTTCCAATTTCATTCAATGTTATATTTTAAAAAAACTTTTTCTCTTTCTCTTTCTATATCTTTAATTTTTCTTTCTTGTATTCTTCAATTTACTTCAAATGATTTTTTTTAATCTATGGGAGTGATAAGGTAGATTAAAGATTTATGAATGAGTTACAATAAAGAGCGACGAGAATAAGTTGAATATTGATGTGTGTCGATGAATCATGAAGAACGAACTAAATTGGTTGAAATAACGTGTTATCTTTTTATATGGTGAAATTTCAATCCGTTTAGTTGTATTTATTAGTTATTATATATTTGGCTTGAAAAATCTTATGTTAAAGGTATTGGTATGATTTTTGATATTTCAAAACTAATTTAACATGCTTACAAGGTATTTGATATAATGATACCTAGAAATTTTTGTGTTGTTTTGGTTCAATCTTAATAAACTGAAACTCATTGATAGAATTGTAGTTTTTAATTAAAAAAAAATGTACAATATTAAATCAAATTACTAAATATATATCATTGAGGGCTTTTTTATAAGTAATATTGTTCGTCAAAAGCCGACCCTGCCTCAGAGGCAACTTGTCAAAGATAGCAGAAGCATTGTAAACTTGTTAACTTCTTCTCTTATGTCTAATATATACGGACTTTTTCGAACGAATGGATATCGATATGAATACATTGAAATTATGTCCATAGTCACACCACGCCACATCTACTAGTAGCCACACCAGTGTCGAGCAATCATTTGGATACGTACATGCAAGGCATTCAATATCGGTCACCGGCCGACACAAGTGTTCAATGAGTCTGAATAGAACTATTCTTTCACCTTTTACTAAAAGAAATACATAACCAATGAATGATCGATAATCGTTATTTATGCGTTTAGACTGTCAATGCGGTGGCAAATCAAGGAACCGTTTTGCATATGTCGTGTATTCATCGAGTAGGTTTTGAGGAAGTTATTGAGTCTATGCATTACATTGTCACGTTTTAAGAATTCGTTGAGGCTATATGCATATAATCATTGATGTCACGTTAATGACAATCCTTTATATCACACGTCAAATGAATTAGTGAGGTAAATTACATGTAACATTATGACACGTGTTCGTACTTTTTGTTCTGATGATTGAGAGCACGAATTGAATATGAATTCAAAATAATCGGCAAATTTGGGTCATTAAGATCGATGGACCACCGGACGTATCAGGCGGCCATGCATGATCAATTGGTGTTGTACAAAGTTGGAGATGGCGATGGTGGTCACAAATGATACTAAGTTGGAGATGGCGACGGTGGTCACAAAGTTGGAGATGCCACGTTTCATTACTTATTCCGTCTTACTTTCAAACAATATTAATCAATACTATATATAAGTCGTGATTTTAGGTGCAATCACTTAAATTTACAATAGACAACGAGGCGACTTAACTAGGGTTTTTGAAAGGAATGTTTGTGAAGCACGAGATAATTTTGGTGGTACGAAATAAGTCAACAACGAAGCATAGCAAGAAAACACGATTAGAAGTGAAGGTGGTGGGAGACATCGGTTCAAAACACTAATATCAAAGTTTCTCTGAAGAGGATGTTGTTGAGAGACGAGTCAAGTACTACCGGATAGTATCGTCGGATAAGTGGATATGACAAAACTTTATCTCGTGATGTGAAAGACAAAACTCTACAAAAGAGTTTTCCGGAAGAGAGTCATCAAGACACACACCTACCCACGGCATCGACCAAGATGAAGTACTCAAACTATACATCATATAAAGATAGAGGACTCAAATGTTCATCTTATTCAGTGGAAGGAATATTTCCTATATGCAAAAGTCTTAGCTAAATAAAGAGTGATTCTATTCTAAGAAGCTAAGATACGGAGCTAAAGATAAGGCTAATGCATAGAATACTAGTATATCTAATATTTTCTCTCGAGTAGGAGTATGTAAATTGTGAACGTACAACTTGAAAAGGAAATAATGAAATTGGCGGTGACATATGGGCTTTGCGAAGAGATATGTGAGTTGATCAGAAGAGAGGATGTAGCGAGTTGTGATGTTACTAGCATGTACTTGATCTCAGCTCGAATGATATTAAAATCGATCAACATCAATATATATGTTTGGTGCGTGCGTTTATTAAATACCGGATTAGATGCAATGTAGAGTATAACTTCATTTTCACACCATAAGGTGTTGGTCGAGGAAGGATAATGCCGAGTGAACGTAGTAGAGCTTTAAGCCAAATCGGTTCACATATCGTACTGAGGGACCATAGCTCGGTATTCCGATTTTCTAGAGGAGAAAGAGACGATTTGTTGTTTTCTAGTTTTCCATGACATGTGTGATGTACTACTGGTCATGATGAAGAAACCGTGAAGGGGCAACGGGTTACTAGACCTATAGCGTAACCGGCAGCCATAAGACTTGGCCCAAAGATTGCTTCAAGTAGCGAAAAAACTCGGGATGATGGAAGCCATTGTTTTTTTTTTTGTAGGAGCCTTGACAAACTACGTACAAGAAGGGATAAATGACAACTAAAATTGGGTCTTGTAATTATGAGCAAAATCAATTTACTAACAATCAAATGGTTAAGTTATGTGAAAAAATGTTTGAACAAACTTGTAATGTATAAGACGAGAAATCAGTCTAGAGCGACTGTTTAGCCAAACACAAAGCATCAAACAACAAGAACATTTGTTTACGAGGTTCGGAGCAAGTCCTACGTCCCCGGGATCTCAGATATGATCCAATCCACTAGAGAATGAGCCAAATCCAGACAAGAGTTATAGATACAGAAAGTTAAGAGTAAAAACCAAGAGCAAAGAATAGAGAGAGTAGAAGTAACATCCAAACAATGACAAGAACATAATACAAATCTGTATGTCGATACAAGATGCTTCCAAGCTAAGAACCATAGGAGGAACCAGCGCTCGATCTCACTATCTGTTGGTGAAGAATTCTCAGACAAGCTTAGATCTCGGGAGGAGATGAAGCTCTTCGCTCTCAGACCAGAAACTAGGGCTAGATCGAAGAGAGCGGAGAAGAAGAGATGAGGAAGATGAAGATAGAGAAGCTCGATACTCTGATACGGCTAGGGTTGGAACACAACTAACTATATGTATCATATGAGTTCATCTCCAAACGATGTCATTTGGATTAATGAACCAACTTAGACAAAAGAGCAACTCCGGTTCACTCTTATATCATAAACAATACTCAAAACCAGTTCCTCCACAAGATCACAAGTTCGAGTCTCTTTGACGGCTTAAACTTCTTAACAATTCACCACTCTAACTCTTGTAGTTTTGGCTCATTTAATCTAGTAAAGTTGGACTGCATATCTTCATCATCGATCCAACCTTCATCTGCTATTGTAACACCCCAATTCCGTTAAACTCGAGGTGCTACTGGGCTAGGATCTCACAATGGATCATGACCCTAGTCTGACAACAAGTTCACTGAATCTTACAACAAGGCACCGATAGATTAAATACAAAACGTCAAACTGATATAAAGTATCAAAAGGTTTATACAACGTGTTGCTGAATACAATCAAAACATAAATATATACATGATCAAAAGATCTCATATCCCACGAGGACGACCTAGTGTATGGAGCCCTTAGTAGATCACCCCCTCTGGATCACTCTACAGCTCTCCTAACCTGCAAAGGATCTACAACACGGTATAAAACCGTTAGCTAACCATACACATATATAAGAAGATACATGAGCACAATCACACACCAATGAATAGTAAACACATCACCATGCTATCACACATTTACCCGGTTTATTATCTTAATAACGTCCAGTCACTCAAGCGTATATATATATATATATATATATATATATATATATATATATATATATATATATATATATATCAATATGAATATAGGTGACACGAGGAATATAACCCTCACCTCTCGGGAATGGTGCCAGCTGGAGTGGTGATCCGGTCTCACCTCCCGTGTACCCTATGGGAGTGGTGCAGGTGGCCGGCCCACTGAGCCAGACTGGCCTGCCCGAAGAGAACCTCCAGACTCCCGGCGGGATGAAAGGACAAGTTGTCACGGCCCTACAATGGGCAGTCACTAAACCATAGGTAGGTAATCATCACAACTCATACTATCAATCATATAACACACACACCACTCATGCACACATCCAATATATGAATGGTAGCTAAGTAAGTCCTATGGACTTACCTCAACCTCGGAAGTCTCAAACCCAATCGGCTCCAACTCTAGAGATCAACACTGCCTAAACAAGGCATAACAACATATATCAAACTCATATCCATCACAGGGGTCACACCTAGACCCAAGGGATCCATAAGGATCATAACCTAACTCATAAACCTCAAAGCCATAACCGGCATAAACGATAACGTGATCAACCTCATTCTATCCTCATATACGTACCTAGCATGCCACTAAACTGCTCATACTAGGAAAGGAAAGGATCTACCCAACTCTAGGTAGACCCGGGACAAGACGCACCTGCGTGACGGAAAGACGCAGGGGAGGAACAGGCAACACGCAGGCGCGGCAATCCTGGCCCGCAGGCGCGGTGACAGCGGCCGCAGGCAAGCGCAGGCACGGGCGCAGGCGCTGTGACACGGCTCCCGCAGGGGCGGCGACTTCCAGGCGCGGGTGCGGCGACAAGGGTCCCGCAGGGGCGGCTTCTCTGGACCGCGGGGGCGACAGTGCAAAATGTGATCCCGCGGCTCCTCTTCGGCTCTTAACGTGATCAAATCACGTCTTCTCTCATCTAAAGTTACACATATACATATACATACATAAACCAACATCAATATACCTCAACATACATCTAATCCTAAGCTAGGAAGAGGAAACAAGGAAGAAAGAAAGGAAGAAGAAGCAAGAAGCTCACCACACCTGTGGTCCTAGGCCAGGAAAAGATCACCAACACAGCCTCAGCTGGCTCCCAAGCTCAACAACAACATCATACAACATCAACCTCAACAAGGCCACACAAAACCTCTTCCAAAACAAAAGGAAACCAAGTACAAGATCAAGAAGGAAGCAAGAAGGACGTGAAGGCAGCTGAGAAAGGGAATGATGATGCTCAGCAAGACAAAGCAAAGGAATTAGGTTAAGGAAGTGAAAGAGTAAAGCACGGGTCAAAGGTCAACAAAGCCGGCTGCAGCCGCAGGAAACCGCAAGGGCGGGTTTCCTGGCCGCAGGAGCGGCCTCACAGACCCGCGGGGGCGGCTAAGGCTAAACTAGCTCCCAAAGACTAAGGCTCTTACACCTCACCCCCCTAAAAACAAGTTTCGTCCCGCTCAAACCACTCGGACTCAAAAGCCGAGGTATAACACTCCCTATATATCCTCAAACATGAGCATGGAGGAAATCATCAACTCCAGCAACAAAGCTATACTATCCTATAATATAATCTCATCATTAGGGCATAGAGGAAAAACATCTCTAGCCCATTTTGTAATCATATCACCGGGGCATAGAGGAAGAACATCTCTAGCCAATACTGTAATCATATCACCGGGGCATAGAGGAAAAACATCTCTAGCCAAAACTATGTCCATCAAAATAGCATGGATGAATAACCATCTCCAGCTAACCCTAATCATATCACAATAGCATGGAGGAAAGAGCCATCTCCAGCTATAAGCAATAATCATACTAGCATAACAAGATCTCATAAGATCACACATCATAACACAACTAGTATGAAAATAAACACACCATAACATATAAGCACATAATTAAAACACTCACCAAGATAGTACTAAGATCTACTCGGTGATCCTACTGGTGCATCTAACTCGGCATAAAACTCTGGATAGTTCCTCTGGATACTATCCTCAGTCTCCCATGTAGCCTCATCAGGTCCTCGTCTCGACCACTGTATCCTCAGCATAGGAATGTCCTTCGAATGCAAGCGTCTCATACCTCGTTCTAGGACTGTAATCGGGTGCTCAACAAAAGTGTGGTCCGGCTCAACCACCAAATCATCATAACTCACGATGTGTCTCGGATCTGGTATGTACTCCCTCAACTGAGACACGTGAAACACAGGGTGAACACCCTCTAATCTCGGAGGCAAGGCTAATCTGTATGCTGCGCTCCCAACCCGATCCAGAATCTTGAACGGTCCGACATATCGGGGGCTCAACTTTCCCTAAATGCCAAAACGCCTAACACCTCGTGTCGGGGACACTCTCAGCCACACATGGGCTCCCACTCTGAACTCTAGAGGTCTACGCCTCCTATCAGCATAAGATTTCTGACGGCTTTGTGCAGTCAGCATCCTCTCTCTAATCAGTGCTACTCGAGCCACATCATCTCGAATTTGATCAGGTGTCAAACCACTAACCGTACTAGGCTCATCCCAACATAACGGTGTACGACATCTCTGCCCATACAGTGCCTCATATGGGGCCATCCCAATAGATGCATGTCAGTTGTTGTTGTATGAGAACTCAACAAGTGGGAGATGATCCGTCCACACTTGTCCCCAATCCAACACACAAGCTCGCAGCATATCCTCCAGGGTCTGAATGGTCCTCTCTGACTGACCATCTGTCTGAGGATGAAACGCAGTACTAAAATGTAAACTCATCCCCAGGGCAGTCTGAATCTGCTGCCAGAACCTCGAGGTAAATCGAGCAATCTCGGTTTGAGACGATCGTCCTCGGTACACCATGGAGTCTCACTATCTGTCTAGTGTACTCCTCAGCTAATATGCTCACCGGCCATGTTTCCCTGATAGGAATGAAACGTGCCGTCTTCGTCAGTCTGTCTACTATAACCCAGATAGCATCAAAACTCCGGCTCAGTCTCAACCTAGTCACAAAGTCCATGGTGACGTCCTCCCACTTCCTCTGTGGAACAGGAAGTGGATGGAGCTCACCTACAGGTCTGCAATGCTCCATCTTGACCCGCTGGCAGGTCGCACACTGTGCCACAAATCTGGCCACATCGGGCTTCAGCCCTCCCCACCAATATAAACGTCTCAAATCCTAATACATCTTACTCGTACCAGGATGTATAAAGTAAGGTGTATAGTGAGCCTCCTGTAAAATCCTCTGACCTAGATCTGCATCAGCAGGTACACAAACGCGACCGCGGTGTCTCAATACTCCATCTGCTCCCAGAAGAAACTGTGGTGCCTTATCCCGAGACATCCTCTCTCTGATCCTCATTAAGGTCGGGCATGTCTCCTGCTTCTGTTGAATCTCGTTCAACAGATCAGGAAGAACCTCTAAAGTACTCACTCGGGCATCCTCATCAGGAAACTGGATGTCCAACTCTAACCAGATTAGGTCTCTCTATAACTGAGACTGTACTGTCAATCTCGCAATCGCCTGCTCTCGAGGCGTCTTCCTGCTCAGGGCGTCGGCGACAACGTTCGCCTTCCTTGGATGGTACAAAATCTCTAGGTCAAAATCCTTGATCAACTCAAGCCACCCACACTGGCGGTTATTCAATTCCCGCTGCGTGAAAATGTACTTCAGACTCTGATGGTCTGTGAAGATCTGACATGTAACACCATACAGGTAATGTCTCCAGATCTTCAGTGCATGGACTACCGCTGCCAACTCCAGATCATGAGTCGGGTACTTCTCCTCATACGTCTTCAGCTGTCGAGACGCATAAGCAATCATCCTGCCTCTTTGCATCAAAAGACATCCCAAGCCTAGCTTAATTGGATGCATCACTGTATACCACGAAATCCTCAGTACCCTCTGGCTGTGCCAAAACAGGAGCAGAAGTCAGACGTCTCTTCAGCTCCTCAAAACTCTGCATACACTGATCAGACCATACAAATCTGGTAGTCTTCCTCAGTAGACTCGTCAGTGGACGGGCAATCACAGAAAATCCCTCCACAAAACGTTTGTAATAACCGGCTAGGCCAAGGAAGCTACGTACTTCTTTGACGTTCGTCGGTGTAATCTAAGCTACTACTGCCTCAATCTTGGCCGGATCCACCTTGATCCCTTCAGCTGAAACCACATGACCCAGGAATGCTACCTCTGGCATCCAGAACTCGCACTTAGAGAACTTAGCATAAAGTTCTCTATCTCGTAAAACCTGCAATACAGTCCTCAGCTGTCCTGCATGCTCCTCTCTATTGCGAGAGTACACCATAATATCATCTATGAATACCACCAAAAACTGATCCAGGAAGTCGATGAAGATGTTGTTCAACAACTCCATAAAGACGATTGGGGCATTCGTAAGCCCAAATAGCATCACTACAAACTCGTAGTGGCCATATTTGGTCCGGAATGTTGTCATGTGCACATCCTGCTCTCTCACCCTCAGCTGGTGATATCCTGAGCGCAGATCAATCTTGGAAAACACAGTCGCTCCCCGAAGCTGATCTAACAAATCATCAGTACGAGGTAGTGGATACTTGTTCTTGATGGTCACCTTGTTCAGCTCTATGTAATCTATACACAATCTCAACGATCCGTCCTTCTTCCGTACGAAGAGGACAGGTGCTCCCCATGGGGACACGCTAGGGCGAATGAAGCCCTTCTCAGCCAGCTCCTCAAGTTGTTTCTTCAGCTCCAGCATCTCGACATGCGCCATCCGGTATGGGGCCTTCGAGATCGACCTCGTACCAGACTCTAACTCAATACCAAAATCCACACTCCTCTGAGGCAGCAAACTGGACGGCTCAGCAAACACATCTGCAAACTCACAGACCACTGGGATATCCTCTAATGTTGGACTCTCCCCCTCCTTCATGGCATAACACCAGAAGGCCTCACAACCCTGTACAATCAGTCTAGCTGCTCGTATCGCACTGATAACCATGCCAGATTTTCCAAGGTCCCAACCTCAAAAAACCTCTATTTGTCCTAACTCGGTAGAGAGGGTAACAGTCCTCCTACCTACATCTAAAACTACAGAATGTATATCCATCCAATCCATACCTAGTATGACTTCTTCATGCTCTAATGGCATGACAAAGAAGTCAACTAGTAACACACGGGTCCCTACAGAAATGGGACAGTCACGAATCTCATGGGTACCTCTGACACTACTACCATCGGGTAACCCTATACTAAAGGGTATCCCCTCAACCATATCTAAACTCAAACGATCTACACATGCATCAGATATAAATGAATGCGTATCACCCGTATCAAACAAGACTCTAACAGGTAAACCATGGATCAGAATGGTACCTATAGCAGTCGGTGCAGTTGACTCCTCTGCACTCCTCACCTCAAAAACTCGGCCATGTGGCCCTCGGGTATCAGTGGTGCTCCCACCACGACCTCTGCCTCCACTCGGCCCAGGAGCAAATCCCTGAGTCGTAGGGCGATCTGGGACTCTCTGTTGTCCCTGTGTCTGCTGCTGCTGAGGTGGCCTCTGCCCACCTCCCGCTACACTGGCAGGAGAAGAACCCTGCTGAGATGCCGCTCCACCTTGTCTACAGAAGACAGCTCTGTGGCCTCGTCCACCACAAGTGAAGCAAGTCACTATCTGCCTCATACACTCTGGTCTGATATGTCCATACTCAACACAGTTGAAACATTGTCGTACCCTATCTGTAGCCGGTGCAGATGAGGTATGACTCTGGCGACTCTGGCCTCGCCCTACACTAGCAGCCCCGCTGGTCTGCCCAATACGATGTCTCTTCTCAGACCCTCCGGTCTGAGAAGCTCTCCTCTGACTAGTCCGCTCTCGCTCATAGTCGGCGGCTCTATCCTGGTAGTCCATCAAGGACTCACAATGAAATCCCGCCATATAGGCCCGGGTAGCATCCCTCAGTCGTCGGGAAAACAGATAAACATGTTGATCCGCAGAAGGTGTAGCTGGTCCCAACAATGTCAGCTCCTCCTGAAACCTCCTGATAGCCTCTGAGACTAGTACATCCTCGAATCCCGCCTCAACAAAATCTCGTAGTTTCTCCCTCCTCAGTGAGGCAGGGCAGAAACGCTCTCTGATCATAGTCCTCATCTGCTCATAACTGGTAATTTGTACTCATACAGACCTCCACTAGTGCTGTGCCAAATCTCTGAACAGAGTCTGCACCAACTCTATCTGCCTGTGTGTTGGACATCTAATAGACTCTAGAGCTGAGTCCACATGTCCAATCCAAAGCTCCACCTCCAACCCCACCTTCCCAGAGAAAGGGGGTACACCCATCTGGTGAAATGCCTTCAACCAAGTGTTTGGTTTAGGCCCTCTATGCTCTTCTGTAGCTCGAGTTATCTCAGCAACAGGTGCCGGTGCAGCTGGTACCTGAGTAACCCCGTGGGATCTCTCAGATGATCCCTCATGTGCTGGCAGATCTGGGATAGGTCTACCCGCTATGGCAGCCTCCTCCACTCGCCGGATATACTCGCGGAACTCTGGTCCTCTCATGGAGACATAATTTGAGTCATTTGACTGGACTCGTTGTGGACCCTGTCTCCCAGCTATGCCGTTCCCAGTCTCAGGAACGACACTCTCAGCAACATCCTTGTGAACCTCTTCCGCTACACGTGGATCAACAGCGGAAGTCCTACCCCGTCCTCTACCTAGAGGGGGTCTACCTCTACCTCGTCCAGCTGTAGGTAATGCTCTAGTCTGTACCGTCTGTAGAGGACGTAAACCTAACTCAGAAGGCTATATATATGCCATATGTATAGATATATATCAAATCAATCACAACAGAATATCTATATATATCTATACTTTCGAGATCTTTAGAGGGGCGATGGCTCACGTACACAATATCCCAAAACATTTGTACTCAGTTCAAAACCAAAACCTTTTGAAAAGTCAGACCCCTTTTCGGGTTTTGTTTATTTATCTATTCGACCTTTATCGCAAATTACTAGTGCCATTGTTGTCAACCTGGCCTCTGATACCAACTTTGTAACACCCCAAATCCGTAGGACTCGAGGTGCTACTGGGATAGGATCTCAAAATAGATCCTAACCCTAGCCTGACAACAAGTTCAGTAAATCATACAACAAGGCACCAATAGATTAAATACAAAACGTCAAACTGATATAAAGTATCAAAAGGTTTATACAACGTGCTGCTGAATACAATCAAAACATAAATATATACATGATCAAAAGATCCCATATCCCACGAGGACGACCTAGTGTATGGAGCCCTTAGTAGATCACCCCCTCTGGATCACTCTGCAACTCTCCTAACCTGCAAAGGATCTACCACACGGTATAAAACCGTTAGCTAACCATACACATATATAAGAAGATACATGAGCACAATCACACACCAATGAATAGTAAACACATCACCATGCTATCACAAATTTACCCGGTTTATTATCTTAATAACGTCCAGTCACTCAAGCGTATATATATATATATATCAATATGAATATATGTGACACGAGGAATATAACCCTCGCCTCTCGGGAATGGTGCCAGCTGGAGTGGTGATCCGGTCCCACCTCCCGTGTACCCTATGGGAGTGGTGCAGGTGGCCGGCCCACTGAGCCAGACTGGCCTGCCCGAAGAGAACCTCCAGACTCCCGGCGGGATGAAAGGACAAGTTGTCACGGCCCTACAATGGGCAGTCACTAAACCATAGGTAGGTAATCATCACAACTCATACTATCAATCATATAACACACACACCACTCATGCACACATCCAATATATGAATGGTAGCTAAGTAAGTCCTATGGACTTACCTCAACCTCGGAAGTCTCAAACCCAATCGGCTCCAACTCTAGAGATCAACACTGCCTAAACAAGGCATAACAACATATATCAAACTCATATCCATCACAGGGGTCACACCTAGACCCAAGGGATCCATAAGGATCATAACCTAACTCATAAACCTCAAAGCCATAACCGGCATAAACGATAACGTGATCAACCTCATTCTATCCTCATATACGTACCTAGCATGCCACTAAACTGCTCATACTAGGAAAGGAAAGGATCTACCCAACTCTAGGTAGACCCGGGACAAGACGCACCTGCGTGACGAAAAGACGCAGGGGCGGAACAGGCAACACGCAGGCGCGGCAATCCTGGCCCGCAGGCGCGGTGACAGCGGCCGCAGGCAAGCGCAGGCACGGGCGCAGGCGCTGTGACACGGCTCCCGCAGGGGCGGCGACTTCCAGGCGCGGGTGCGGCGACAAGGGTCCCGCAGGGGCGGCTTCTCTGGACCACGGGGGTGGCGACAGTGCAGAATGTGATCCCGCGGCTCCTCTTCGGCTCTTAACGTGATCAAATCACGTCTTCTCTCATCCAAAGTTACACATATACATATACATACATAAACCAACATCAATATACCTCAACATACATCTAATCCTAAGCTAGGAAGAGGAAACAAGGAAGAAAGAAAGGAAGAAGAAGCAAGAAGCTCACCACACCTGTGGTCCTAGGCCAGGAAAAGATCACCAACACAGCCTCAGCTGGCTCCCAAGCTCAGCAACAACATCATACAACATCAACCTCAACAAGGCCACACAAAACCTCTTCCAAAACAAAAGGAAACCAAGTACAAGATCAAGAAGGAAGCAAGAAGGACGTGAAGGCAGCTGGGAAAGGGAATGATGATGCTCAGCAAGACATAGCAAAGGAATTAGGTTAAGGAAGTGAAAGAGTAAAGCACGGGTCAAAGGTCAACAAAGCCGGCTGCAGCCGCAGGAAACCGCAGGGGCGGGTTTCCTGGCCGCAGGGGCGGATCAATAGAGGAGCCGCAGGAGCGGCCTCACAGACCCGCGGGGGCGGCTAAGGCTAAACTAGCTCCGAAAGACTAAGGCTCTTACAACTATGTAATTTCAGACAGCTAAAGCAAGTCCCTGCAGAAAACAAATTTCTCATTAGTCACAATCTTTGTACCAAAATCAGCAGGGTTTTCCTCTCCTTTTATCTTCTCAACCATTAACTCTTTCTTGTCAATCTTCTGTCGGATGTAATGATACCTAACATCAATGTGTTTAGTTCTTTCATGATAGACAGGATCTTTAAACAAGAACAAGGCACTTTGACTTTCAGTATATATAGAAACAGTATAAGATTGATTAAGAATTTCAGTTAGAATTCCTTTTAGCCACATGGCTTCTTTGGCTGCTTTAGTAACAACAATGTACTCAGCTTCAGTTGAGGAGAGGGCAACAATAGATTGTTCCTGTGATTTCCAAGAAATACAATTTCCACACCAAGTATACACATAAGCTGTAGTAGACTTTCTAGTATCTTTATTGCTTGCATAATCTGAGTCAACATAGCCCACAAGATCATTAGAATCACAGTGAACACCTTATTCTAAAGCAAGAGAAGAAGTACCAGATAAGTATCTCAATAAAAACTTCATAGCTGACTAGTGTTTACAAGAGGGATTAGACATATATCTACTCAAAACACTAACAACAAACGCTAAGTCAGGTCTTGTACAAACCATAACATACATCATAGAACCTACTGCAACATCATAGGGTATACTTTTTATATCTTTAACCTCTTGAGTAGAAAGATGAGATGTCTTAGTTAAATCAAGATGAGAACCAAGAGGTATAGAAGTAGGTTTAACAGATTTCATATTAAATCTGTCTAGCACTTTCAAGATATAATCATGCTGAGTCAACCAAAATTTTCTTTTACTCCTATTTCTAACAATGGTGATTCCAAGGATTTTCTGTGTAGGACCAAGGTCCTCCATATCAAAGGTAGCTTTCAGAGATGTTTTAATGTCTCTAATGTTACTCTTAGACTTGCTAATTATCAAGATATCATCAACATATAACATAACATAGAGGGGACATTCAGTCTTAATAAACTTAAAATATAAGCAAGAATCATAAGAGCACTGGGTAAAGCCAAGAGCTTTCATACACGAGTCAAATTTTGTATTCCACAGTCTAGGAGATTGCTTCAAACCATATATAGATTTATTAAGCAAACAAACATTATTAGGAAATCTTTCATCAATATATCCTTTAGGTTGACTCATGTATATTGTTTCACCCAAATTACCATGTAAGAAAGCTGTCTTAACATCCATTTGGTCAATATCATAATCAAACACAACAACAATGGATATTAGCATTTTTAAGGTCTTATATTTCACCACAGGAGCAAAGATGTCATTATAATCCTCCCCTTACTTTGGGTAAAACCTTTAGCAACTAATTTGGCTTTAAACCTAGGTGGATCAGTAGAGTTTTAACTTTCCCTTACCTTGTAAACCCATTTATTACCAATTAATCTAACATTTTTAGGTTTAGGGACAAGGGTACAGGTGTTATTGACTTTCATAGATTCAATTTCTTCATTCATAGCATGTTTCCACTCATTACAATGTTTAGAATTAATAGCATGCTCAAACAACTCATGAGTAGGAACAGAAATCACCTCAGCAATTAAGAAGGCATATTCTATAACATACTTATGTATATCAGCTATATTCTCAACTAAATTCACATACTTTGCATTTGGTTTCTTATGCCTTGGTTCTCTATCCCTAGTCAACTGATAATTAGATAAAGTAGGCAGAGAATCTATTACAGCATCATTGTTATCAATAGCAGGCAATTCAGAAGAAGACCAAGTAACTAAATCAGAGGTAGAATTAGAGTTTGAGAGATTAGAATTGCTCACTGTCCCTCCTAATTGTGGAGGTATTGAAGTATCCGAACCTCTTGAGATGGAAGAAGAAATGTTTGTCGAGGTATTCGAGTGACTAGTAGTGGAGGTAGTAACTAAATCTCTCGACAAACACCCCTTCCCTCTCGAGAGATTATAATCAGCATATCCATTTTCATCATCTCCCTCAATAATATCTGCATTAACACTTGGATCATAAAAAGATAATTCTGCATCCCTGTCATTATTCTCAAAGTTAACATTAGTAGTAACTTTGAAGGGAAATTCATTTTCAATAAAAGTAACATCTCTACTGATTGTGGTTTTATAAGCTCCAGGTTGTAGGATTAACAGTTTATATCCCTTAACACCTATAGGATATCCTATCATATCACACTTTTGTGCTCTAGGATTAAGCTTGCCATTAGAATGTTTAGCATAAGCAGTACATCCAAAAACTCTTAGATGTGTGAGATTAGGAGGTTTTCCAGACCAAAGTTCTTGAGGTGTTTTAAAAAACTTATAGCACTGGAGGGTGATCTATTAATGAGGTAGGCAGTTGTAGTCACTGCTTCACCCCACAGAGAATGTTTTAGGCGAGAGGAGATTAACATACATCTAGCTTTCTCTAACAGAGTTCTATTCATTCTTTCTGCAACACCATTCTGTTGAGGTGTGCTAGGGACAGTCAAATGTCTTTTAATTCCATTTTCATGACAGAATTTATTAAATGCTACATTACATAATTCCAAACCATTATCTGTTCTAAGGCATTTCAACCTATAACTAGTTTGACCTTCTACTGTAATTTTCCAGTTTTTAAAGTTTTCAAAGGCATCACTTTTATTTCTAAGAATATACACCCATGCTTTTCTGGAGATAATGATCTATTAAGGACATAAAATATTTTCTACCCCCAGTTGTTTCAATCTGAGCAGGATCCCATAAGTCAAAATGTACATACTCTAAGGGTTTACTAGCCTTAAACTCAGATTTATTGAACACATTTCTAGTAGCTTTACCTAGTATACAAGTCTCCCGGGACTTAAGATCACTAGGTTTATTTGGTAAGCTTCCATTTTTAAAGAGATAATATAAGCCTTTATTGCCTATATGTCCTAGCCTAGAGTGTCAGGTTAAGGTCTGTTCATTTGTAAGACAAGCAGGTGTGTCAATTTTATTCAACTCAGGAGTTCCAATCACACGATAAAGGCCATTCTTTTTAATACCTTTAACTAGAACTTTTCCATTCCTAGAGATAGATCTAATTCCAAAATGTGTATTAATATCACACTTCAGACCATCAAAAATACTTTCAAATAATAGGTTTCTTCTAAGATCAGAAATCCATTTAACATTCTGTATAGTTCTAACTTTATTATCATGCATTCTGAAAGGAACATATCCTATGCCTTTTATAGCAAGAGAAGTATAGTCTCGTAGTCTTACTTCTCCTTCATCATTTTTACTAAAAAATCAAAATGACATTCATGAGGAGTTGCATGCATTGTACATCCAGAATCAAAAATCCAAGCATTTGAATCAGAATTACATGAAGTATAAAGCATGTCAGAACAAAGCAACAATTCATTATTACAGTAAGACATATTTTCACACAAGGCAGAGGTTTCATTTTTATTTGATTTATCAGCTTCATCACTTTTCTTTTTCCTGCATTGTGGAGTTTTGTGCCCCTTTTTACCACAGTAATAACATGTAATAACTTTTTTTTTGTCCTTTTCAGAAATATTATCTCTATTCCTATGAACAGAGCTTTCTATATTTCTATTTTTAGCCTTAAAAGTATTTTGAGTGCTTTTGTTTCTATTCTGATATTTACTCTTAGCATACATGATCTCATTTTTAGGTTCTCTGGAACTAGCCTTGACTTTGAAAATTTTCATTTCTTCATTTTTCTGTAAAATAGCTTCTAGCAGCTTTTTCTTAGTTAAATCTTGATGACCATACTGTATAACATCTTTAAAATTGTTAAACTGAGTAGGTAAAGAATTCAAGATTATAACAGCTTGATGTATATCATCAATTTTATCACTACAACGTTCTAGGCCAAGTGTCATCCTAAGAAAAGCATCCAGATTATCATTCAATGTCATATTAGTATCAATTTTAAAATGTAATAATCTGCACAACAAAGATATTCTACTAGGCATGCTTTCTACCAGAAATAAATTATCTAAAGTATTCCAGAGAGTTTTAGCAGTAACCTGAGTTAGGACTTGTCGTCCTACTTCATCAGTTAGTCTCAACATAATCTCAGAGTGAGCTATCTGATCCAACTCTTCATTTTCCTCCTCCTTTGTATTTTCTGGAAAGTCTTGAGTGATGGCTCTCCAACACTTTTCCCTTATTAAAATGGCTTTCATTTTGACCTGCCACATAGCAAAGTCAGTATTGCCATCAAAAGGTTTAATTTTAGCTGTATCAGTCATTCTACTCGTCACAGTCACTTAACAAGCCTTGACAACTATCCTGGAAACACTTTATACCAGATCTAATCTCAAGATAACACAACAGTCTCCAGAAGAGCGGCAAGAATCAACTCTTGCAAACACTCTTGGAATCTGTTGGTCTTTTAGAGATTCAATCAATGGATTGGTGATCTCCAAAGGAAATGAGATCAAAATAAGTGAGGACAAGAGACGTTTAAGCCAGCAGTAAAGATCAAGGCAACTAGCTTCTATAGGAAGCGTAGCTACTCTTAAGATCTAACACAACAAAGGACAGCAGCGGAAGATAAAGTCTGAAAAGAAAAGCCCTAAAAAATCTAGGTTTATATAACTCTTTGAAACTTAGAAGATCGCAAACGTTTCGAACTTCCGGTCAATGGACACACGGTTAACGCCGACCTATGTTCAAGAAAGAGTCAAGCAAAACACAAGATTCTCAGGGAGTCTAAAAAACCAAAGAAAGAAGGCTCTGATACCAATCTGTGAAAAAATGTTTGAACAAACTTGTAATGTATAAGATGAGAAATCAGTCTAGAGCGACTGTTTAGCCAAACACAAAGCATCAAACAACAAGAACATTTGTTTACGAGGTTCGGAGCAAGTCCTACGTCCCCGGGATCTCAGATATGATCCAATCCACTAGAGAATGAGCCAAATCCAGACAAGAGTTACAAATACAGAAAGTTAAGAGTAAAACGAAGAACAAAGAATAGAGAGAGTAGAAATAACATCCAAACAATGACAAGAACAAAATACAAATCTGTATGTCGATACAAGATGCTTCCAAGCTAAGAACCGTAGGAGGAACCAGCGCTCGATCTCACTATCTGTTGGTGAAGAACTCTCAGACAAGCTTAGATCTTGGGAGGAGATGAAGCTCTTCGCTCTCAGACCAGAACCTAGGGCTAGATCGAAGAGAGCGGCGAAGAAGAGATGAGGAAGATGAAGAGAGAGAAGCTCGATACTCTGATACGGCTAGGGTTAGAACACAACTAACTATATATATCATATGAGTTCATCTCCAAACGATGTTGTTTGGATTAATGAACCATCTTAGACAAAAGAGCAACTCCGGTTCACTCTTATAACATAAACAATACTCAAAACCGGTTCCTCCACAAGATTACAAGTTCGAGTCTCTATGACGGCTTAAACTTCTTAACAAGTTCAGCTCTATGAAAGGTGGACTAGTATCTACAACCAAGTTGTGATTCTTTAAATGAGGAAGGTAGTAGGCTTGGAATCTAGTTGTCTTGCTCAGTAAGCATGTCAATGACATACTTTTGTTCTGAAAGACAAAGATTGATGAGTGTGTGAGTGATTTCAATGCCGATCAAGAACTTCATTAGACCGAAATCTTTCATATAAAAACAAGAGTTTAAGTCATATTTAAATAGAGATGTAAAAGTAGAGTCATTACTTGCGATAATTAAACGATCGATGTAGAAAAGAACATGAACCACAATGGTGGATTTTGGGTAGGGTAATAATGAATAGCCCGTATAAGATTGAATTGAATGAAACAATATTTGTGTAAAGATAAAGCAATTTTGGAGAACCAACTATGTGGTGCATGTCAAAGACCATAAAGATACTTGCAATGGTGACATACTTGTCGATTACCAGAAGAAGTAAAGTTGAGAGGTAGAGAGATATATATATATATACACCTCAAGATGACCATGGAGAAACACATTGTGAACATCTTTAATTTTAATGAAGGTCTTGTTGTTTGGTGGACGCTATTGCTAATAAGACTTTGACAAAAACATATTTAGCAATTAGAGCAAATGTGTCAAAATAATCTATACCTTTAACTTGGAGATTGCCAAGAGCAAAAAGACGACATTTATACCGCTCGATAGTGCCATCGGATTTATGATTTATGTTTAACTCAAAACACCCATTTGTAACCGATCATCGCTTTCTTATTGGGTAGTAAGTCGGTTATATCCAAGTACTATTGCATTCAAGTGCTTCAATTTCATTGAGCATCGCTGGGCACCAATAGGAATGAGTGAATGAGTGAATGAGTGAGAGAGAGCGCCTCACGAACAAAGGATGGCTGGTAATGGGAGGAAATGAGAGTGCAGTCAAAGTTATTACATGACAATCAGGAATATTAAGAACATTACCTTTTTTAAGCCCGATTTTTTTTATAAACACGCTTTTAAAAAGTACCGGTCTAAAATTCCAAAGTCTGTTAAATACGTTTTTTCTCCTACCTATTACTACTTTTGCAGGTCATAACTCTTTAGTTTTTATTCAAAACATAAAGTATAATTGTGATAACAACCGTGGATGTGTAACGGACCTGCTTTTTATAGACTAACACTCATTAGCACGTAGGTAATGATCTTTTTACGTACATATTTTTGCCATAGACTAATGGTCTTTAACTATCTAAGATCATTAGCGGGAAAAAAAAACATAACGATCGTGCATATATACCCCACGATCATTATAGTGTAAAAAATATCATTCACGTGTTTCGATTTTACACTATATCGATTTGTGCGTTACATGCGAGGTCGATAGTTAGGGGGGAAAAAAACCTAAATTATATTATTAACAAATAAATACAACCTTCCACAACGTACATAATCCCTCCATTAAGTGTCTCGTCTACAACATAATCAAGTAATGCATGCAAAAACAAGGTCTTAAATGGCAACTTGTGTTTTATTTTTGGGTAGAAGGTCAAATATATGAAGTTTTGGTGCCATGCACAAGAACATATATATTTAGTGGTCCAAAAGTTGTAGTCACGAGTTTTTGGACGTGTAATATGATGAGAGGTGGCTAAGATATATTATATTAAGTCGGTTCGGATGCATATGGATGGTAATAAAGTAGACGAAGGAAGGGTCAATATTGAATGTGTGATACACGGCTCAATAGATCGGTCTATAAGGCATATAAAGGCCGTAAATTTATGATGGGTGACTCAAAAATGAATGATAAAAGCGAAGTCTAGACTTGGGCCAAACCTAAATCGGCGGTTTTCGAACCGGTTTAAAAACCGTCGGTTTGGGCCGGTTCAAGGTTAGGTTTATGAAAATAAAAAACTTAAACTGTCGGTTTGAACCGGCAAAACCGTCGGTTCAAGCCCTGGTGGGAAATAGGTTTTTTTTTTTAAAAAAAAAAGAACTTTAAAACCGATGGTTTAGTTGGTTAAACCGTCGGTTTCTGTTTTTTAATTTTTTAACTTTTTTTCATCCCGACAATTTTACCACAAAACCGTCGGTTTAAACCGACGATTTGAGCTTCAGGCCGATTTTTTATTTTTTTTTTATTTTAATAACCGTCGCTAAACCGATAACCGACGGTTGAGTTTAGGTTTACAGCCCAACACTAGCGAAGTACCTTTTTCCACTCTGGACCTTATAGAAGAAACGTTTGAATCGTAAGTTGTGGTCGCAATCGCAAGGCAGCATTTGACCACCTTCACACATGTCCATTTTCTGGAAACTAGTTTTTCTTTGTGCAACCAAAAGAGGAAGAAACTACGAAATTCCCATCACTTTCCTATTGTGTTATTTCTTCTACATTAAAGGCCCACTCTTTTCACCAATAAATTAATTACACTTTCTCACATGTAGCACACAATTCTTTATTTTAAGGTTTTTAGTCCTTTTTTTGGAAATATTAAGGTTTTGTTATGATGACTAGCATTTCTAGAATAATTTCCGTTTGGTCGTAACTCCGAAAACGGAATAGAAACGAATCTAATCCACATATGTACAATATTAATGAAATTATTATAGTTGGTTTCATGTAAAATGCACTTGCTTCCCTCTACTTTGTTTCCCTATAGGGTATTAAAACTAATCAAATTCTACTATAATTAGTTCAAACCACAAGAAATGATTCCCATTTCCCAACAATTTCATGAGCAAAGGTGTACATATGGACTAGATTCGTTTCCGCTTTCAGAGTTTAAACCAAACGGACCCTAAGTGTTATGACTATTCATATATTTTACTAAAATTGTCAAAAATATTTAGATGCTTGTATTAATAATGTAATATATTATTTAACACTATTTTGTAAACTATATATTATTATTTATATTATATTATCACTATATACTATATAGTTTATAATTATAAGTGAATGTCTGATACTTACAAGTGTATTATAAACATGACGTCTTATTAAACATAACTACGTGAGAAGTGCGAATTGCAATTCAACTAATTATATTCTGAAATATTAGGTGGAGAAATAGTTAGACGACAACTTTTCAAACATCATCACCGTTTAAAACTAAGTAGTTCAAACATCACCGTTTTCTTATAATGTTTATATATTAGATATTAAATTTTAATTTTTAAAATATAATTGTATTAAGAATATCATTTTTTTAAATAAAATTTATGATAATATTTTTAATAAATAAAATGTTATTAAATAAATTTTACTTTAACATAGTCAAAACACCAAAAAAATGTATGATTTGTTTAATCTTCAAACCCTTTATATATAAAAGTTCTCAAACTGTATTCTTACTTAAAATCGAGGTGATAGAAAAATCGTTGAAAAGATTTGGTCAACGACCCATATAACGGAATATTTAATATGAATAAAAAGTATACTTAACTTTAACCAAGCTGAAAGTATTTAAGGACCCACAAAACAGTAGGTCAATGACCCATATGACGGATATTAATCCGTTATGAATAAAAATAACACTTAAACTTAGTCAAAAGGCCAAAAAAATATCTGGTTTGTTTAGTTTTCAAATCATGATGTGGATAGTAAAATTATTGGTCAACGACACTTATAACGGATATTAACCCGTTATTAAAAATTACACTTGAACTTAACCAAAATGCCAAAAAATGTATAATTTGTTTAATATTCAAAATCTCTATTTATACATATACTCAAACTATCAACCTTACATAAATAGTCGATGTGGGATAACAAAATTTGAAAATAGTTAACGACCCACAAAAAAGTAGGTCAATGACCCATGTAACGGATATTAATCCGTTATAAATAAAAATTATACTTGAACTTAGCCAAAAAGGCGAAGAAATTTATGATTTGTTTAATCAAACCCTCAATTTATATAAGTTCTCAAATCTCAAGTTATCAGTCTTACTTATAATCGATGTGGGATAGCAAAATCTTAATCATCAAATCCTCTATTTCATACTATTGATGACGACCCACAAAAAAGTAGTTCATATAACATATACTAGTGTATTACCCGTGCCTTGCACGGAATTTTGATAAAAATATTATTGTTATTATATTTCTTTAAGGGATTATATATAAACTATTTTTTTGTCATTAGATAGAGTAGATAATAAGCAATAAATATTTTTACACTTTACCTATAAAATTATATAATACATTAATAAAATATCTAACCGTATAATAATTTATATTTTGATTTTCCCCCCTTATTATACTGATTCATATATTAATAGAAATAATACATTGGTAGCATATGGTGTTAAATTAATTGTTATGTATAAATTAATTTAATAAATAACACAATTTCAAGTAACAAAAAAGGTGATTGAAAGGGATGAAAACCGTAACATTTAATTGTTAAAAGTGGATTTAATTAATTCTTTTCTTTTTTTGTCCTGCTAAAATTTGTTATGGATGTGATTGAAAGGGATGAATTTAATTAAGATTTGATTTTAATATTTTGTGAAATAATTTTGTAATGAATAAACTTAATTAATATTTTGGTGGGTTGTGGTTAAATACTAAAATGACACGTGACAGTGAGTATTTTTCTGCGTGACACGTGGCAAGGAGTGCTACTCCTATAATATATATAAGATTAATTTGTTAATTAATAAAAATTATACTTCAATTTAGCCAAAAGGGCAAGAAACTGATGACCCATGTAATACGAATATTAATCCGTTATTATAAAAACTATATTTTAACTAATTAGCCAAAAGGCCAAGAAATTGATGATTTTTTTAATCTTCAAATCCCTCTATTTATACATGTTCTCAAACTATCAACCTTACATATAGTCGATGTAGGATAGAAAAATCTGATCTAAAAATATTTAACAACCCACAAAATAGTAGGTCAATGATCCATGTAACGGATTTATACTTAGTCAAAAGGCCAAGAAATGGATTATTTGTTTAATCTTTAAATCCATCTATCAACCTTACATATAGTCGATGTGGGATAGAAAATTCTGAAAATATTTAACGACCTACAAAACAGTAGGTCAAAGACCCATGTAACGCATATTAATCTGTTATGAATAAAAATTATACTTTAACTTAACCAAAAGGCCAAAATAGTTGGTTGACCCGGCTCACAACGGATATTAATCCGTTATGAAATAAAAATTATACTTTAACTTAACCAAAAGGCCAAAATAATTGGTTGACCCGGCTCACAACGGGTATTAATCCGTTATGAAAAAAATTATACTTGTTTAAATCCCTATTTATAGAGGTTCTCAAATTATGAGGTGGGAATAGCAAAATTTAACGACCCAAACAGTAGGTCAATGACCCACATCAAGGATACTAATCCGTTATTATAAAAATTATACTTCAACTTAACCAAAAAGCCAAGAAATAGATGATTTGTTTGATCTTCAACCCCCTCTATTTATACATGTTCTCAAACTATCAACCTTACATTTAGTCGATGTGGGATAGAAGCGTTAAAAAAAGTAACGTGAAATTGTTCAAAAAATTGTGTAATTTAAATGAAAAGATTTGTGGCTAAATTTTTTAAAAAAAATAAAAAAAATAATAGAAAACAAAATCAAATAAGAAATATATAGGGTGAAAATTATAATGTACAAGATAAGATTAAGTTCTATGGTAAGTTAACGTAAAAGATTTGATGGCTAAAGATTTTACGGTTAAAATAATAATTTAGTAAAAAAAGATTTTATGGTTTATTAAATAATTTAGTAAAAAAAAAATTTAGGGGATAAATCGTGAGGCCGCCACGTCAACATTTTGACGGTTGTTTTAGCAAAGTACTAGTTTTAATACCCGTGCCCTGCACGGGTTAGACGATAATTGCGTGTCATAAAAAATGTTTGATAATTCATTATGTTGAGATTTGACTTAATTGTTACGTGATACTTGTTGTAAGGCTGTATTTTTCATAGTATGAATGAAAATCAAGGAAGAATACAAATCCTGCAATAACAATCGGGAAAGAGGAATCCGGGACAATATCCTCTAAGATACTCGCATGTCAAAGTTAATATCAATCCTATAAAGGAGTAGACTTTATTAAATTAAATGTTATAGTATGTGATGTGGATTAACGAATAAACGATACTTTAAAATTGATGAAGTGACCGCACGAAACTATGTTAAGTATCAATTCACGGGTTGCTTTAATATATAAGATATATAAGAAGTCATGTGTAAACCATATATTAACAAAAAAAAGAAGGATAAAACAAATCATAAAATTTAAATTAACAATATTAAATAATAATATATTAAAATTTAAATGAAAGAGATTTATAAAATATAAGTAACATGTATAAGTTAAAAATTACAATATCAAATAGTTAAATTTAAATAGTGAATTATCTGACTGTTAATAAGACTAATAGCATATGTCAAATTATTATAATTAAAATATTAATAGAAATAAAAAAAAACTTTAAAATTATTTAAAATATAAAAAAATATAATTTTATTAAAAAAAAAGATATTAAGTATTGTTAAGATTTGGATAAAGATTAATATGTTATAACTCTGTTTTACCCTTCAAACTTCGAAATAAATAAAAACTTTTTTTTTTCAAAATATAGTTCTTAAACTTCAGATTTAAAAATATTAATTAAATTGGAGATAGTCTTGTAGATAAGTAGGAAGTCACGTTAAATTCGGATAACAAATTTTTTAAAAATTTTCGGTTTTAAATTATATATTTAAAAGGCATTTCGAATTCGGTTACATGATATAGTTTTTTATTTATTTTTGATTGCAAAATCTTAATTAAAAAAGACTAACGTAAAAGGGGATTATATTGATTTAAAATAAATACTAATTTTATATAAATAAATTAAATTTGAAATTAAAAAATAAATAAATTTTGCTTTTTTTTTAAAGTCACGTTTTAACGTAACAAAATCTTAACATTTTTGGTTTTAAGTTATATATTTAAAAGGTATTTCAGATTCGGTTACATAACATGAATTTTATTTTGGATTGCGAAATCTTAAATATTTAAAATAATTTGTTTTAACGTGGTGGGACCTGAATTAATAAAAAGTTGACACGTGTAAAATTAATGACGTGAAGTCACCAGACTGTGCCACGTGTAAATTTAATGACGTGGATTCACCAAACTGTGTCACAACAAATCAATGATGTACATAAATTCTTGCTCTTTATCCGTAAAAGCGGTTTTTACTTAATCATTTACTATTGAAATATATTATCATATATATATATATATATATATATATATATATATTAAGAGAAATTAAGTCTAATAATGTATGAGATCGATCAAAAAATTAATCTTTTCATTACCAATTGATTTCATGTTCATTCAATTTATATGTATATTAGAATGTATAGTTATTCGAATATAATGATCTTAAATAGGAGTTTATGAACTTTCATTATTTCATAAGTAGTCTAAATATCCGCACATATTATGAGGTCTATTTTTAAATTTAACAATAAAATGATTTAATTGTTAATAGGGATAACAAATATTTAAATTTGAAAAAAATAGCAAAAAATCGATAAAATAAAAACATTAAAAATTAACTCAAATATATCGAAATGATGTAATATAAAATACTTCAACCTTACTCTACATATATTATATTATATGTAAACTAGATAATTTTCATAATTATGGAATAGAGTTACTTTGTTTTTATTGGAGATTCAAGATCCCACAATCCTTTAAATAGATTAGATTCTCTGACCTTGTTAGTTTGTTGAGCTCAAAGTAAGTAACATTTACATGAAATAAGTATTCCACTGGTCTTGGAAATAAACAGTGAGGGTCCAATGGGATCCGTAGTCTCACATCTCGAGTGAAATTCCTCGATCCCTCCGACCACGTTTAGGATTGTGAGATGCTACAGACGAACTGAGTGATCAATTATCGTGACAAATTGACTATGTGCGGGGACACTTTGTAACGTACACTACTCTTTTTTCCATCCACCGCCACTGGTACAACTCTCAACCAAGATATCAACTCATGTTTTACCTCTCCATTTTGAACACCCCGACAATCATCAAAGTCAAATAGTGAAGAGTAGAAAGGAAATAGGTCGGTTGGTGGGTGGGTTTACCATTTCCACCAACCAACAAACCTACTTAAACTCTCCCCTCATCTTATCCACAACCCGACTAAAATAAATTACAAGTGAGCAAGCTGATAAGAGAGTGAGCGGCGAAAAGAGTGAAGTATTTGCGTACGTTAATGACTAAACGTGATCGAAAAATCGCCGGAATGAGGTGTCAAAGACTCCACGGTTTGATTAATTAAGGGATTTTAAAAATCTGGGGAAGGGGATGTGGCCTGTGGGGTCTTGCGGCCGCAACTTTTTGGCTAAGAGAACGACAAATGTTAAAAACTAGTGTGGATTTTAAGGTTTTAATGATTTTTTTTAAATTTACACAGGTGGACTGAGCGGATGGGTGACAGTTCACCGGAAATTCTTCAGGTTTTACCGTATATTCGGTTTGGTTGAATCAGGTGGTTGTGCACCCTCTCCATCCCTAGAGGAGAGTATTTAAGTGATTAATGATATTTACGACATTTATATAAACCGTAGTTTGCTAAGGATTATGTAGCCACAAATACTTTATTAGATAAATGTTGAGTTTGACATTGATGTAGCTCCAAAGTCGCTAGAAATTTAGAAGCTTACAAGACTCGGACCGTACTTGTTCTTTCAATTCATCTAGGTAATGGATTATGTTAGAGTATTGGGCCGTGTATTGGGTTTATCCTTTATTTGTTAGTTTAACGTTTTTCCCTTTTATATTTGTTTATGTAAACAATATTTGAGCAATGAAATAAATTTAAAAAAAGTTTTCAGTTCACAAATCTCTACATGATATTAGAGCCTACGATCCCTAAACATGATTACGCCTAAACAAACCCCAAAACACAAACCCTAGCCACGCCAACATCACTGTCGTTGGTAATGGAGGCGGCGGCTATCATACTAACTGTCACGCCCCGGATTTGAAACCCGAGATGACACTAGGATGTGGACCTCATAGTTAGGGATGGCAATTTCATCCGAACCCGATGGACATCCGATAACCCGATCCATCATAAAAGGGTGAAAACCCGGTATAAAGAGGGTGAAAGCGGATGACGGGTGATGGCTCGGGTCAGATTCGGGTGGAGGTTTCATCCTCCCGCCATCCGATCCATCATCCAACCACCCATCCGACCCGCTTAACCCGTTTCCACCCGTTTTAATTATTTTAATAAAAAATTATTTTTAATCTAATATATATATAATAAACTAGAAAACCCTAAAAAAATGTTAGATCTGTGTCACTCTTGTTGTAACCCTATTTCAATTTGGCGTCCAAAGGGACATTTGGAGCCTCGCCGAGAGAGAAGATCGAGACTTCGAGAGCGAGCCGCCGAGGCCAACCCCATCGTCTTCTGCCGTTCTGCGCCTCACTGGCCTCAGTCGTGGCCTCGCTCCTCAGTCTTAGCTCCGCTCCTTCCGGCGTCATTCGGAGTCTTCGTTACTCAGTCAGTCATTGTCTCATAGTCACCACTTCAACAACTCGCAACTCAAGCAAGTGTTCTTCATTGAGTTTCTTCTCGACGACATATTTTTGTACTGAGTTTCGTCACTCTTCTTCACCTGCCAACAAGGGACGAGAGAGAAGATCGATAGCGAGCTGCCGGCCACATACACTATGCTCCTCAAAAACTTTCTTCACTCTTCTCCACTGTTTAGATGATTATGTTTTTTTTTACTGAGTTTCTTCATTGAGTTTCTAGTTGTTCTACTTGTTCTGCTGATTATGTTTTTTTTATTGAGTTTCTTTACTGTGATTTTGAGTTCATTTCTTGACTAGAAGAACCAAATTTGAGCCATGTTAATTATATTTGTTTTAAAACTAAAATGTGTGTTTGTAATTTGTAGTGATAATGACCGAGGATCAATCTTCATAGCTGATGATCAACCTTTTCAGAATCGAAGACCCTCAAATTTCTTGTTTTTTAAGAACGCCAACTTATAACATTTGTTGTAATATTTATCTTTGGATGATTTGTGTTGACTTCAGACTTATAGTGTTTTTTATGGATAAGATGTTTTCGGGTTGAATTTGTTTTTATTATATATTTTATGCATTCGAATCGAGTTAATATTGATTTACATGACATGCGTAGAGCACCCGAAATCTCATCCGATCCACCCGATTAATCCGTTGGATGCGGGTGGATCGGATGCGGGTGAGAGGTTTGACGGGTGATGGGTCGGGTGGGGTGGATGAAATATGTTCGCGGGTCGGGTGGCGAACAGGTCATCCACCCACCATCCGATCCATTGTCATCCCTACTCACAGTGGGTCCACTAAAATTTGTCTGGCAACAATTTTACCATAGGGCCTTCAAACAAGAGCACGACAAAATATAAACACAAAACATCCAACCTTTTGTTAAAAAAGTTGTTTAAGTTTCACTAACTTGAAACCATGCATAACTGATGTGACAAAGACCGAACCAACTTCAACGACATAAACCCATCAACAAAACTCAAAGACCAAGAACCAACAACCTTCCCAAAATCCTAAGGCACACGTGAGTCCGGTTGTACTCATCTCCCGGAAAGGTAGTCTCCAAGACAAGTACAATACCTTAACAAAGTCCTAAAACACACAACAGGATACCCGTTAGCTAACATTCCAAGAATGGAGTCTAAGCCCCGGAGTCAAATCAAATTCGTACGCATCACGTGAGGGCCACGAAAAACAAGATAACAATAATAACAATATTCAAATATAAGTGTATAAATCGGGAGTATAAACCAATAAGTAAAATGCATCAACCAAATAAAAAGAAGAAAGCTAAACAAGTATATTGTGAAATATGGTAAAATTGTATGAGTATAACATATAAAAACGAACTTAAACAAGATCATAACAATGACATACTATCATAAAACAAAATCAAATACATAAGATCAATAATAACAAACATATAATACTTCAATCCATTACAACAAATAAAAACGAGGTACAGTAACTATAATACTAACACTATCCATATCCATTAACTATAATACTAACACTATCCATATCCATCAACATCTCTGACTATTCTTATCTATGCTATATAACAATCAGCATTTCTCTATACTCATCATTGTCATTCCTTTCTTCCCATAATATAACAAATCTCATGATTCTCATCCATAACGATCAATCACCATTTGGTCTTTTGAGACATAATTGTCAGTGCATAACATAATCAATTACCCTATAGGCTGAACTATCAGTACATAAAATAACCAATTAGCTTATTCCAATATATCTCATAACCCCTTCATCACAATTTGGTGTCTTGAGGTGTAATTGTCAATGTGTAACATAACCAATTACCTTTAACCTTAATTGTTAGTGCGTAACATAATCAATTAGCCTAGTCTAATATATCATATAACATATGTCAGAAACTAGCATCATAAGGTGTAATTGTCAGTGCGTAACATAACCAGTTACCCAATAGGCATAACTGTCAATGCGTAACATAACCAATTACAATATTCTCTACACAACTCACAATGTCAGTCATAAATCGGCCTGCTACTATCTCAATCATAACCAATTACCATAATCAAATACCCTCTAGGCTTAACTATAAGTGTGTAACATAACCAATTAGCCTATTCCAATATATCATACAACCCCTCCATCAAAATTTTGTCTCTTGAGATGTAATTGTCAGTGCGTAGCATAACCAATTATCCTTTAGGCTTAATTGTCAGTGCGTAACATAACCAATTAGCCTAGTCCAATATATCATATAACATGTGTCGCAAACTAGCATCATGAGGTGAATTGTCAGTGTGTAACATAACCAATAACCCTCTAGGTGTAATTGTTAGTGCGTTACATAACCAATTACAATATTCTCAATACATCTCACAATGTCAGTCATAACTCGGCCTTCCACTATCTCAATCGCAATTGTATCCGTTACAATCTCAATCATAATTTTGTCTATCACAATATTAATCATAACTCTGTCTACTGAAGTCTCAAACTCTCAATCATAACTCTATCTATTACAATCTCAATCATTGCAAACGCAACGCAAACACAACTCGCGGCTATTCACACAAATAACAAGTACTATCTAAAACCATAAGGTAACAAGGTCAACACACAACTTAATTCAAAACATTTGCAAACTTATAGAGAAATAGAGTATAATAATAAAAAAAAAGTCATACTCACAATCAAACGAAAATTTAAACTGAAACAGAACGACAGCTAAGTAAGTCGGGTATGACTTACCTCAAAAGGAAGAACTTAAATAACCACCAATACAATTCGATTTAAGCAACCAAGTACACTTTGAAGTCAAACAATTATAGATTCTCATGTATCGAAATCAACAAGACTATCTTCTCATCCAAGCGTGTCTCCGAGAACCAAAAGAATTCAATAATACAAGTTTAACTCTATTTGTTAAAACTTGGACCATTAGACATAATTATAAATGTTTGGGAAATGTTTTGTAATTATAAGGTTAGGTCATATCCATTTAGGAGTATCCTTGTAAATACAAACTTGGGTCGTTTCCTATAATTATCTATTTCTGGATAACTTTGAAAAATTTAAAAGTTTTGGCCATTTAATATAATTAAAAGTATGGGAGCTTTCGTGTAATTATACCCAAATATGCCCAAACTAAGAGTTCTCGGAGGAGGAGGTGGCCTCCCTTTCCGGAGGACTCGAGGCAGGTGGCGGCAAAGCAACGTCTACAGTCTTGTCTTGACTCTAGTGATGCAACCAAGGTCGAGAGATGGTGGCTTCCTCTGGCTCTAGTTTCCAACTACAACTCAGGACGAAGAGAAGAGCTTCGTTGGCGGTGCATATCAGGCGTCGACAGTGGAATGATGGTTTATTCGGCGAAGCTCGTGGAAACGGAGGCGGATACTAGCAGTGTGGTTGGAAGACTAGCAAATTCGGGATCCGAAGCTCCAACATCGATGATGTGGGTTCCTAGTGGCGGCGACTGGTTGATTGAACTTTGGGTGTTCGATCTAGAGTCCGGTGTCGAACCAAGGAGTCACAAGGTTGATCCGGCAAGATGAAACAACGCATGTGTGACTCGAGGGGCTCAGATTCGGCGGGCTTGCTCAAGGTGGGAGGCCATGGTGGCGATGAACAATAAAAATGAGGAGGAAAGCGGGAATAGTGTTTCTGGCAAAGAAACGAGAGACAGAGAATTACTAGGTTTGGGACTTTGGGGGAAGATGATGAATAGTAGCCCTGGAATAGTATCCCGTAATTGTACGATGCTCTCAACGGAATTTTCTATTTCCGCAATTAACGTCCATTAACTCCATATACCTCCAAATTTCCAATTTAATCATCTTTAAATCACTTGATTTAATCCAAATAAAATCGATTATGAAATTCTGAAACTGGGTATTACACCAAGCTATAGGCGCCCTAGAGCCAACTTTACCAGCGTGTTGTTATCGCCAACCTAACAAAACAAAGACCGAAGAAGGGAGGTGGTTCATCAAGTCCTCGTTTCATCTCTGCGTATTACTCCCTAGGACACTAATTTACTTGCGTCCTATGACCCAAAACTTACCGTAGAACGATAATTTATCCGTATCCTAGGGCCCAAAACCTATCCTAGGATTCTAATCAACTTACCTTATGACGCTAATCTACTTGCGTCTTAGGACCCAACCTACTGGCGCCATAACGACGCCAACAAAACAAAGACCAATAAAGGGAGGGAGGTCCAACAAGTCCTTGCATCTCTTCGCTCAAAACTCACGTGCAAGTAACGAGGTGTGTGAAAAACCAAAATCCTTCAAGTTTTTACTATTCAAGTTTGGATTGAAAAACACCTCTCCTCCTTGAGTGAAAGTGTTAGAGTATCGGGTTGTATATTGAATTTATCAATTATTTGTTAGTTTACCGTTTTATCTATTTATTTTTGTCGATATAAATAATATTTGATCAAAGAAAATAAACAAATTTTCTTACCACACGTCTCTATATAGATTACAGAGTACAACTATCAAATTCAAAAAAGATCGCCCATTACAATGTACATATATATTATCGAGCTAAGTCGTTTAGATTGGCTTGACTATTTACACTTAGTTGTGGCTTGTGATTAACAAAGTAAAACCTTATACAACGTACGTACGTAAGGTTGGTTGGTTGGTTATATTCATTTTTAAAAATAAATGCTATTTATTTATACATTTACATATTGTTTATACATTAATAAACATGTTTTTTGTAAAAGTTGATTGATTTGTATGGATATATGCATGCTTGAAGTATATACGTAATCTCAAACAGACAAATCTTAATCATTTGGTTGGTTATTGTCATAAACTAGTTGGAATACTCTTATTCTTACTTTCCTTATATGATAAATTATAAGTAGGGCATGGATTAAAAGCACAAAAGTCCATAAGGTAGGTACTTCAACTATTGCATGGATATAATAGAAAGAAAAAAAAAAAAAGTAACGAAAACAAATAAATATATATAGAGAGAGAGGATCATGTCTTAATCTCAATCCCAACAAGCTAGTGTACTTAGTTGGTGTGCCATATATATTTTTCTTGCCTAAAAATGAGACAAAATGAAAGTAGGAACATTTTGTCTTAAGAACACTAACAAATTGGGCCATGGCTAGGAAGAAATGTTTTATTATTCATCCATAATAGAAATAATTTGTTCTCTCTCTCATACACAAAATTCAAATTGAAGCTTATTATTACTTAAAGCCTGTTGTTTAGTTGGGATTGGTAGCCGTTTAATTGAAAGAATTCTTTATTATTATTATTTTGATAGTTTGATGGGTTTGTCGAGTTTTTCTTTCTAAATGACCCGATACATTAAGTTGTTTATCGAAATTATAGATTAAAAGTTACTGAACCGACTATAAACTCAATTGTTTTACACATAAATTTTTTTAAAAAAATAAGCATCATTAATAAATTAAATGACTCAATAGTTTAAATTGAAAACACCGATATGATGATACAACATTAATTTTTCTTTAAATACACCGAAATTTGACGGTTATCATTCACTCATCCTCCTTAGCAAAGCATAAGATTGTACCATAAAAAAAACAAACAGACTTTTTTATTTATCAATTTTTACACATAGAAATCTATGTGGGTGAACATTGGTCAGGGATGGTTTGGTTGTTGGGTCAGGTAAACGGGGATGGACTAGTCACCCAAACCCATCCTACCAACCGCACCCACCATCATCCACACACATTCCACCCATAATATAACGGGTCTTCGCACGTTTTTATAGGTTGGGCTTAATTCATTGAATGCGGGTGAAATTATCATCCCTATTCCCTACCCACAAAACGTAACTTCTCCGATTTATCATAATCTTAACAAACTAACTTATCAGCGCCCAAATGAATCCATTTTGTTTTCATTTTGAACAAATTCTTACATTTTATTAACCGTGTGGAGTGTGGAGCACAGAGTCATCTGAACTCTGTGAGAATTTATGTCAATACGTACAGTGCTACAGAACATTACCCGATCTTGCTAGGAATGACTCCTTTGCAGTTTACTGATGTGCTCTTTCACTTTATTCCAATATACACAGTGTGAGGAGGGAGACAATGAACACAGAATTGAGTTTGGTGAAGCATTAAATCTGTAGCTTTATAGAGCTACACAAACTTGAATTTGAGACAGCAACTAATGGATATGACTTATGAGGGCCTTTTTCCATTAATGTCAAATAAATGGACACAACTGTACATGATATAGAAACCCTAATCAGGACTCTGAGTCTTTTGTATCAGCCTCCTCTGCAGTTTATTTAGCCTGACATCACCATTTGTCCTATCACTTCATCTAACATTTGTTCCTCACATTGTGTAATACAATTCAACTATTCTGAACCCCAAATTCAAATAATAAAATCTCAATAAATAAGATATAAAGTTATTTATAACACAATAATAAAAGTTGAATTTAAAGACTAAATATACAAAATTTTATATGTTATGCAGGTTATCATCCGTTTTGTTTTTTTCAAGTCGGATATTCATCGAACGCGGATGAAGTTATCGAACTAGTTGTATTCATCAACAAACTCCATCTAAGGTTTCTTGAGAGGAGAAATGAGAGGAAATTCAACACCTAAATGATCTCCTAGTTGTTCTTGTACAACACTCTTTCTCCTTGGAATAAATAAACACAACAATATACAACCTTACTTGTCATTAAATTTCAAGGCTTCTTTTACATGTCTTTCCCACCACTTCCTCTGCCCCCACATTCATTCAATACTCTCTCTTACCATCACTCCCTTTCCCTTTTAACTCCAACCCACCAAAAACAACACAGCAAGATCACATCAATCCAATACAAAAACCAATCAAAAAAAAAAAAAGAACCCTAAATGGATTCTTATCCACCTCATGGGTCATCTTCAATCTTCCATTTCTCATCACCAAACTCTTCATACTCAAACTCCAACTTCCCAATCCTTGCCATTGCCATAATAGGTATCCTAGCTACTGCTTTCTTGCTTGTAAGCTACTACATCTTTGTCATCAAATGTTGCATCAACTTCAACCAAACTGATCATCATTCCCGCTTCTCCCTCTCCCGACCTTCATCCGGCGAAGTCCCCATAACCGGACACACAGCCATTTCACGGGGTCTCGACGAATCCCTTATTCGACTGATCCCTGTGATACAATTCAGAAAGGAAGCCAAAGTGGGTAAGGAACAAGGACACTATGAATGCGCTGTTTGCCTCAGTGACTTCAAGGAAGAGGAGAAGCTCAGAGTAATACCCAATTGCTGTCATGCGTTTCACATTGATTGTATAGATGTTTGGCTTCAAAGCAATGCTAGTTGTCCAGTTTGCCGATCAAGCATTTCATCGAATACCTTGTGTGCAATTGATAGTATCCCTAAAAACACGGATCTTTGTCCCCTGGGCCGGACCCAGATCCCGAATGATGACGATTATACGGTAATTGAGATTGCGGACGAAGACAAAGGGAGTAACTCAGAGGATTTACCTACAATTTCGATAATTTCATCTCCATGGAAGACGGAACAAGGGAGGAAGGAGTTCAAGACGAGCTTCGACGATGAGTGTATTACACAAAGGATGAAAGATGAAGATTTCATTCGAGTTCATCCGATTAGGAGATCAGTATCAATGGATTTGACGAGTCATCGGCAACTCTGTTGGGAGAATGGCGAGGACTTTGAGCAGTGTACAAATCACGGGAAGGAGAGCTCAAGCAGTGAAGGGTACAGTAGCAGGGGGCTTAGAAGATCTTGATTCACATTTGGAGGTGGAAATGGAAGATCAGGGAATGCAATTTAGGTCTTCGATTGGAATCCTGAAAACAGGGGAATAGAAGAACAGTTCCCCTGTTTCTGGATTTTAGGGTTTCTTTGTTCTGTTACACATTGCAGACATAAAGCAGATTGAAATTGGAGGAGGGACTATTGATTTCATTTGTTTAGTGTGTTTGGGATTTGGATGATGGACACAAAAATACCTCACTTCAAGTTCAAATCCTCTATTTCACTTTTAGAGTTACTTTTTTACGTTATGTTTATGTTATATTTAATTATTTAACATATATGCAAAAATATATGACATATAGTTTTTTTTTTTTTTTATAAAGAAAACAGTTCGAAACACTAGACGAAATGTCATCTAATGGATCGAAAGGCCGAAAAAAATCGACAGACGGACTAACCGTCATGAAAAACCACAACAAAAGAAAAAAGGAAACATACAAAAATACATCAAAAAACCTGCAAGCATATATATCTTTATGGAAAGTAGGATGATCCTTCAATAGGAAGCGGCGAGTTCGAAGAAAGTGCATAGGTAGAAAGTCTGGGAAATAACTGTGACACCTTAGATTTAGACTCGCATCACATCACAAATTCACGTCTCCTTCTAGATAAACAACTCGAAACGCCACCAAGAAACGACATCAAACAAAGAAGACAACTGTAAAACACTGGATCTTGACATAAAAAGTGTATAACTTTTAATGGTTAAAAATTAAAGATTTATAGGGAGGAAAATTATGTAAATAAAATTGTAATTTTTTATTTTTATTTTTAAAGAAGAATGCAAGAACAAACTTGCTAGAGAGTAGAGACTCAATCTTTTTCTAATTGTTTGAACTAAATGAACAATGAAATCCAAAATAACATCAAGCCCAAAAGTATAAAGAAGATATGAGCTAAATTAATTGTATAATTTTTTTGTAAGCCATCTTGTAAAAGAAGATTTTCTTTTCTCTAGAGCAAAATAAAACACCAGAAAAGAAAGAGAGAGGAGAGGTGGAGACGAACACAAGCGCCGGTCACGGAAAGGTTTCAGATGAGGAAATCATATTTATATTTCAACAAAGTGGGTTCATGTAAGTGGAGAAGAAGAGTTGTCTATTACAAAGTTTTATGCGCAGACGGAGAAGATAAACAACACAACATACTCCAATCCGATGAGAGAAAGATGAAGCATCGGGTTGGGGTTTACAACGGATCAAGGGAACAAGGATGGAAGATAAGCTAGCTCAGGAAAAGAAACAAATACCTCCATAAGAACTCATTTTGAACAAGAAAAACACAAATCTGACCATTAACAGTCTTGATTGGAGTCGAATTTGGGGGGGGGGGGAGGGGGGGGAAATCAGACTTTTGATTCGGTGGAGAAGAAGATTGTCTTCAATTGATTCCTAGAACCTTCGGGTTTTAATGACAATGAGGGCAAGGAACCTCCATTTCCCATGTCTTTTAATTTTGTCTTTTTGTTTGTTTTTCAAATCTGAACAAATGACGGTGACGATGACGGCAAGGAACCTCCATCAATGTATGTTGTTTTTTCCTTAAACTTATCTAATCAATTATGCACGTGATCCTTATTTAGATGTTTATACAAACTTGTCTCTTGAAATTTTAATTTTACACATCTAAAATCCTATACTTAACACATTGTTGAGCAAACGGATGACATTTAGAATATCTCTATGAAAAAATATATGACCGTTTTATTAATTGACCCTAACCTATTTACAAATTACAAAAGATCACAAAACATTTTCCTTACCGTCATTTGGTTGATTAGGAAATGCATCTTCAATTGATTCATGTGGTACCTCAGTCAGACGTATATTGCATTCAATGTAACGAGATATTGCTGAGTAGCTACAACCATCTTTTAAAATTAAAATAAAAAAAATAAAAAGATTATTCGTTCTAGGGGCTCCATGATGAGTAGATAAGACATCCCATTGAGCTCGTAATTTTCCACTTATTCAGTAAGACTACTGTCAAATATACCAGTACATAAAAAATCATAGGTATAAAAACCTGAATTGTAAGTTTGTAACCATATTAAAAAAAAAACCTACATTGTAGGAACATCTGATATACGTTAGATTGTATAATGAACGTTCTGATGTAAGGTACGTAATAGCGTTAAATAGGAGAGTTGCATATGATTGTTCAATTTTGGTTCACTAGACATTAATATATCTTTAGAAAAGGAAAGTAGATATCATAAATCGGTATAAATTATACATTAACGAACTTTAAAAAAATTAATGACCATTAAAGAAACGTAGAAATTCAGTATGTCAGTCGTTAAAAATACAGGTATATTAGTCGCTTAATTTTATTGGGTCGTTAAAATATAGTATATCAGTCGTTAAATTTTGTTTAGTTGTTAAAATATAGTATACCGGTCGCTAAAAATATAGTATATCAGTCATTAAATTTTGTTTGGTCGTTAAAATATAGATCCCAATCGTTAAATTTGGTGGTTAAAATTTGGTCGTTAAATTTAATGCTGGTTAAATTTGTTAGATGGGTCATTAAATTTTGTTTTGATCGTTAATTTTGATCGTTAAATTTTATGTTGTGTAAATTTGTTAGGATGGTCGTTAAATTTGGTGGTAAAAATTTGATCGTTAAATTTTATGCTGATTAAAATTTATTAGATGTGTCGTTAAATTTTGTTTTGATAGTTAATTTTGGTCGTTAAAATTTGGTCATTAAAATATTGTCGTTAAAATATGGTCGTTAAAATATGGTCGTTAAATTTTATGCTGGTTAAATTTGTTAAGATTGGTCTTTTGTTGTCGTTAAATTTGGTGATTAATATTTGGTCGTTAAATTTTATGCTGGTTAAATTTATTAGGATTGGTCGTTTAATATGGAAATAATGCTAGTTAAATTTGTTAGAATTGATCGTTAAATTCTATCAGGATAATATCAGTCGTTAAAATATAGTATTATTCTATTAGGGGCAATATAATATTCTAATTAATTATTACCATAAACAATGTTAAATCTTGGACGTTCATCTATATGAATCAAACGGCTATTATAAGTTTCTACTCCCTATTCTAGGAGAGGTTCCTACATGATCTTATATATATATATATATATGGTCAGGATCCGGTGAGAACCTCTTTTAGAGTAGGGAGTAGGAACTCCTAACATCCATAAGATCAAATATTGAACGTCCATGATAAAAGAACCACATTAAGCTTAAATAGGTGAGTTTTATTGGATTGTTCATATTTAATTCACTAGCCTATAATATATCGTTAAAGTAGGAAAGAATATATATTCATTTTGACTAACAAATTTCCAAATTTATTATAACAAAATATAAACGGTTGGTTTTATCATCATGAACGTTAAATTATATATGTGATGATCGTTAAAATATAACCAACCGGTCATTATGTATCAACTTGTCGTTAGGTTTTAAAATTACGTTCGTTAATTGTTATGTCGTTAAAATTATGGTCAAAATTAGTGGGCTATTATGGTCGTTAATTTGTTAGTTTGTTATAGTTTTAGGTCGTTAATTTGTTAAGCCATTAAAATTACGGTCGTTAATTTGTTAGGTCATTATAATTTTAGGTCGTTAATTTATTAGGTCATTAAAATTACGGTCATTAACTAGATTAATCAAGTTTCGCCGGCGGTTAAATATGTTTTAGGTCGTTAATTTGTTAAGCTGTTCAAATTACGGTCGTAAATTTGTGGGTTAAATGGGGGACAGGACCCTTTGTGTATAAGTAAGCATAAGGGGGCTCTTTTTTTAAAATGTACATAAACTAGGCCCCTTGTAATTATATATAAAGATAAATTAAAAGGGTGAATTGGTAATTACAATTTAGTAAAGCCCAAGCCCAATCTATTTTATAAATTAAAAGTCCAATCAGGTCCACTCGGGTTATACAAGTCCAACCAATCGGGATACACCAGGTCCGCGTACACCAGGTCCGGGTACACAAGTTCGGGGTACACAAGTTCGGTCGATTGTTTTTTTTTTAATGTTAATCTATTGTTATTTACTCAAACCGTATCGACTTTGTACACAAGGCCTATCAATTATTTACACAAACACTATCAATTTTTTTTAATGTTAATCTATTGTTATTTACTCAAACCGTATCGATTTTGTACACAAAGCCTATCAATGATTTACACAAACACTATCAAATTTTTACACAAGCCCTGACAATTTTGTACACAAGATTTGTTGATTTACAAAAAACAAATGATATACACAAGGCTCGATTTCGATTACACAAGACTCGATTTACAGAAACCTCATTTGCTCAATTATCAAGTTATACGTACACAATCTCAGTCGAGTTACACAATTTATAGAAAAGGAATGATTATAGATTATCATTGCAGATGTGGTATATTAGAAAAGTCCCCAGTACGAGCAACTGCATCGGCACTAACACCCACTCTATCTAACTGTTCATGACGTGCTGCATAAACACCCGAAGATGGAGTTATTAGCAATAATCATACAATGACATGATTTTTGAGATACTCAGATTTTGCACCATAATCAACATGTTATTCATAAATTCTTAATTCCTAGGCTCAAATCAGATTATTCCTCTGTATTGTTGAGATATGAACCTTGTTAATATCAACTTAATTTATGTTGCTTAGCCAACTTATTTGCGAAGGGCGTTGCAACAGTCTTCCGCGGTCCCTCCACCACCGAATCAGCCTTAGGCGCTGGAGATGGAGGAGGCGGTGACTACGAAGTTGCAGGTGGCGGAGCAGAAGAAGCGGCGGAACCAGAAGAGGACTTAGCGGCCTTAGCATTGGCTTCCTCAATCTCATCCTCGGTCTCAGCGAGTATTCCGATCGGAGCTCCGAGGGGAGCAGATTCACCCTCAGGGACGACAATGGCGGCGAGGACATCGGCCTTATCGGACTAAACAACGACGACGCTCTCTCCCTGGGAGAGGACTTCGTCCTCCGATTTCGTCCACGAGACGATTTTCCCCTCCGTCATCGTTGAGCTAAGCGCAGGCATGAAGATTTCCCGGATCTTGGCACGAATTTGAACCGTGGAGATGAAGTTGCATCTGGCAGGACGATGAGAGAGAAGATGCGGCTGCTAGGGTTTTCTTGTAAATGAACCGTGGATGTAATTTATAGTATTTAAATTTTCTCTTTCCCCTTTTGCCCCTTTCTTTAATTACTTTTAGAATTATTTTTTTAACAAAAATTACTATGGGCCTATTGTATATCTAGTTAACCAAAAAGGCTCTTATAGCCCATTTTTCTCTTAATTTGTTAGGTCATTATAATTTTAGGTAGTTAATTTGTTAGGTCATTAAAATTACGGTCGTTAACTAGATTAATAAAGTTTCGCCGGCAGTTAAACAGGTTTCACCGGTGGTTAAATATGTTTTAGGTCGTTAATTTGTTAAGCCGTTAAAATTACGGTCGTTAATTTGTTAGGTCGTTAATATGTTAGGTTATTAAAATTAGGGTCGTTAACTATATTAATAAAGTTTTGCCAGCGGTTAAAATTATGGTCATTAATTTGTTAGGTCATTATAATTTTTAATGATTTAACGATCTTTATATTTTTTAGTTTGGTTTAAGTAGGTGATGAGATGAAAACGATTGTGAATACTGAATATATCATATTTTTAACTTAATTGGTATATTATTAACATCTAATTTAGGCAATAGAATATCTTTATCAATAACTATTTCAATATTACAAAATACAACTGTTAATCAGGGACGTTCACACAAAACAATCGTACGATGGTAGATGTTCCTATTTCCTACTCTAAGAAAGGTTCCTAAATGATCCTAACTATATATATATATATAATGTTATATATATATATATATATATATATATATATATATATATATATAATGTTATATTTGATATAAAGTATGAGAGTATATTCATTAGATAATAAGGTGTAATGGTCTAATAAATATTACTTAAAATATATTGTTTAAGGAGATATTATACTCGAAAATTATCATACTTTCTTAGAGAAATCACCCACTCACAATTTCATCACAAATTAAACACAGAGCCGTTTTTTCCTTGTTCGAAGTATCAAAGACGATTTAGACTTGTTCGAAGTATGAGAAATGACTTTGTCTAATATCAGAGCCGACTTTGCCTTCTCCCATTAAGACTCACGATTTCTTATCTAAAGTAGCGGTTCACATATCAAAAGGAATTGATTTTTGCTTGAACTTGTCTAAATAAAAGTTGTCGAATTATAAAAGTAGTATATAATTTAAATAGAAGTTATTTTAATTTATTTAATGGTAATGGTAGTAAAATATGATCTAAATAGAATTTTTTTGATTTACAAAAAAAGGAATTTGGTAGCTTTGATCCTTAACGCGAAACGTATGTGAAACGAACGTGGACACGACACGTGAATTTTATTACATCTTCTTTAATACAATACTAGTTTATAACACATGTCTTGTACGAGTACTTGTTAAAAAAAATTTGAAAGTTGCGTATGCTTATGATACAAACAAAAGACTACTTTACCTATATAATTGGTTCGATATAAGGGCAAATAATTTCATCTTTATTATTTGCAATAACACGAATATTATTTGAAAATTGGGAGTCATAAAACAAAAAATATTATCCTTTAATACATGATGAATTTAATTTTGATAAAAATCACATTTTATAATAAATTATCTTTTTAAAAATTCATATAAGTGACACCACCTTATAAAGTATATGACGTCAAATTAACTCACATTTATTGTTTTTATTAATTTTTGGTGATATGTTATACTACTTTGACATAATATTTTATTTCAGCTCATTGAAATATATCTTATAAGTAGTTTAATTTATTAGAATTTTTTTTTAAAGTTGAATTTTTAAAAACCTGTGTTATAAATTTTCTTTTTAAATTTTTTTAATTAATATAATCATAATTGTAAGAATAGCGAGCATAATAACATTTATTTAAGACCTCAATAAAATAAAATATATTCAAAATATATCATTAATTAAATAGAAATTTTAGTAACAGAAATTATATGTCAAACTCTTCATGTTTGGTGAGTTGATGTTAGACATTATTAGAGGATAAATATGTGAGAGCCCTATTCTTTCAGACCGAGTCTTGGTCCTTAGTCGAGATTGGCTTTGGCCGAGATTGACCTTACCGCACCCGCGGGCATGACCGCCGCCCCTGCGGCTCATGGAACCGCCCCTGCGGTTTCCGGCGGCTGCAGCCGGTTTTGTTGACTTCTTTGACCCGTGCTTTACCTTTCCTTACTTCTCCCGTTTTACCTTGCTGAGCAAGGGTTTCATCACATTTCCAATCCAGCCATTACGTCCTTCTTGCTTCTTCATCCATTCCCTTGATCTTGCTTGAGTTCTCTTGGAGTTTTGCTTGGAAGTTGGGCCTTGTGGTTGTTGTTGATGCTAGTGATGTGTGTTGCTGAGCTTGGAAGTCAGCTTTGGTGTGTGTTGATCTTCCCTGCAGCCTAGGACCACGGCTGTGGTAAGATTCCTTCTTTCTTCTTGGATCCCATTTCTTTAGCTTAGGATTAGATGTTTGGACATAGGATGATGATGGAATGTGTATGTTGTGGCATGTGTGTGATTGTGATGGAGAGAAGACGTGATTTGATCACGTGAAGAGCCGAAGAGAAGTCGCGGGTTTACGTTCTGCACAGAGGCCGCCCCCGCGCCTGGAAACCACCGCCCCTGCGGAAGCCGTGCCGTAGCGCCCGCGCCAGCGTCAACGCCTTGTCTGCGTCGCCTGTGTACCTTGTCACCGCCCCTGCGGCTGCTCCCTGCCGCGCCTGCGGATTATCCATTCCGCCCCTGCGTCCCTTGATCACGCATGAAACACCCCAAATCCGCGGGACTCGGGGCGCTACGGGCGAGACCTCACAATGGGTCCCGACCCTTAGCCTGACAACAATTTCACCGGACCTTCCAACATGGCACAAATAAAGGCGAAACTCAAATATGTTTTTAAAGTCTGCAGAAACCGAAATGTAAGAAACTACAACTTGGAAACTCAGCCGAATCCTCAAAACAACATAAATAGATCCGAATTCTAAACATATGACAATATCCATAAACGAGAACATGAAATATGACTCAAAACATCCCCGTCCTATAATGTACGGAGACCCCGGCTGTCCACTCCTCCACCTCACTCGGCGGCATCCCTAACCTGCAAGTCAACTACATACGGTTTTAAACCGTTAGCTCATATTCTAGGTATTAGAAAAGCGGTGAAGGCACAAACACATCCATACACAAAATATAAATCACACAAGTCCGGTTTATTATCTTTCATTATTAAGTCATATTCCATTCTAGTTCAACTTCTGTTGTGACACGAGACCCCAGTGGTCTCGCCTCGGTCCCTTACTGGCAAGGAATGGTGCAGATGCATCCGCCCGTATACCCGCCGGACTTGTCGCCGAGAACCTCCTAGACCCCGCCAGGGCTAGGCAGATGATGTCACCGCCCGTTATCATACACTTGGGCCAACACATATATATATATAAAGTCGGTGGTCCTAATTACCGGTTTCATTGTTATAACATAAAATAACACGCACCACCAAACACACATCAATGCTAATACAAACAATACGAGCTAAGTAAGTCCGGAGACTTACCTCTTCCCAAACGCTAACTCACACAACGCTCATGCTTCCCTTGGGAAGAAGTACTCAACCTGTTCACAACAAGGTATCCATAAAAACCCGCTCAACTCGAGAAGTCTAGGACTTTTACACAAATGATCTACGCAGGATCATTTGATTCACATTCTAGGACTGCATCCTAGAGTCTACCATAATTACCGTCAATAACGACGTAAAAGCTAACGAGGTCTAAATACGCTCATCACATTCTCCTAAGGTCTCAAAAGCCGCCACTTAGCATTTCCTCTAAGTTATGCTAATTCCAACCTATCATGATACTACACAATTTAGCCCATACGCTAAATTGATCATCAAATATAATATATCGAAACCTAATATAAAACTCATTCATAATTTCCGAAGTTAAAACTCGCTAACGTATTTTCCGGGGCAATTATACATTTCCTAAAACATAGGGATCAAATCTGTAATTAATACAAAACTGAGTATATTCTGTAATTAACCAAAAGATGAGGGGGCCGAACGTAATTATACCTAAAGTGAGGGGGGCCGACTGTAAATAAGCCAAAAGGCTGTTGAACCAGCCCGCGGCGGCGGCAGGAGGAAACGCAGGCGCAGCAGGGGAAAACGCAGGTGCGGCAGGGGGAAACGCAGGCGCGACGGGGACTCCGACCGGGAGGAAGGTGGCTGCAGGGGCTCCCTTGGCGGCTGCAGACGGGTGGCGGTCTTTCCCGTAGGTGAGGGCTCCCGGTGGCGGCCGTTCTCCGGCCGACAAAGATGTGCAGAAGAGAAGAGTGAGCAGGGAGGAGGCCGGTGGCGTCTGCTGCGTCTCCCGGAGACTCAAATGGGGTCAGGGGCGGCGCTGGTGCTCCTATACAAACTATAGAGAGGCGGTCCTGACGGTGGAAGCTCCTCCGGTGAAGATGGCCCCTGTGGTCTGTGGTTCCTTTTCCCGAGCTCGATCGAGAAGAAGAACAGAGGAAGCGATGGAGTGATGGCTGGGTTGTAAGCCTGGAGTGGGGAAGAGGACCGTGAGTGGTGAGTGAGGGAGAGGGGAGTGCAGCGGGGTTGTTGCAGGGGGTTGGGCATGGAGAAGGGAGAGGGAGCAGTGACAAGTGTGAAAGAGAGGGGAGAGAAGCCGAGGTATCCTCACGGGACGAGGAGTCGGCTGGGGTGCAGGGGACAGACGCGGGCCGAGGGGTCGGCTGGCATGCTCTGCAGGCCTAGGCGCCAGGCTAGGCGGGCGGCAAACGGGCGCTCCTGCAGAGGCTACGTAGGCGGGCGGCAACGCAGCTCCCAACCGAATAAGAGAGGGAAGAAAAAGCAGCGGCTGCTCACGTGAGGGAAAGAAGGAAAAGGAAACGCCAGCGTGGCGTGGGGCCCGGTGATGTGGCGTGGGGCCCAGGCTGAGGTGGAAAAGGAGGGGGAAAAAGGAAGAGATAAAGGAACGGGTTCAAAACTCGTTAAAATAATTCCGTAACGGATGTTTACGGGTCGGAATATTTTCCGAACATTTCCGTAAAATAATTTACGGGTTACGGGTCGGAATATTTTCCGAACATTTCCGTAAAATAATTTACGGAAGGAGAAATAAAAAGATATATTTATTTCTAAAAATTCCCGGACGTTACTTTTTATTTATAAAAAAAAAAAAAATTCCCGGCCGTTACAACGCAGGTGCGTCTTGTCCCAGGACTACCCATAGTTGGGTAGCTCCTTTCCTTTCCTAGTATGAGGGAACTAGTACCATGCTAGGTATCGGATTATGATGAGTATGATATAGTTATGCCGGTTACGGCCTTGAGGTTACGAGTTGGATATGATCCTTATGGATCCCTTGGGTCTAGGTGTGACCCCTTTGTGTGATAGGAGTTTGATATATATATATATATATATATATATATATATATATATATGTATGCCTTGTATAGGCCGTGTTGTCCTCCAGTTTGGAGTGGACCAGTCGGAGAGTTGATCGTACTTGAGTTACTCTTGAGATTGAGGTAAGTCCATAGGACTTACTTAGCTACTATCCTTATATTGGATGTATGCTTGAGTGGTGTGTGTGTTATATGCGTTATAGCATGTGTTATTATGGTCACCGACCTATGTTATATTGACCGCCCATTGTAGTGGCCGTGATAACTTTTCCCTTTCATCCCGTAGTGGAGTCTGGGAGGTTCTCTATAGTCAGGCCAGATCTGGTATACGGGAAGGACCCTCACCACTCCCATAGGGTACACGGGAGGTGTGTTGATACTACTCCAGTTGGCTAGAGCACTTAGAGGCGGGGATTATATTCCTCGTGTCACGTATCTTCATATACATCTATATATACGATTGAGTGGTTTAACTTATTAAAGGGAATAAACCGGGTAAATGTGTGATATCATGATGATGTGTTAATATTATTGATGTGTGTTTGTGCTCTAGCATCTTCTTATATATGTGTATAGTTAGCTAACGGTTTTATACCGTGTTGTAGATCCTTTGCAGGTTAGGTGAGCTGCAGAGTGATCTAGAGGGGTGATCTGCTGAGGGTTCCGTACACTGGGTGTATTCGTGGGATATGGGTTATTTACGTTGTACGGATTCATGTTTTGACTTTGTACTCAACAGTACCTTGTATCACCTTTTTGATATGTATATATATATATATATATATATATATATATATATATATATATATATATATATATATCAGTTTTATGTTTTGTTTTAATCTATTGGTGCCTTGTTGTAAGATTCAGTGAATTTGTTGTCAGGCTAGGGTCAGGATCCATTGTGAGATCCTAGCCCAGTAGCACTCCGAGTCCTACGGATTTGGGGTGTTACAGAGTTGGTATCAGAGCCCAGGTTGACAACAATGGCACTAGTAATCTGCAATAAAGTTCGAATAGATAAATAAACAGAACCCGAAAGGGGTCTGACTTTTTGAAAGATTTTGGTTTTGAAATGAGTACAAAATGTTTTGGGATATCGTGTACGTGAGCCATCGCCCCTCTGAAGATCTCGACAGTATATATATAGATATTCTGTTGTGATTGATTTGATATATACATACGACATATATATAGCCTGATAGGTTAAGTACACTTGTTTTGCAGATGGCTCAAACTAGAGCTGTATCTGTAGATGGACGAGGTAGGGAGAGATCTCCTCTTCCTCCAGTAGATGTAGGACAGAGTCAGATTCCGGCTGATGATTCATCTGTAGCGGAAGAGGTTCATGAGGTTGCTGCTGAGAGTGTTGTTCCTGAGACTGGAAACGGTATAGATGGGAGATATACACCACATCGAGTCCAGACAGATGATTCGGATCGCGTCTCTATTAGGGGACCAGATTTCCGTGCGTATATCAGGCAAGTAGCAGAAGCGGCCAGACAAGGTAGACCTACCCCGGATCTGCCAGTACAGGAGAGATCATCTAGGAGATCCCATGGAGTTACTCAGGTGCCAGTTGTACCGGCACATGTTGTTGAGATTCCTCGAGTTTCAGAGGAGCATAGAAGGCCTGGAAAGAGACAACGAACTGGACAGACTAGTGGTGCTGATGGAGTTGTTGGTGCTGAACTAAATCGGAGACGTCCAAGTTACCCCGCAACGGCACTGGTTGCAGCTACGGGTCGGCGGTGCTTTAATTGTGATGATCCTGGACATATACGACCAGCGTGCACGAAGCCGTTAGTAATTTGCCTTACTTGTGGCAGGCGAGGTCACATGGAGATTTTCTGTAGATGGGGTGGAGTTTTATCTCAGCAGGATACTGGTGGAGTTATTGGTTCTGGGCAAGGCCCGAGCCGCCAGAGTCACCCCTCACCCGCACCAATTACAGATATGGGACCCAGTGTTATAACTGTGTTGGTTATGGACATATGCAACGAAGGTGCACGAGGCAGACAGTGACTTGTTACATTTGTGGCAGACGAGGTCACATACATATTTTCTGTAGATATGGTGAATCTTCATTTCAACAAGGTTCTTCACCTGTCAGTGTAGCGGGAGGTGGGCAGAGACCACCTCAGCAGCAACAGATACAGGGACAACAGAGAGTCCCAGATCGTCCTACTTCTCAGGGATCTGTTCCTGGGCCGAGTAGAGGCAGAGGTCGTGGTGGGAGCACCACTGATACCAGAGGTCCACAGGGCCGAGTTTTTAAGTTGAGGAGTACAGAGGAGCCAGCTGCACCGACGGCTACAGGTACCATTCTGATCCATGGTTTACCTGTTAGAGTTTTATTTGATATGTGAGTTATGTCTTCATTTGTATCCGATGTATGTGTTGAGTATTTGAGTTTAATTATGACAAGAGGATACTCTCTAGTATAGGGTTACATGAGGATAGTAGGGTCAGAGGTACCCATGAGATCTGCGTTTTGTCCCCTTTCGGTAGGGACCTGTGTGTTACTAGTTGACTTCTTTGTCATGCCGTTAGAGCATCAAGAAGTTATACTAGGTATGGATTGGATGGATAGACACTCAGCAGTCTTAGATGTAGGTAGGAGGACTGTTATCCTCTCTACCGACTTAGGCCAGATAGAGGTTTTCCGAGGTTGGGACCTTGGAAAGACAGACACAGTTATCAGCGCTATACGGGTAGCTAGATTGATTGCACAGGGTTGTGATGCCTTCTGGTGTTATGCCATGAAGGAGGGGGAGAGTCCAGCTGTAGAGGACATTCCAGTTGTTTGTGAGTTCACCGATGTTTTTGTTGAGCCTTCCAGTTTGCCGCCTCAGAGGAGTATGGATTTTGGGATTGAGTTAGAGCCTGGTACTAGACCGATCTCGAAGGCCCCATACAAGATGGCGCATGTCGAGATGCTGGAGCTGAAGAAGCAACTCGAGGAGTTGGCTGAGAAGGGCTTCATTCGCCCTAGTGTATCTCCATGGGGAGCACCTGTCCTCTTCGTACGGAAGAAGGACGGGTCACTGAGGTTATGTATAGATTACAGAGAGCTGAACAAGGTGACCATCAAGAACAAGTATCCACTACCTTGTAGTGATGATTTGTTAGATCAGCTACAGGGAGCGACTGTGTTTTCCAGGATTGATCGGCGTTCCGGGTATCACCAGCTGAGGGTGAGAGAGCAAGATGTGCACAGGACAACATTCAGGACCAGGTATGGATACTACGAGTTTGTAGTGATGCCATATGGGCTTACGAATGCTCCAGCCGTCTTTATGGAGTTGATGAACAGTATCTTCATCGACTTTCTGGTGGTTTTCATAGATGACATTTTGGTATATTCTCGTAGCAGAGAGGAGCATGCAGGACATTTGAGGATTGTATTACAGGTTTTGCGGGATAGAGAACTTTATGCTAAGTTCTCTAAGTGTGAGTTCTGGATGCCAGAGGTAGCATTCCTAGGTCATGTGGTTTCAGCTGAAGGGATCAAGGTGGATCCAGCAAAGATTGAGGTAGTAGCAGCATGGACTACACCGACGAACGTCAAGGAAGTACGTAGCTTCCTTGGCCTAGCCGGTTATTACAGACGCTTCGTGGAGGGATTCTCTGTGATTGCCCGTCCACTGACGAGTTTGCTGAGGAAGACTACCAGATTTGTGTGGTCTGATCAGTGCATGTAGAGTTTTGAGGAGTTGAAGAGGCGTTTGACTTCTGCTCCTATTTTGGCACAGCCAGAGGGTACTGAGGATTTTGTAGTATACAGTGAGGCATCCAAGCTAGGCTTGGGATGTGTTTTGATGCAGAGAGGCAGGGTGATTGCATATGCGTCTCGACAGCTGAAGACGTATGAGGAGAACTACCCGACTCATGATCTGGAGTTGGCAGCGGTAGTTCATGCACTCAAGATTTGGAGACATTACTTGTATGGTGCTACATGTCAGATCTTCACAGACCATAAGAGTCTGAAGTATATTTTCACGCAGCGGGAATTGAATAACCGCCAACGTAGGTGGCTCGAGCTGATCAAGGACTTTGATTTAGAGATTTTGTACCATCCAGGGAAGGCGAACGTTGTCGCTGACGCCCTGAGCAGGAAGACGCCTCGAGAGTAGGCGATTGCGAGGCGGACAATTCAGCATCATTTGTAGAGAGACCTGATCTGGTTAGAGTTGGACATCTAGTTTTCTGATGAGGATGCCCAGCTGCGTACATTAGAGGTCCTTCCTGATCTGTTGGGCGAGATCCAACATAAGCAGGAGACCTGCCCGACATTAATGAGGATCAGAGAGCGGATGTCTCGGGATGAGGCACCACAGTTCCTGCTAGGAGCAGATGGAGTTTTGAGGCTTCGCGGTTGCGTCTATGTACCTACTGAGACAGAGGATTTTACAGGAGGCTCACTATACACCTCGCTCGGTACATCCAGGTACGAGTAAGATGTATCAGGATTTGAGACGTTTATATTGGTGGGGAGGGCTGAAGTCCGATGTGGCCAGATTTGTGGCACAGTGTGCGACCTGCCAGCAGGTCAAGAGAGAGCATTTCAAACCTGGAGGTGAGCTCCATCCTGTTCCTGTTCCACAGAGGAAGTGGGAGGACGTCACCATGGATTTTGTGACTGGACTGAGGCTTAGCCGGAGTTTTGATGCCATCTAGGTTATAGTGGACAGATTGACGAAGACGGCACGTTTCATTCCTATTAGGGAGACGTGGCCGGTGAGCAGATTAACTGAGGAGTACACTAGGCAGATAGTGAGACTCCATGGTGTACCGAGGACGATCGTCTCAGACAGAGATGGGCGATTTACCTCGAGATTCTGGCAGCAGATTCAGACTGCTTTGGGGACGAGTTTGCACTTTACTACTGCGTTCCATCCTCAGACAGATGGTCAGTCAGAGAGGACCATTCAGACCCTGGAGGATATGTTGCGAGCTTGTGTGTTGGATTGGGGGCAAGTGTGGACAGATCATCTTCCACTTGTTGAGTTCTCCTACAACAACAGCTGGCATGCCTCTATTGGGATGGCCCCATATGAGGCACTGTATGGACAGAGATGTCGTACCCCGTTATGCTGGGATGAGCAGAGAAATGTTAATGGTTTGACACCTGATCAGATTCAGGATGATATGGCTCGAGTAGCATTGATTAGATAGAGTTTGCTGACTGCGCAGAGCCGTCAGAAGTCTTATGCTGATAGGAGGCGTAGACCTCTAGAGTTCAGGGTTGGAGCCCATGTGTGGCTGAGAGTGTCCCCGACACGAGGTGTTAGGCGTTTTGGCATTAAGGGGAAGTTGAGCCCCGATATGTCGGACCGTTCGAGATTCTGGATCGGGTTGGGAGCGCAGCTTACAGATTAGCCTTGCCTCCGAGATTAGAGGGTGTTCACCCTGTATTTCATGTGTCTCAACTGAGAGAGTACATACCAGATCCGAGACACATCGTGAGTTATGATGATTTGGTGGTTGAGCCGGACCACACGTTTGTTGAGCATCCTATTGCAGTCCTAGAGCGAGGTATGAGACGTTTGCGTTCGAAGGACATTCCTATGTTGAGGATACAATGGTCGAGACGAGGACTTGATGAGGCTACATGGGAGACTGAGGATAGTATACAGAGGAACTATCCAGAGTTCTATGCCGAGATAGGTGCACCAGTAGGGTCACCGAGTAGATCTTAGTACTAGCTTGGTGAGTCTTATGTGCTTACATGCTTATATGCTATGATGTGTTTATTTCATACTAGCTTTGATGTGATTATGATCTTATTAGATCTTGTTGTGCTAGTATGATTCTTGTTTATAGCTGGAGATGACTCTTTCCTCCATGCTATTATGATACGTTTATGATTTAGTTGGAGATGGTTCTTTCCTCCATGCTATTTTGATGGACATAGTAGTGCTGGAGATGTTCTCCCTCCATGCCTTTCTGTTATGGTTATGATACGGCTAGAGATATGATTCCTCTATGCCTTGTGATGTGTTTATAACTGGCTAGAGATGGTTCCTCTAGTCCTTGGATAGTATAGTTTGCTGCTGGAGTGGATGAGTTCCTCCAAGCTTATGCTTGAGGTTATAGAGAGTTTTACCTCGGCTTTTGAGTCCGAGTGGTTTCAGGACTTTGCAAGTTTCGGGACGAAACTTGTTTTTAGGGGGGTGAGATGTGAGAGCCCTATTCTTTCGGACCGAGTCTTGGTCCTGAGCCGAGATTGGCTTTGGCCGAGAGTGGCCTTACCGCACCCACGGGCATGACCGCCGCCCTTGCGGGTTTCCGCCCCTGCGGCTCATGGAACCGCCTCTGCGGTTTCCGGCGGCTGCAGCCGGTTTTGTTGACTTCTTTGACCCGTGCTTTACCTTTCCTTACTTCTCCCGTTTTACCTTGCTGAGCAAGGGTTTCATCACATTTCCAATCCAGCCATTACGTCCTTTTTGCTTCTTCATCCCTTCCCTTGATCTTGCTTGAGTTCTCTTGGAGTTTTGCTTGGAAGTTGGGCCTTGTGGCTGTTGTTGATGCTAGTGATGTGTGTTGCTGAGCTTGGAAGCCAGCTTTGGTGTGTGTTGATCTTCCCTGCAGCCTAGGACCACAGTTGTGGTAAGCTTCCTTCTTCCTCTCATCTTCTTTCTTCTTGGATTCCATTTCTTTAGCTTAGGATTAGATGTTTGGACATAGGATGATGATGGAATGTGTATGTTGTGGCATGTGTGTGATTGTGATGGAGAGAAGACGTGATTTGATCACGTGAAGAGCCGAAGAGAAGTCGCGGGTTTACGTTCTGCACAGAGGCCGCCCCCGCGCCTGGAAACCACCGCCCCTGTGGAAGCCGTGCCGCAGCGCCCGCGCCAGCGTCAGCGCCTTGCCTGCGTCGCCTGCGTACCTTGTCACCGCCCCTACGACTGCTCCCTGCCGCGCCTGCGGATTATCCATTCCGCCCCTGCGTCCCTTGATCAAGCAGGTGCGTCTTGTCCCGGGACTACCCATAGTTGGGTAGCTCATTTCCTTTCCTAGTATGAGGGAACTAGTACCATGCTAGGTATCGGTTTATGATGAGTATGATATAGTTATGCCGGTTACGGCCTTGAGGTTACGAGTTGGATATGATCCTTATGGATCCCTTGGGTCTAGGTGTGACCCCTTTGTGTGATAGGAGTTTGATATATATATATATATATATATATATATATATATATATATATATATATATATATATGTATGCCTTGTATAGGCTGTGTTGTCCTCCAGTTTGGAGTGGACTAGTCGGAGAGTTGATCGTACTTGAGTTACTCCTGAGATTGAGGTAAGTTCATAGGACTTACTTAGCTACTATCCTTATATTGGATGTATGCTTGAGTGGTGTGTGTGTTATACCGTGTTGTAGATCCTTTGCAGGTTAGGAGAGCTGCAGAGTGATCCAGAGGGGTGATCTGTTGAGGGTTCCGTACACTGGGTGTATTCGTGGGATATGGGTTATTTACGTTGTACGGATTCATGTTTTGACTTTGTACTCAGCAGTACCTTGTATCACCTTTTTGATATGTGTATATATATATATATATATATATATATATCAATTTTATGTTTTGTTTTAATCTATTGGTGCCTTGTTGTAAGATTCAGTGAATTTGTTGTCAGGCTAGGGTCAGGATCCATTGTTAGATCCTAGCCCAGTAGCACTCTGAGTCCTACGGATTTGGGGTGTTACAAAGTAGACAACGGAAACATTGTCATAGTTGACTAGAGTTGCCTTGGTAACAAATTTAAAGACCCAACTCAAATACTAGAGAATGAAGCCAACAAGTCTTAACAATTGCAATAGTAATACCTTGGTACTCGGCCTTAACACTAGACCAAGTGATAGTTGGCTGGCGTTTGGAAGACCATGAGACAATTTTATCTTCAATGTATACACAATAGCCTGATGTGGATCGGCGACTGTTTAGGTAACATGCCCAGTGAGCGTCGGAGTAGGTAGTGAGTGAGCCTAAGAAGGACGGGCGAATGGTAAGGACAAACCGAATAGTGCCCTTAACGTATCGCAAAATACCTTTGAGAGTCTATAGATGATCCCCTAGGGTCATGCAATTGTAAACAGATATGTTGAATATCATAAGCAATGTCAAGTCTAGTAAACATCATGCATTGAAGGACACCAACAAGATTGTGATATGCCGTCGAATTGGACACAAGGGTGGTACTAGTGGCGCCAAGCTTGGCCTTGGTGTCTATTGGTGTAGTGGTGTAGTAGTCGGCTTGCATGCTGTTATCCATTCCTTTTGTAAAATTTCCATGACGTACTTACTTTGGTGAAGGAACATACCAAATGAAGATCTGGTTATAAAAATTCCCAAAAAACAATAAAGACTGCTCAAGTTTGTCATAAAAAATTTGGACCTCAAGGGAAGTCATCACTGATTTCAAAAGATTGTCAAAGGAAGCAATTAACACCATATTATCAATATACAAGAAAAATAGGTCGTCCCTTGATAAACAACCAGAGATTGATCATCATGACAACTTTTGAAATTTATATTGTGGAGGTAAGTAGCAAACCGTTGGTACTAATCCCCGAGTGTCTACTTGAGACCATACAAGGAACGTCGGAGAAGACATATATCATTAGGGCGATTTAGATCACGGAAACTAGGAGGTTTCCACATAAACATTCTTGCAAACATCCGTCAAGAAACACATTCTTGACATCTAATTGATATGTAGGTCATCTTTTAGACATTGCAATGACAAGAACAAAGCGAATCGTAACTTGTTTTACCATTGGACTGAAAGTTTAATCACATTTCACACTAATTTGTTGGCTTCACCTGTTCACTACCAAGCGTGCTTTATAACGTTCCAGGGTACATTTCAGAGATGTACTTATGCTTGAAAATCCACGTGCAGTTAATAGCATTAGTCTCATTAGGACGAGGGACAAGTCTACATGTTCCACTTTTAATTAGAGCTCTAAACTTCTCCGTAATAGCATAATGTCATTTCGGGTCTTGTAGGGTAATAATGAGGTTTTTCGGTAAGGTGAAACGGGTTGAGAGTATAGAGCGTATTTTAGGTTATGCTTGAATATACCTGATTACGAACAAGTTTGCATGTGGGTAGAAGGAATGAGTGAGTTGGTTGGTGGAGAGTCATTGGATCTTACTAGGGTGGGAGATGTTGAGTTTGTCGGTGAGCCTTGTTGTTAAACATGCGCGCGGTATATTTTGAGCAAGTGAGGTCGAGGAAGGAGCTGTTGGGATTTCGATGTGGGACAATTAGATAGGTTGTGGGCGCGGCTGGAGCCGCGAGTGGGGTGCAAAAAAGGGTGCATTGAAGCTCGCGGGGGTGAAGGGTGCGATTGCAGATTGCGGTGAATCAGCGGTCATCAGGAAAAAAAAGATTTGAAGAGGTATCGGGTAAGAGTTGCCTTGGATACTAGAAGGTGGTGTGGGGTTGTGGCATTCAATGGTTTTGAGAGTGTCCAAGAAAAACACACGGGGGTAGACCTAGGAGATAGCTTGTGAGGGGTTATGGTGCTCATATTTGGAAAACAAAGACAACCAAAAATCCTTAGGTGATCATAAGTGGGAACTCGACCATAAAACGGAAAGTTGGAGTGAGATTATAGCTTTGGACAAAATAGTGTTGTGAAGGTAACAAGCACCATGGAGAGCTTCAACCCAACATGTTAGGGACATAGAAACATGACACAAGAGACTACGATTCTTGTCATTTAGAGTTCGCAAAATATGCTCGACTTTACCATTTTGTGGGGAGCTTTGGGGACACGAAAAGTGAATGAAAATTCCTTGACGTACGTTAAGGATCAGTCATGAACTGGCTTGTTATCAAATTCACCACCCATATCACATTGAACACTTTTTATTTTCTTTCAAGGTTGAGTAAAAACAAAGGAATGAAAATTTTAAATAGCAACATGGGTATTGGATTTTTTTTTTTTTGGAGAAAACAACCAAATAAAGTTTGAGAAGTCATCCAATAACACAATATAGTACCTAAAACCATAAGACTACTAACAAGAGATGTCCACATGTCACAATGTATAATACCAAAAATATCTAAAGTGGAGTTGAGAGACGTGTAAAACGGGAGATGCTTGTGCTTGCCCAACTGACACGAGGAACACACAAACTTTGGGACGGATGAACATTGTGATTGAATCAAAGAAGAACCGAGAACCCAAAGAGCATGATCGTCGAGGTGACCTAATTAAGCATGCCAACGTGTGGTCTTCACAACAACATTAGTGGCCAAAATGGGTATATTTGAAACTGACGTGGTGGTGACAAGATATAAGTCCCCAAAGCTATCACATCGGTGTATTTGTTTTGCCCAAATTGAGATCCTTTAAAGAAAATTCAGACGGATAAAACTAAAAATAGGAAGATGTACAAATTATTGGATAAGGGTGTTGTATGACGTTGTTGAGGCATACTATGCGCGGCGGTGGTGAATGCCGCCGATTCGCTGAGGGTCGTCCCAAGGACGGTGTTGTCATTGTTGGGGTTGACCGCAGGTGCAGCCTAGGATGCCACGGGTGCGGTTAATGCTCGAGGCCGTAGCTTGACGTCAATCGAGTGGATTCTAGCGGCGTTGGAAGGGCGGGAGTGGAGACAAGAGAGGTGGTGTCTTCATTGGTGTGTGAGAATAGCGCCTCCTCCCGACTCACATACTCTAAGCCGTCATGTGAACGGTAGTGGTCTAGGGATACGATGGAAAATGTGTGATTGATAGAATCAACGTCTAACATCGGTGTCAGAAGGGGTGATGATGGCTAGGGCGCGGCGGAGAATGGGGTGGCGGGATGAAACAATTATGATCTTATAAACTTAGGATTTTTAAGAAACACTCTTATTATATTATATTTTATATATATATATATATATATATATATATATATATATATATATATATATATATATATATTACTAAATGCTAATCTGAGGATTGGCCCGACGCTCACCATAATCGGATAATCACTCTTTCCACCAGAAAGAAAAAATAAAATCCAAAGCTCCAAGCCTCCAAATAACCCAAATCAATAAAACGAGAGTAATAATTTCAAGGAAGGAAACATTTTTCATTCTCGCTCACCCGCCACCTTCTACAGCTCCAATGGCTATAACCTTCCCTCTTAATTGAGTTCCCTTAACAACCAAAAATCCCAGTGCTTGCCGAAGCTACAACAATGGAGGGCAAAGACGTGAACTTCCACGCCACCCTAAGTCAACAAGAGATATCCTATCTACTGTAGCATGAGGAAAACCCTCGTTCTCAAATTTTCCGGCTACCGTTGCACCGGATTTCTCCTTGTAGTCTGATGAAACCCTCGATTCAAACCCTTCTCTAGCCTTAGCTAGTAAAAGTAAAATGTTCTTCTCCTTTAACTATGTGATTGATACTTTCCTTGTTTCTTTGAGACTGGTTTGGGAAAGCAAATAGACAATTTCCTTGCTTCTTTGATTTTAGTTTGAAACAGCAAATAGACGTGAATCTACACTTACAACTTGAACTATAGTGCAACCATTTTTAATCAAGAATCCCCTTTGCCTCGGTTGAGAAACAAAATCTAGAGATCCCTCTCAACATCTTCTTCTAACTTGAAAGCACATTGAAACCTTATGTTTCTACGATATGCGGCTAGAGTTTGAGCTGCTTATCACAAAAAATTGTCATTCTACGAACACTAATAAATATATTTTATTTTTTAGATTGGATGCTGTTAGTGTTTTGCTCACTGATAGGACACTTTTAAAATCAATTTTGTTCAACAAATGAATTCAGAAAGAAAACATAATGGTTATTGGATTGGTTACTTCACAACCCAATTTTCCAACTATAAATCTTCAAACAATTCTTTGATGTATACCTTTTTATATGTCAATTTGATTGTTGATATACCGACTATGCGATCGTATCTATGCAAACAAGTTTGCTCCTTCTTTTACGAAAATAAATAAATAAATTAAACAATAACTTTGGTTATTATTCAAACAATTATTCTTCTTACAAATATTTAATCATTACCGTCAAAGTTATACACTTTTATATGTCAAGACTCCCGTGTTTTTCCGTGTTGTCTTCTCAGTTTCATGCATGATTTGGTTGCGTTCGAGTGTTTGTCTAAGAGGGGGGCGTATATTTGTGATCGACTCCTGATGACTCTATTGTAAGTCCAAATCTGAGGTGTTCACATTTATTCCTCAGGCTTCGTGCATGTGTACTTCCTTTAACGACGGACGTTGTGTTTGCCGCTTTCTACTGACTGCATCTCCTTTTCCATATATATATATATATATTTGCTTTCAGGAATATTCTTTGATGTATTTTTGTGTGTTTATTTTTCTATTGTTGTGTTTCTCCTTGTCCAGTTAGTTTTTATGCCGATCTTTTTCGATCTTTCGACTCATCATATAACATGTCGTCTAGTTTTTCGAACAAATTTCTATATAAAAAAAATAAATTAAAAATGGATTGGGAGACTGGGAGTACTTGACCAATAATTGCACACGTGCTTCAGACGCTCTCGGGGGAGCAAAATAAATCCTACATACATTTCTCCTCACAGATCGGTCAAGATCTTCTGTATTCCTCCCCTTGTGTATCCTTATATCCCTATTACGTAATTGATTGAATTTATATTATTTATTATTTCTTTCGTAAAGTAATAAAATTTTAATTTCTATTTATTTAGCCTCAGCTAATCAATGTTATACAAGAGATCTCAACTGCTCACATACTGCCACTACTGCCCTTTCTCTGTTACATAGTGGAATCCACGTGGCCCTTTCCTATTGGCCTGATTTCCCTCTCCAGTCTCCACCTTCATCCCAATCCTAGCGCCGTTCCTGTTTCCTCCCATCCCCCTCTCTCATTCGTTTTTTGCTCGGGTTGCGTTGACCTTTATCTCTCACCTCATACTCATTCTATTCTTCTTCTTCGATCGTCAAGGACAAGAAAGATCCATAGATTGATTCTGGTTCCTAGCCGTCATGGATTCTTTCGACGACAGCACGTGGGACCTTCTCGATTGCAACTTTATCGATGTCGCATCCTCTTCCGATTTCAATTGGGTCAATCAAGGGTTCGTATCAATGTTCTGCTCCCTATCAATTATTCTTTATTGAAATCATTATTTCTCTCGCTTAATCTTCATTTGTTAATATGAAAATTCTAGGTCAAATACGTAGGAATTCAATTTTATTATGTGATTGTAGATATACCTGATTCTGTTCATTCTTGTTATCACGGGAACGTGAATTTGGAATCCTTTTTAAATTTGTGCTGTTGATTGATTCGTAACGATAAGTCCCCCAAAAGGTGAGATTCTACGTCAAAGTGGGATTCGGTCAGGAATAACCAAAGAGTTTTGGTATCTTCCTGTTGATTACGGATTCAGTATTAGAGACAGTAAAACGGGAAGCTTGTGTTAGTATAACACAGTTATAGTTGTATATACATCAAACGAACAGATTAGCTTCTCAAAGTAATCATTTGGTTCTTTATTTTTCCCTTTCTGATGTCCATGAGTATCCGGGCCTGACTTGTTAATGACTGAGTAGAACTCCCATGGCCCATATATTTTGAGATTCGATTTTTATGGATTGTTTTCATGCCTTAGGAATATGACAAGAGTTAAGCTTCAACATATTCCAAAAGGGGTATATTCTCTTGCATGTAGAATGCTATGAGTTCTCAGCTTTGGTTCTGAGATTTGTTGTGAACTTGTGATACACACGGGGCCTATTAATTATGATTTTTTCAAGGTCTTTTTAGTTTGTGGTTGGGAGGATAAAGACTAGAAAGCTCCTTGTTATATAGTTAGATGGAACTAAAAGGAGTCCATTTATCAGTGTTGTTCGTGCAATTAATTCAAAGATGACCTGGTGAAATAGGTAGGTCAAATAATTAAGCTAGATTCAAATCGCATGCTATGAAAACACCAAATTCAATTTGTGATAGATAAGAAATTAGAGTTTGTAAATGATAAATCAATTTTCAACATAAATATGATTTTTTTTTTCAGTGGACTAAACAGAAAGCTAACCATTTTAATCTCTTGTATCATTTGCATGAAGCTCTGTGGGTCCTAGCATTAACCTCGACTTCTCTCAGAATGCTTCTGGACCACTGGACCAGGATTCTGGGGAAAAGAAGTGCACTGCAAAGAGGTTTAGCATTATCTACTTATCTCATGATTCTTCACAACAATATATATTTATATATATATATATATAGATTAATAACTCTCATCTTTGTCCAAATTGGTTATGACTTGCCTTTTTGCACTACTCATCATAGTTCATCATTCTTTTTACTCATAAATATCCATTAAATTCATCAAGTTTCATTGATTTGTACATGTAAACTTTCTTTTACACCTCACCCTTCTTGACTAAAAATCCTTTGAAGTTTCAAATGGGACTTTATAAGGACAGGTGTGAGATAAAAACACAGATCTTAAATTATCATATAACAAAGTCGAAGCAAATTTTTTTGTTAGGGGACAATGAACATGACTTCTAGAACAGTGTTGTGGGAATTTATCATATCCACCTCATATCATGATGTTTTGCTTGTGGTTGACAGAGGACGTCACTCCTGTGTCAAGCCTGGGGCTAAAGCTTGTCGTGAGAGGGTTCGGAGGGAAAAACTGAATGACAGGTACAATATATCCTTCAATAACTTTTGCCTATAATAAATATATTAATATTGACTTTAAGACGTTGGAATTGTTTTTTAATCTTTTGTTTCCCGTGTATGTTTTGGTTTGTTAACATCTGCTCTAGGTGTATTACTTCAATATGTATTCAGCTATATACCTCAGTTGAAGAATTCCTTGTAATGAGATTGATACAGTGTACAATTGGTGCATTGGATAACAGATAAACGTGTCAGTCTTTTTTTTCTCAAAGTAGAAGTTGATTCGAGTTTAATGTGTGCCACAAACTTGGCTGTGGCGAAATATAAACCACCGAAAGTGATGATAACTCATTCCTGTAAAATGTATCATCTTACCAACCATATTTCTATCTCTTTCCATCAATAAGAGTGTTGTTTATCTTAGGGTGTTTTTGCCACAAGTCATTTTTCATATTGTGCATTTCTTCACAAACCATCTTTTATAATATTTTCTTAATATACACACACTTTATGAAACATGCACTCATTTGAACACCCAACCATGGGGTTTCAATGACTTTGTACACTATTATCACCAAAATACCTTGGTCATATTTTAACCAAGTAAAAACAAGTCTCAAAACCTTTTGTTTGTCAATTATAGTCATTGGCGTTTGTAAAAAAATAAAAAATTCTTAAACTTTTTTTAGCCAATTAAAGGTCTTGAAATTTGGAGAGAAGTTACAGATGATCGCCTTAATGTTTTGTCAATTAGAGTCGATTGACCCATTTGTAAATTTTCTCTAATATCTATAAACTTTAATTTATCAAGTGAAGATTAGGAGTTCTGTAAGTTCTTTTGAAATTTGAGAACTTCAATTGGAAAGAAAAAGTTCCGACTTTTGGAAGAAAACTTCATCTTGTCTATTTGTTTCAGATTCGTGGATTTGAGCTCCATGCTGGAACCTGGAAGAGCTGCCAAAACTGACAAATTGGCAATACTTGATGATGCAATTAAAATTCTGAACCAGCTAAGAACTGAAAATGATGAAGTCAAAGAGGAGAACAAAAAGCTACAAGAAGAAATAAGAAGTTTAAAGGTTAGTTCATGTTAGCAGCCTTTGCTAATTTTGTTTTTGCTCGATATCTTTTTTCCCTTTCATTGGAGGTGGGAATTTTATTCTTTCACCAACTTTATTGATACTTTTTCAGTGTGCAAATTCTACTGGGTTATGCTATCTTTGCCTGTTGCTTTCATATCCCATTATTCTCTTCTCATCACACTACATCAACTATTCTTAACTAGCCAACAGAAGCCAATTGACATTTAAACCAACATACACCTTATTTGTGGCCAAAAGCCAAAATTTTTGTTCAAAGACTTAAAAAATAGTAAACAAACTAAGAACTGTTTGATTTTTGATGCTGCTGCAGGCGGAGAAACATGAAATTCGTGAAGAGAAAATGGTGATGAAGACAGAAAAAGATAAGATGGAAATGCAACTGAAAGCAATGTCAGCAATGTCATCTAGTCCAACCTCAGGATTTATGTCACCACATCCATCCGTTTATCATCCCGGGATGAACAAAATGGCATTTGTCCCCAGTTATAGCATGTACCCAATGTGGCATTATCTTCCACCATCAGTATGTGATACTTCCCATGACCATGAGCTCAGGCCACCTGCTGCTTAGTCGTTGTGTGCAAACTCTATCTTGCATCACACCCAGTTTCACCTTGTCTAATCCGAGTTTTATTTTTTGCTTCACCAACCCCATTTGTACACATCATTCTAGTTTTTTCATCACTTCTCATCTTCAGTTCAATCTAGAGACATCCATGGCTAAGGCAGCCAAACTGCCCGTTCATAGTTACCAACGGGCATCTTGAACTAGTTTTTGTTCCTGTTTGATAATTTCCCCTCAGAACTCCATTCTGTACTCGGTGTTGTTATGTTGTTGATGATGACGGGTAATTTACCCTTGATCAATGTTAAACAGTAACCACACCCTTTATCCGGGGTCTGAAATAACTATCTTTTTTTTTCCGAATTATATTTATGTCAAGTTTGATTAGTAAACTGATCCATGTTGATATTTTACAGTTGTGCACATACTCTATGATTCTTCCTTTGCTATCTGTGGTTGCATTTTCACAGGCAACGAATCATTATACAAGTAAGTTAATTCAGCTGGCCTGACCGCTTCTGGTTCATCTCCTTCCTTTCCCCACAACAGCAAGTACAATCCTAAGACGAGGATTGCTCCCCCGACTAGGATGCCAACACAGAGCTTCTCACCAAGAGCGAAGTACGCAACAACAGCAACCAGCAATGTCGAGAGAGGATTAAACATGGTCACAAAAACCGGTCCCTTTTCTTCAGTGCACCATAGCTGAATGAAGATGATCAAACCCGAAGCCACCACTCCCTAACAAAGGTACATGAAAATTCAAACAATAATGTAAAAAAAATGTATTAAAACATGGTAGATTGTGGAGAGTTGTACGACGAGGAAATATTTAAACTAACATTGTACTAATCAGATGCAATAATATCAAAAAAATTACCCCATAAATGGTAGACCATAAGTCTATGTTGAATCCAATGGTCCAAGCGGGGGCCGTGTGCTCTACACACACGGTAAAAACCGCTGACTGTGCTGCACCCAAGACGCACATCCACGCTGTTAGCGACAGCTGTGCTGGGTATCGTTTCAGTGTGTATGCCTGCATAATGTACCATACGGACCATGTGACGCAGCTTGCTATCGTAAGCACCGAGCCCTTCACCCAATTCTCGTGTACCTCTGTGCCGCTGCCATGGATACGTAACAAAGGATGGCCGACATTTCTTATTAAGGATCCTTTGTACAAAGTCATTGTCAAGACACCAGTTAATGAAATCATTGTTCCTATTAGCTTTGCAATTCCTCTTGGCTTTCTGATATTAACCGTCTCAAGCCTACATACATATATAACAAGAGCACAAGAAACACGTCAATGCTCGGTTAAATTGTACTAATTCATGATTTTTTTAAAATTTTTTTGACATAATTGAACCAACCTTAGAACAACAGCAATCAGAAAAGTCAAGGAAGGTATAGTATTGACCATTGATGCAACAAAAGTGGGTGACGTGTACTTTAAGCTAGCAAAGTACATGTTCAGTGTCAAACTCACCCTGCCAATTAAAAGAAGAAGAAGAACTCAATCGTTTTAATGTATAACTTAGTTTTATATTCAATCATTAATTCATTATGCCTTATGCTTAAACTCACCCAAGAAGAGAAAGAACGAAAATCTCTCCAAATAAGGCCAATGTCAACTTAGGTCTCAAATTCCTGTATGAACATACATATATTAGAATCTTAATTAGGTCTTTAAACATAAAATCTTAGCTGATTACCTCTCGAGAAAGTACGCGAAAGGAAGCACAACAATCCCGGCTACAACATGTCGATATGTTATGTATACGTGCGGATTCATCCCATGATCGAAAGATGCCTCGGTGATGAAATATAGAAAGGTATAGCCAATTTGTGCTAATACCATGAAAATCTGGGGTCTCAACTTCCTGCTAAAACCTTTCATTCTTCTTGCTTAACCCACAGAGATGAGCTAAAGAGTGCCAATTGCCAACCCTTTATAAATTTGTTGATTCGATTTTTGGAATCAGATACGTACACCAATATATATATATATGTATGATGTTTACATAAGATTTATAATAATGGATGTTTAGTGGGTCATGATATGAAGATGGTTGGCGTAAAGAATGAAGTTCCATTAATATTCGCATTACTTTACAGAAATAGCAGTTACGATTTACTAAACTAATATTTACGTTTATCACACGATCATTTTGTAATTTGATGGGAGTTAATTACCTCTTGTTGTGCCTGAAACATATGTATTTGTAAGACAGTATCATATGCGCGAGAATATTATAGCATAAAGATTGTTGAGGAGGAATTTTAGGGCAAGCTCACGCCAATCAGGTACAAATATCATGCAGAAGAATAAAACAATGAATGAAATTAATAAAAGAAATATTCACAATATGTACGTGTTTGTTTCATCATGGTAACGCACACTGAACACTCCTCCGACGAATACGAATATATTATGTATATGTTGCAGTTTAATTTAGTGGGCAATGCATAATGTGTGTGCATTCTAGCCAATTATGTATATTATGTGATTTCTTTTATATATTGAGTGGGTTTTCTAGTAAGACACCTACAGTAACGTATCGTACATCTAAACAAGCTTCTCTTTCAATTATATACTAGTGTAATACCCGCACATTGTGCGGGATTGAATTTTAATATGTATACATTATTATAAATAATTTAATATATAAGGATGCGAAAAATGAAATCACTTATGTATTATACTTTTCAAGTGTATTTTTCGTAGCATATAATCAATCCCTGTAAACGATGTTGTGATATGATTACATGAGTGAGATTACGTTTGTTTTATTTTTTTTTAAATAGTTTTTTTACAATTTTTTGTTTGTAAATGTTAATCAATATTTTAATCTTTTTTGTTTTTTTTTCCATATTATAATTAGTTGTGTTAGCAAACGTTGTTTTTTTTCTTATATCTTATTAACAAAATAATGAGGTTAAATTACACATATAAATTTTAGACCGATAATATGTAAAGGACTAAATAATAATAATAATAATAATAATAATAGTAATAATAATAATAATAATAATAATAATAATAATAATAATAATAAATAAATAAATAAATAAATAAATTTTATTAAAAAAAATCTGATTATGTAAGCCCATTTTTTAAATAATCTAGATAAATAACTTTTTAAAAATATTTTGTTAGGATTTGATAATAATTTATATTAACAACTTAAAATAATTAACTTTTTAAAATATTTTTTATACTGCGTTAAATCTGGTGCTAACACGTGGCAAAGAAGGGCTTCCCTTTAATACATATATATAATATAATATATATATAAGTTTCTTGCCGATATACGAGGGGAACAAGACTATCCCGTATGATAACTACTTAGCGATTACTTGCAAATATAAAGACACTCTTCCGACAAAAAAGACACATTCGTCTCATTAAGGAGCTTCATCCCGAGATGAAGTATAATATCTAAATGATGATTATATATACGTAAACATCAACTAAAAAATTATAAGAACATTAAGTAGTTAAGCCTAAATTTACGTATTCACATTTTGTTGTAATGTCTGTTCCAAAGATGTTACTATTATAAACGAAATCATAAGGGCACTATATGAAAAGTACTATATGAAGATAAATTATTTCAGCATTATGAATTTATGGTTTGGCACAACGTAGATCTGACATTTCGTGTAAAAAGAATTTGATAATATATTGCTAAAGATAAATTAAGATATGGGCTAATTATTTTCTTCTAGATGCAAGTATAAAGTGAGTGGCCAATTTGCATTTGAGCATATTGTATGCAATTGTAATTGTTTGTTCCTCTTCGACGAAGTGGTTGGTAACCCCATTCATACAAGAACTAGAGGGATAAAACGGGGTCAACGGGTCGGGTTCCAACAAGCTTGGGTTGAAACGGGTCGGGTAAATAAAAAGGCTTGATTATTAATCGGTTTGTTTTGGGTCGGTTCGGTTTCGGTTTGTTCGGGTTAAACCGGGTTATCGGGTGGTCTCGGTTCTCGGGTCATAACAGGACGGGTCGGAATCGGGTTGGTCATAACAGGCTCGGGTTGAAATGTGTCGGGTCAAAACAATCTCTCCTTTTTCTCGGTTTGTTTCGGGTCGGCCCGGTTTGGGTCGGGTATTAATTGTTCGGACTAATATGGGTTATCGGATAGCCTTGGTTCTTGAATTATAAGTTCATAACATTTCGGTTTAGTTCGGTTCTCGGGTTATTCGGGTTGGGTTACTTCAGTTTAAAATGGCTTTGGTAGATGTGACAAACGGGACGGGTCAATCGGGTTGGAGTCGGGTCAGTTTATGTTTGGGCTGGGTACGTTGAAACCGGAACGAGTTGTCTAACATCTTGATTCGGGTCAATATATGTTCGGGTTGGGTCAAAACCGGATCGGGTTGCCTAACATCTTTATTCGGGTCAATTTATGTTCGGGTTTCTGTAATTTACTCTAAAATTTATACGAAGATATTAATTTGATAAAAGATAAAATAAAAGTTGTGTTGATTTAGACTTTTGGTAGTGTGCACTTTAGTTAAAAAAATGTAATAGTAGATCAAATATATTCGTAATAAATAATAATAACAATAATATAATAACGATTCGTTTGATCAAAATATCAAATTTGACCGATGCATTTGATCCATATATGTTTTTCCTATTTTATTTGTTATAAACTGTAAAATAAAATTTATCATCTTTTACCAAATCGGATAATAATCCGTGGATATTCGGTTGATTCATTTGATCCATATTTTAAAATATGGTATCTAAAAACGAATTTAGTCAGATCGGATAATTATCCACATATATGTTTGATCGGAATGGTTTTAGCCTGATTTGTTTGATTGAAAATGAATTTAACCAGATTTGGATATCTGACTGACCCATTTGATCAAAATATCTAATCTGACCGATCCATTTGATCCATGTATGCTTTTCCTATTTTGTTTGTTATAAAATGCAAAATAAAATCTATCATCTTTTGGTTGTGAAACGTACTCGTTTGCACGGTCCGGATAAAAGGGAAAAACGTTGAGAACAAGACCTTGAGTTGAGCACCGGGGCACGCCATAAGAGTCTGGAGGCTTGGACTTGTAGTCTCTTTAAGATGATAGAGTAAGAAGCTTAGCGTCGATCTCTCACTCTAATATCAATGATAGAAATAGCGCGGATCTAAATCGAACTAAGCGTTCAACTACTCCGTTGTTGATTGCGGATGGGGTTCGAACAAATAGAATGTGGGTGGCGGAAGCTATGGGATGGATATGAAAGTGAATGGTTGATTCGATCAAGGTAGATCGATCAAGCCGTTGAAGTGGATATGATAGTTGAACCTTCAAAAGGATGCTCGAATACGAATGCGTGGATCAAAGACTAGATCCAATATAGAACTTTAAGAGGATGGAAGGGGAAGTGGTGCTGAAACTAAGTAGGAGGAATTTACCTTCTCAATACTTAGTTAATTTGAACATGCTTTACAAGTAAGGCAAATAATCCCTTATATAGTTGATGGGGCCAAACCAAAAGTCAAAAATTAAAAGGCGGAAAATAAAGTCGGAGCTAACTCCTGAATTGAAAGGTCAAGACTATCAATGGTCGGAGTTTAACTCCCGGAATTAAGTTCCGGAGTTAAAATTCCGAAAATAAAAAGTCTATTATTTAAAATGCAAAAATATAATAAAATATAATAATATATGCTTGCTTCATACCATGGATAGGCATGCCGCTTGCTAGGTTGTCGTATCCGGGCCCACGGATGACATCGCCATCCGGGGACGTATTAGTAGGTATATGATAGTTTATAGTGTTAAAAGTTTAGGAAGATCAAACGGTTGGAACGAGTTTTGCGAGCTTCCAAAGTTGAGAGAAAAACCAGTTTCGGAATATGCATGTTAGGATGGTGACCTTTGGGATTTTGTGTAGGTTTGATGAATTGGTTTTTATGACTATCGATGCTTCTATGTCATAGTAGTCATGTTCTAGTATACATAGGATTTTATTTCGGAGTTTTTGAGGATCGTTTGACGATATTCAATTAAGGTCAAAGTAGTGAGTTTAACTAGTTGCATACAAGGCGTTCTTTAAGGTTTTCTTCATTAATTAAAAGTTCGGGAAACTCTTGAACTCGTTTGGGATCGTTCAACGCTCATGTTTTTGGAAGTTTAGATACTTTTTTTTAACCTTTTTTTTCATTTAAAGGAAATTCAAGGTTAACACTGTAATTTCCTTAAAAGCTATTGCTTTCTCGTTCTTTTCTTCCAAAACCTCCCTTATCGGTCTAGGAGCTTCTTAGAGCTTCCTAGATGTTAGTACTTTGTTATTGATACATTTTCCGATATGACCAGGCTATTGAGGTCATATACGAGTGGACCGAGACTTATCGTTAGTTGGACATCGGACCAGTGCAGGTAAGTCTTATGACTTACTTAGCCACCTCTTCTTTGTGTTAACATGTTTTAGTGGAGTATGTTGAGTGATCTCTACTTTGACTAGAACGACGCTAACTTTTTATTTGACCCAAGTGTATGAATAACGGGTCGTGACATCACTGCTCAGCTCTGTCATGAGACTAGGAGTTTCTATGCGACTAGTCCATATCGGTATACGATAAGGTGCATTGGATCCACTCCGGTTGGTTGTAAGAGCCCTAGTCTTTTGGACCGAGTTTGCCTTAGCCGAGATTCGGCTTTGGCCGAGATTGACGTAGCCGCCCCTGCGGGTTTGTATGCCGCCCCAGTGGGTTCCCGCTCCCGCGGCCCAGTGAACCACTCCCGCGGTTTCCTACGGCTGCAACCGGTTTTGTTGACCGGTTGACTCGTGCTTTACTCTTTGCCCTTACTTCTTACCTTGCTGAGCAAGGGTTTCACTTCACTTCTCATTCCAAATCCAACCCTTTCACGTCCTCCTTGCTTCTCCTTCCTCCATCTTGATCTTGTTCTTGGTTTGCCTTAGAGTTTGGAAGAGAGTTTGTGATGTGGCCTTGCTGAGGTTGTTGTGTGCTTTGTGTTGCTGAGTTTGAGAGATAGCTGTGGAAGTGGTTGATCCTTCCTTGCAGCCTAGGACCACAAGTGTGGTATGTCTTCTTGCTTCTTCTTTCTTTCTTCTTCCTTGATTCCTTAGCTTAGCTTAGGATTAGATGAATGGATCATAGATTGATGTTAGTATATGTATGTATATGCATGTGTATGATTTTGGATGAGAGAAGACGTGATTTGATCACATGAAGAGCTGAAGAAGAGTCGCGGGATCACGTTCTGCACCGTCGCCGCCCCGCGCCTGGAAGCCGCTGCCCCTGCGGAAGCCGTGCCATAGCGGCCGCGCCGTGCCTGCGTTGCCTGCGGCCTTTGTCACCGCGCCTGCGGATGAGCTCTGCCGCGCCTACGGGTTGCCTGTTCTGCCCTTACGTCTCTCGTGTCACGCATGTGCGTCTTGTCCCAGGTCTACCTAGAGTTAGGTAGATCCTTTCCTTTCCTAGTATGAGCGGGTTAGTAGCATGCTAGGTATATGGACGAGGTTAGAACGATGATGAGTACGTTATCGTTTATGCCGGTTATGGCTTTGAGGTTTATGAGTTAGGATACGATCCTTATGGATTCCTTGGGCCTAGGTGTGACCCTTTGATGGATATGAGTCTGATATATGTTGTATGCCTTGATATTAGGCAGTGTTGTCCTCCGGATTGGAGTGGACGTATCTGAGAATTGATCGTGGTTGAGTTTACTCCTGAGGTTGAGGTAAGTCCATAGGACTTACTTAGCTACCATCCTTATATTGGATGTGTGCATGAGTGGTGTGTGTTATCTGCTTTATAGCATGCAATGTTGTTATTACTTACCTATGGTTTAGTGACTGCCCATTGTAGGGCTGTGACAGCTTTGCCCTGTCATCCCGCGAGGAGACAGGGAGGTTCTCTGCGGAGAGTCCAGATCTGGTACACGGGACGGGCACTATCTCCACTCCCTTAGGGTACATGGGGAAGTGATCCCAAATAACCACTCCAGCTGACCAGTACCACCGAGAGGCGAGGGTTATATTCCTCGTGTCACATATATTCATAATCAGATATATATATATATATATATATATATATATATATATATATATATGATTGAGTGATTGACGTTATAAAGATAATTAACCGGGTAAATGTGTGATAGCATGATGAGGTGTTTAATATTCCTGAGGTGTGTTTGTGCTCTTGCATCTTCTTATATATGTGTATGGTTAGCTAACGGTTTTATACCGTGTTGTAGATCGTTTGCAGGTTAGGAGAGTTGTAGAGTGATCTAGAGTGGTTGATCCGCTGAGGGCTCCGTACACTGGGTCGTTATCGGGGTTTATGGGATCTTTTGATGTACAGTTTGTGTTTTATTTGTACTCAGCGGTACTTATGTATTACCTTTTGATATATATATCAGTTTGTTTTTTTGTATTTAATCTATCCGTGCCTTGTTGTAAGATTCATTGAACTTGTTGTCAGGCTAGGGTCAGGATCCATTGTGAGACCCTAGCCCAGTAGCACCTCGAGTCCTACGGATTTGGGGTGTTACAAAGTTGGTATCGGAGCCCAGATTGACAACAATGGTACTAGTAATCTGCGATAAAGGTCGAATAGATAAATAAACAGAACCCGAAAAGGGGTCTGACTTTTCAAAAGGTTTTGGTTTTGAACTGAGTACAAATGTTTTGGGATACCGTGTACGTGAGCCATCGCCCCTCTGAAGATCTCGACAGTATAGATATATATAGATATTCTGTTGTGATTGATTTGATATATATCTATACATATGGCATATATATAGCCTTCTAAGTTAGGTTTACGTCTTCTGCAGATGGTTCAGACTAGAGCCTTACCTGCAGCTAGACGAGGTAGAGGTAGACCCCCTCTAGGTAGAGGACGGGGTAGGACTCCCGCTGTTGATCCACTTGCAGCGGAGGAGGTTCACGAGGACGTTGCTGAGAGTGCCGTTCCTGAGACTGGGAACGGTGCAGCTGAGAGACAGAGATCCCAGAGAGTCCAGTCAGGTGACTCTGATTGTGTCTCCATGGATGGACCAACCTTCTGCGAGTATATTAGACGTGTGGAGGAGGCTGCTAGGGAAGGTAGGCGTGCACTTGATCTGCCAGCACAAGAGGGACCATCTGAGAGATCCCATACAATTACTCAGGTGCCAGCTGCATCGGCATCTGTTGCTGAGATTGCTAGAGTTACTGAGGAGCCTAGAGGGCCTAGACCAAACACTTGGTTGAAGGCATTTCACCAGATGGGTGTACCCCCTTTCACAGGGAAGGTGGGGTTAGAGTTTGAGCTTTGGATTGGACATGTGGACTCAACTTTGGAGTCCATTAGATGTCCAGTGGACAAACAGATCGAGTTAGTGCAGACTTTATTCCGGGACTTGGGACATCACTGGTGGAGATCAGTACGGGGTCAGGTTACCAGTTATGAGCATACGCGGACTATGATCAGAGAGCGTTTCTGCCCTGCCTCACTGAGGAGGGAGAAACTGCGGGATTTTGTTGAGGCTGCGTTCGAGGATGTACCGGTCTCAGAGGCCATTAGGAGATTTCAAGAGGAGCTGACATTGTTGGGTCCAGCCGCGCCTCCTCCAGATCACCATGTTTATCTTTTTTCCTGACGACTGAGGGATACTACTAGAGCCTATATGGCAGGGTTTCACTGTGAGTCCCTGATGGACTACCAGGACAGAGCTTCTGAATATGAGAGGGAGCGGGCTAATCAGAGGAGAGCTTCTCAGACCGGAGGGTCCGAGAAGAGACAGCGTACCGGGCAGACCAGTGGTACCGGTGGAGTTGCTAGTTCAGGGCGAGGCCAGAGTCGCCAAAGTCATCCCTTATCTGCACTAGCTGCAGATAAGAGACCACAGTGTTACAACTGTGGTGGTTATGGACATATGTGGCCAGAGTGCCCGAGGCAAACAGTGATGTGTTACACGTGTGACCGACAAGGTCGTAGAGCTGTCTTCTGCCGACAGGGCGGAGCATCATCTCAGTAGGGTTCTTCCCCTGCCAGTGCAGCGGGAGGTGGGCAGAGGCCACCTCAGCAGCAGCAGACACAGGGACAACATAGAGTCCCATATCTCCCTACGACTCAGAGATCTGCTCTTGGGCCGAGTAGAGGCAGAGGTCGTGGTGGGAGCACCACTGATACCCGAGGCCCACAGGGCCGAGTTTTTGAGCTTAGGAGTGCAGAGGAGCCAGCTGCACCGATTGCTACAGGTACCATTTTGATTCACGGTTTACCTGTTAGAGTTTTATTTGATATTGGTGCTACGCATTTTTTTTATTTCTTATGCTTGTGTAGAGCGTCTGAGTCTAGATACGGTTGAGGGGATGCCCTTTATTATAGGGTTACCCGATGGTGGTAGGGTCAGAGGTACCCGTGAGATTCATAGTTGTCCCATTTCTGTAGGGACTCGTGTGTTACTAGTTGACTTCTTTGTCATGCCATTAAAGCATGAAGAAGTTATTCTAGGTATGGATTGGATGGATAGAAATTCTGTAGTCTTAGATGTAGGTAGGAAGACTGTTACCCTCTCTACCGAGTTAGGTCAGATAGAGGTTTTCCGAGGTTGGGACCTTGGAAAGACAGGCACAGTTATCAGCGCTATACGGGCAGCTAGATTGATTGCACAGGGTTGCGAGGCCTTCTGGTGTTATGCCATGAAGGAGGGGGAGAGTCCAACATTAGAGGATATCCCAGTGGTTTGTGATTTTACTGATGTTTTTGCTGAGTCGTCCAGTTTGCCGCCTCAGAGGAGTGTGGACTTCAGTATTGAGTTAGAGCCTGGTACGAGACCGATCTCGAAGACTCCATACCGGATGACGCCTGTTGAGATGTTGGAGCTGAAGAAGCAACTCGAGGAGTTGGCTGAGAAGGGCTTCATTAGCCCTAGCGTGTCCCCATGGGGAGCACCTGTCCTCTTCGTACGGAAGAAGGACGGATCACTGAGATTATGCATTGATTACAGAGAGCTGAAAAATGTGACCATCAAGAACAAGTATCCATTGCCCCGCATTGATGACTTGTTAGATCAGCTACAAGGAGCGACTGTGTTTTCCAGGATTGACCTGCGCTCGGGATATCACCAGTTGAGGGTGAGAGAGCAGGATGTGAACAGGACAACATTCCGGACTAGTTATGGCCACTACGAGTTTGTAGTGATGCCATTTGGGCTTACGAATGCCCCAGCAGTTTTTATGGAGTTGATGAACAGTATCTTCATCGACTTCCTGGATCAGTTTGTGGTGGTCTTCATAGATGACATTCTAGTGTACTCTCGCAGCCGAGAGGAGCATGCAGGACATGTGAGGACTGTATTGCAGGTTTTGAGGGATAAAGAACTTTATGCTAAGTTTTCTAAGTGCGAGTTCTAGATGCCAGAGTTAGCATTCCTGGGTCATGTTGTATCAGCTGAAGGGATTAAGGTGGATCCGGCCAAGATTGAGGCAGTAGCAGCATGGACTACACCGACGAACGTCAAGGAAGTACGTAGCTTTCTTGGCTTAGCCGGTTATTACAGACGCTTCGTGGAGGGATTCTCTGTGATTTCCCGTCCACTGACGAGTTGGCTGAGGAAGACTACTAGATTTGTATGGTCTGATCAGTGTATGCAGAGCTTTGAGGAGCTGAAGAGACGTCTTACTTCTGCTCCTATTTTGGCACAACCAGAGGGTACAAATGATTTTGTGGTATACAGTGATGCATCCAAGCTAGGCTTGGGATGTGTGTTGATGCAACGGGGCAAAGTGATTGCTTATGCGTCTCGACAGCTGAAGACGTATGAGGAGAACTACCCGACTCATGATCTGGAGTTGGCAGCGGTAGTTCATGCATTGAAGATTTGGAGACATTACCTGTATGGTGCTACATGTCAAATCTTCACAAACCATAAGAGTCTGAAGTACATTTTCATGCGGCGGGAATTGAATAACCGCCAGCGTAGGTGGCTCGAGCTGATCAAGGACTTTGATTTAGAGATTCTGTATCATCCAGGGAAGGCGAACGTTGTCGCCGATGCCCTGAGCAAGAAGACGCCTCGAGAGCAGGCGATTGCGAGGCTGACAGATCAGCATCAATTGCATAGGGATCTGATCTGGTTAGAGTTGGACATCCAGTTTCCTGATGAGGATGCCCAACTACGTACTTTAGAGGTTTTTCCTGATCTGTTGGGTGAGATCCAACAGAAGCAGGAAACCTGTCCGACATTGATGAGGATCCGAGAGGATGTCTAGAGACGAGGCACCAAAGTTCCCGCTAGGAGCAGATGGAATATCGAGGCGCCGCGGTCGCGTCTGTGTACCTGCTGATACAGAGCTGAGACAGAGGATTTTATAGGAGGCTCATTGTACACCTTACTCTGTACATCCAGGTACGAGTAAGATTAATCAGGATTTGAGACGTTTATATTGGTGGGGAGGGCTGAAGCCCGATGTGGCCAGATTTGTGGCACAGTGTGCGACCTGCCAGCAGGTCAAGATAGAGCATAGCGGACCTGGAGGTGAGCTCCATCCACTTCCTGTTCCACAGAGGAAGAGAGAGGACGTCACCATAGATTTTGTGACTAGACTAAGGCTGAGCCGGAGTTTTGATGCCATCTGGGTCATAGTGGACAGATTGACGAAGACTGCACGTTTCATTCCTATTAGGGAGACGTAGCCAGTGAGTAGATTAGCTGAGGAGTACACTAGGCAGATAGTGAGACTCCATGGTGTACCGAGGACGATTGTCTCAGATAGAGATGGACGATTTACCTCGAGATTCTGGCAGCAGATTTAGACTGCCTTGGGGACGAGTTTGCACTTCACGACTGCATTCCATCCTCAGACAGATGGTCAATCAGAGAGGACCATTCAGACCCTGGAGGATATGCTGCGAGCTTGTGTGTTGGATTGGGGACAAGTGTAGACGGATCATCTCCCACTAGTTGAGTTCTCATACAGCAACAACTGGCATGCATCTATTGGTATGGCCCCATATGAGGCACTGTATGGACAGAGATGTCGTACCCCATTATGCTGGGATGAGCAGAGCAGTGTTAGTGGTTTAGCACCTGATCAGATTCAGGATGATGTAGCTCGAGTAGCACTGATTCGAGAGCGGATGCTGACTGCCCAAAGCTGTCAGAAGTCGTATGTTGATAGGAGGCGTAGACCTCTAGAGTTCAGAGTTGAAGCCCATGTGTGGCTGAGAGTGTCTCCGACACGAGGTGTTAGGCGATTTGGCATTAAGGGGAAGTTGAGCTCCCGATATGTCGGACTGTTCGAGATTTTGGATCGGGTTGGGAGCGCAACTTACAGATTAGCCTTGCCTCCGAGATTAGAGGGTGTTCACCCTGTATTCCACATGTCTCAACTGAGGGAGTACATACCAGATCCGAGACACATCGTGAGTTATGATGATTTAGTGGTTGAGCCAGACCACACCTTTGTTGAGCACCCTATTGCAGTCCTAGAACGAGGTATGAGACGCCTACGTTCGAAGGACATTCCTATGTTGAGGATACAGTGGTCAAGACGAGGACCTGATGAGGCTACATGGGAGACTGAGGATAGTATTCAGAGGAACTATCTAGAGTTCTATGCCGAGATAGGGCACTTGTAGGATCACCGAGTAGATCTTAGTACTACCTGGGTGAGTGTTATGTGCTTATATGCTTATATGCTATGATGTATTTATTTTCATACTAGCTTTGATGTGATATATGATCTTTTTAGATCTTGTTGCTAGTATGATTATTGTTTATAGTTGGAGATGGTTCTTTCCTCCATGCTATTGTGATACACTTAAGATTCAGCTGGAGATGTTATTCCTCCATGCTATTTTGATGGACATAGTGTTGTTGGAGATGTGTTCCTCTATGCCTTGTGATGTGTTTATGGTTTGGCTAGAGATGGTTTTCCTCTATGCCCTGGATAGTATAGTTTTGTTGCTGGAGTGATGATTTCCTCCATGCTTGTGTTTGAGGTTATAGAGAGAGTTGTACCTCGGCTTGTGAGTCCGAGTAGTTTGAGGATTTTACAAGTTTCGGGACGAAACTTGTTTTTAGGGGGGTGAGATGTAAGAGCCCTAGTCTTTTGGACTGAGTTGACTCGTGCTTTACTCTTTGCCCTTACTTCTTACCTTGCTGAGCAAGGGTTTCACTTCACTTCTCATTCCCAATCCAGCCCTTTCACGTCCTCCTTGCTTCTCCTTCCTCCATCTTGATCTTGTTCTTGGTTTGCCTTAGAGTTTGGAAGAGAGTTTGTGGTGTGGCCTTGTTGAGGTTGTTGTGTGCTTTGTGTTGCTGAGTTTGAGAGCTAGCTGTGGAAGTGGTTGATCCTTCCTTGCAGCCTAGGACCACAAGTGTGGTATATCTTCTTGCTTCTTCTTTCTTTCTTCTTTGCTTAGTTTAGGATTAGATGAATGGATCATAGATTGATGTTAGTATATGTATGTATATGCATGTGTATGATTTTGGATGAGAGAAGACGTGATTTGATCACGTGAAGAGCTGAAGAAGAGTCGCGGGATCATGTTCTGCACCGTCGCCGCCCCGCGCCTGGAAGCCGCCGCCCCTGCGGAAGCCATGCCACAGCGGCCGTGCAGTGCCTGCGCAGTGCCTGCGTTGCCTGCGGCCTTTGTCACCGCGCCTGCGGCTGAGCCCTGCCGCGTCTGCGGGTTGCCTGTTCCGCCCTGCTAGGTATATGTATGAGGTTAGAACGATGATGAGTCCGTTATCGTCTATGCCGGTTATGGCTTTGATGGATATGAGTCTGATATATGTTGTATGCCTTGATATTAGGCAGTGTTGTCCTCCGGATTGGAGTGGACGTATCTGAGAGTTGATCGTGGTTGAGTTTACTCCTGAGGTTGAGGTAAGTCCATAGGACTTACTTAGCTACTGTAACACCCCGAATCCGTAGGACTCGAGGTGCTACTGGGCTTGGATCTCATAATGGATCCTGACCCTAGCCTGACAACAAGTTCACTGAATCTTACAACAAGACACCAATAGATTAAAACAAAACATAAAACTGATGTATATATATATCAAAAAGGTCATACAGAGTACTGTTGAGTACAAAGTCAAAACATAAATAACCCATATCCCACGATATCGCCCAGTGTACGAAGCCCTCAGCAGATCATCCCTCTGGATCACTCTGCAGCTCTCCTAACCTACAAAGGATCTACAACACGGTATAAAACCGTTAGCTAACCATACACATTATATGAAGATGCTAGAGCACAAACAAACATCATAAATTATAACATATAACCATGCTTTCACACATTTACCCGGTTATTATCTTTATAACGTTAATCATTCAAATAATATATCTGCATATGAATATAGGTGACAGGAGGAATGTATATAACCCTCGCCTCTGCGTGCAATAGCTAGCTGGAGTGGTATCAACACATCTTCCCATATACCATAAGGAGTGGTCAATGCCCTTCCCGTATACCAGATCTAACTAGCTTACAGAGAACTTCCCAGACTCCACTACGGGATGAAAGGTAAGTTGTCACAACCACTAAAATGGGTGGTCAATATAACATAGGTCGGTAATGAACCATATCGCATGCTATAAAGCATATAACAAATACCACTCAAGCATACATCCAATATAAGAATAGTAGCTAAGTAAGTCCTATGGACTTACCTCAACCTCTGAAGTAAACTCAACCACGATCAACTCTCAGATACGTCCACTCCAATCCGGAGGACAACACTGCCTAATATCAAGGCATATAACATATATCAAACTCATATCCATCAAAGGGTCACACCTAGACCCAAGGGATCCATAAAGATCGTATCCTAACTCATAAACCTCAAAGCCATAACCGGCATAAACGATAACGTACTCATCATCGTTCTAACCTCATACATATGCCTAGCATGCTACTAACCCGCTCATACTAGGAAAGGAAAGGATCTACCTAACTCTAGGTAGACCCGGGACAAGACGCACCTGCGTGACACGAGAGACGTAGGGGCGGAACAGGCAACCCACAGGTGCGGCAGGGCTCAGCCGCAGGTGCGGTGACAAAGGCCGCAGGCAACGCAGGCACGGCGCGGCCGCTGTGGCACGGCTTCCGCAGGGGCGGCGGCTTCCAGGCGCGGGGGCGGCGACGGTGCAGAACGTGATCCCGCGACTCTTCTTCATCTCTTCACGTGATCAAATCACGTCTTCTCTCATCCAAAATCATACACATGCATATACATACATAAACCAACATCAACAAGCCTCTTCATACATCTAATCCTAAGCTATAGAGCAAGAACAAGAAAGAAATAAGGGAAGGAGAACCAAGAAGCTCACCTCTACTGCTGGACTAGGCAAGGAAAAGCTCCACAACCACAATTCAGCTGGCTTCCAAGCTCAACAACCACATCTACCATCAACAACAACCACAACAACACACAACTCTCTTCAAACTCTAAGGAATCCAAAACAAGATCAAGGAGAAGAAACGGAGAAGCAAGGAGGAGGTGAGACTGGATTAGGAAGTGAAGAAGGGAACCCTTTCTCAGCAAGGAAAAGAAAGAAGTAAGGAAAAGAGTAAAGCACGAGTCAGCTGGTCAACAAAACCGGCTGCAGCTGTCGCAAACCGCAGGGGCAGTTTTGTGAGCCGCAGGGGCAGTTCCGTGAGCCGCAGGAGCGGAAACCCGCTGGGGTGGCACACAAGCCCGCGGGGGCGGCTAAGGTAAGCTAGGTCCAAAAGACTAAGGCTCTTACAACTACCATCTTTATATTGGATTTGTGCATGAGTGGTGTGTGTTATTTTCTTTATAGCATGCGATGTTGTTATTACCTACCTATGGTTTAGTGACTGCCCACTGTAGGGTTGTGACAGCTTTGTCTTGTCATCCCGCGAGGAGACAGGGAGGTTCTTTGCGGAGAGTCCAGATCTGGTACACGGGACGGGCATTGTCTCCACTCCCTTAGGGTACACGGGGAAGTGATCCCAGATGACCACTCCAGCTGGCCAGTACCACCGAGAGGCGAGGGTTATATTCCTCGTCTCACATATGTTCATATTCAGATATATATATATTCATATTCAGATATATATATATATGATTGAGTGATTGACGTTATAAAGATAATTAACCGGGTAAATGTGTGATAGGATGATGAGGTGTTTAATATTCCTGAGGTGTGTTTGTGCTCTTGCATCTTCTTATATATGTGTATGGTTAGCTAACGGTTTTATACCGTGTTGTAGATCCTTTGCAGGTTAGGAGAGTTGTAGATTGATCCAGAGTGGGTGATCCGCTGAGGGCTCCGAACACTAGGTCGTTATCGGGGTTTATGGGATCTTTTGATGTACAGTTTGTGTTTTATTTGTACTCAGTGGTACTTATGTATTACCTTTTGATATATATATATATATATATATATATATATATATATATATATATATATATATATATATATATATATATATATATATATCATTTTGATGTTTTGTATTTAATCTATTTGTGTCTTGTTTTAAGATTCAGTGAACTTGTTGTCAGGCTAGGGTCAGGATCCATTGTGAGACCCTAGCCCAGTAGCACCTCGAGTCCTACGGATTTGGGGTGTTACAAAGTTGGTATCGGAGACAGAGGTGAGGTTTGGGAGATGCTCGTGCCACAAAATACGGGTAAAGGTAAATTCATAGAAAAAAATAAGTATTCATAAACCTTTTTGGTTTATGAATACGGGTAACAAGTCAGTGTACACGGTGCCCAAACATGAAGTCTAAGGCGTAAAACAAAGAAAACTCAAAATCCAAGATCTCAAGGCGGACATGCAAGTCCCCAAGTAGACCCAAATACCCGTAATAAAATGATACATATTAATCATACAATCATAATCAGCTAGATCATACTCAAAAGGCCCATCCACCTTCGGCAAAGCCATCAGCAGATGGGAACCAAGAGAGCCAAGCGTGACTAGTTCCATCAAGATAAGACATCCCCCACCTTCGGCATGACCATCAGCAGGGAAGAGGTCAGATCTGGGAAGAGTGTCATCATCAGTCATGATATCTCTCATGTCAGCACTAAACATCAGTGGCTTACACACCAACTCTAGAAGGGAACTTCTCATGGAGGAGTCTAAAAACATGGGATTTGATAAGCCGAACCAAAACGTTAATAGGAATCCTATTTCAGTTAAAAACCAAGGCATTCCTAGAATGGCATAAATAATAAACCGTAGATGAGAGGGCGTAGATCCTCTGTCTGCTCGTCCAATCTCTTCCAATAGCCGAAAGTCTCAGCCACTCAAGAGATGCTGCAATAGAATTCAAGCTACCGGACATGCCAAATCCATCACATACTGTTTCCAAACCTCTCTAGCATACGTGCATCCAAAGAACAAGTGGTCGTGTGACTCACTAGCACCAGCTGCAAGTCGGATCAATGTCAAGAAAACACAGCCTATCTTTCGTGGAGAGGCGTCCAGGGATGCCCATCCAAAGAATGAAGCAATGTTTCGGCGTATTTCCCGAATCCCAAACCAATCTGTATCAGTCCACAGTATGTCCATGCTCTCTAAATATATCATATGCTCGAGTCACCAAGAACTTCTCTCCATGGCACAAGGAATCAAGAGTCTCTGTTAGACTCATAGTCGGATCTATGTGTCTGACAATCTCATCTCTCGCTCCGAGGATGGTCTTAATCAGAGGTGAGTCACGTATGTGAGCCACCCAATCGCAGGGCACAGTCACCTGGAGATAACGGTGGTGTATCCATCTGACCCAGAGGCTATCACGGCTGGTATGAATGTGCTGGTAATGCTTGGACATGAAGGCCAAGTTCCGTGCACGAAGATCAAAAAGGCCAAGACCTCCTTCTTTCTTCGGCAAGCAGACCCTGTTCCAAGCAACTCTCTCCCAGTTCCAGAGGAAACTCCTGCATAACCCAATCAGATGGTCCATGACGAGTCCTGGAATAGGAAGAATGGAAAGCCAGAAGCAAACGTTCCCCTGAAGGACAGCACGGATCAGCTCAAGGCGACCAACAAAGGACAAATGCCTCTTGTTCCAAGCGTTGATATGTCTCCCAATGCGCTCTATAAGGGGGGAATAATCTACCATCAAAAGCCGGTGTAATGCCACCGGAATGCCCAAATAACGGAAAGGAAACTCACCAGCAGCTAAGCCGGAGAACTATATCAAATCTGCAGCCTCCGTGGTGGGAACGGAAGCAAGGTAGATAGAGGACTTGGATAGGCTAAGAGCAAGCCCCGAGATCCTCTCGAATTGGCGAATACAACCCAATAAGATATCGATAGAAGCTCGATCACCTCGACAAAATAAGACAACATCATCAGCATACATCAGATGAGCAATACGGAGACCTCTGCAATGCTGGTGGAACTGGAACTCAGGGATCATATTTTAACGGCGGATCATCCTAGATAAGAACGTACTCCATACATATAACAAATAAGAGAGGGGAAAGGGGGCATCCCTGGCGAAGGCCCCATCGACCCCGGAAGTGGCCATGTGAAGTCTTGTTAACCCGGATAGAGTAGGACGCCGTAGTGACACACTCCATCACCCAGTCAATGAACCTGGTCGGGAACAAGAGCTCCGTCATAGCATACCTCATAAAATCCCAATAAATGGTATCATAAGCCTTAGTCAAATCAATCTTCATGAAGCACCTCTTAGTATCTCTCTGAACGTTATATCTCCGGAGAAGCTCCTAGACAAGGAAGATGTTGTCAGACATCAGTCTCCCCGGAACAAAAGCAGACTACGCAGGATCAATCAGATATCCAAGGCAAGATCCAAGCCGGTTCGCCATGAGCTTCGTGATGATCTTGTACACCACACTGCAGCATGAGATCGGCCTGAAATGCTCAACTCGAGAGGGGTTTCCACCTTACTAATCAGGGACACAGAAGTATGGTTGATTTGTCGGAGAATTTTCCCATTAACGAAAAACTCCCGAACTGCAACACACACCTCCGTACCCGTGGTGTTCCAAGTGGACTTGAAGAACTTGGAGTTGTAACCATCTGGACCGGGGGCTTTGAGATCCCCGATCGACCAAAGTGCCTCCTTAATCTCCTTGAAGGAGACCATCTCAACGAGGCGGGTACTGTCTTCAGCAGCAACACAAGGACCATCAGCAAACCAATCTCTCGGAGCAACCTCCACCGGGTAGGCAGTGCCAAAAATACCCTGAAAAAAATCAACAAATCTTTCGGCCACCTCCTCAAGGGAGGAAGTGGTCGAGTCATCAGGAAGCTTGAGCAACGAGATGAAATCCCGCCGCCCATTGGCCTTCATAATGCCATGAAAGTAAGAAGAAGCACGGTCCCTATTAAGGATGTACCTGGCCTCAGCCTGCTGGCTAAAGAAGCTCCTCTCGGCCTCATTAAGTCTACGGGTCTTGGTCTTGAGATCCAACAGCTCGGTCGTGATAGACTCGGATTGTGGGTCAAGGCGAATGCGCTCAAGACAGTCGGCATACTCCTCATTGGCCGCTTTGGCCTTCTCTGCAATATGAGCAAAATGACGTCTATTGAGACCTCTAAGCGGCCCCTTAAGGCACCGCAAGAGGGCACAAAGGCGAAATTGGTAAGTACCCCTAAGGTGACATACCCAACTCTCCCTGACAACGCTTTGGAACTTTTCATGGTGAGTCCACATGTTGAAGAATTTAAAGCTAGGTTTGCCGGTAAGGGGTCGGTGGATAACATGGGCAATCGCCGGTTTATGGTCCGAAAATTGCCACATGTTAGGGAAAGTCGCCCTACAGTAAACTCCACGCTCTAGCCACTCATGATTGACCATCACCCTATCAAGTTTGGTCCATATCTTACCATTCGTCCAAGTGAAAATGTTTTCACTTGTGAACGGGACATCTGAAAAACCAAGCGCCTGAAAACTCTCAAACATAGCCGTTGTCTCATTCATCCTAACTCTAGCACCATTAACACGTTCGTTTGAGAACATGACATTGTTAAAATCCCCCAAGACTAGCCAAGGAAGGGGATCTCTCTCCATCCTAACTCTCATGATCTCCCAAATAAGAGCACGTTCAGTGCTGTTATGGAGTCCATAAACAAAACAAGTACCAAACCGAAGGCCTGTAACCCTACAAGTAACAAGGCAAGCAATATGTTGGACACCAATCTCAACCACACTAACATCAAACTTACACTCATCCCACATAACTAGGATTCCGCACCGATCATCGACATGGAAGTTGGTGGTAAAGGACCAGTTCGGAAATTGACTCCTCATCACCTCATCAATGTCAGAAGGCCGGTGCGCAAACCTAGTCTCAAGAACTCCACATAAACCAGACTTATACTCAACCAAAAGGTTTTTAAGGCCTTTTTGTATCCGGGGTTGGCAGAATCCCTGAACATTCCACGATATGATACTCATCAGGAAACCATGGGTAAATTGGTATTTCTACCCCTATGAGCATCTCCCTTCCCCTGCACCTGCAATCTAGAGGCCAATCTAGTAGATCTTTGACTTCCAAGTCTCTCGTCCCTAGGCCTATTCCAACCATCCCTTTTCTTCCGTCCTAGGTTTAACACCACTCAAATGAAGGCTAGCCCTAGGAGTAGCGGCATGGAGGGCCTTTCTATCAGACCTAGACAACACCTTAGTAAAACCCTCACTCTTATCACCAATAGGGGGGTTAGTAGCAATAGGAGATAAAGGAGAAAGAAAAGTAAGAGAAGGGGAATTAGAGGGATTACCATCACTTCCCGAGCTAGAGGAGATCTCTCCTTCCTCCTTACCATCCGAATCATTGTCGCCTAGACTATCATCCAAAGAAACCTCGGTGCTTGACTCTCCAGATGCCTCCTCATGGATCCCATCAATGACATCCTCCTCCACGTCGGAACATGACTTCTTAGAGTCATCAACCACACCAGAGTAACTAACAATGGCGAGGATCAGAGACGGGTCAGTTTGAGGAACGTCTTTCTCCATACGGGGGGGAGGGTGCATCTAGGCGAGTCTAGCCTTCAAGGCTTTCACCCTTTGGAGTTTACGTAGGGCATTCCTACGAGCATTCCGTTTCCGACGCCACGCAATATCCGAGGGGTTACGGTCAATAACCTTTGTACCGGACGTGCCTTCTCCATGGCGGAGTGGCTTAGGATCAACCTGTACAGAAGCAGCACCACAACCCACAACATTATTTAAATTAGAATCATCAATAACTTTACCCTTACCTTTATCCATGGTCTTCTTTTCTGTCGCCTCTTCATCTTTATTTTTCGCTTTATCTAGATTATCGTCCGCCTTGGTACGGCCTTCTTTATCACCGGTCTCTTTTTCGTACGTAGGCTTTTTGTTAAACGAGCACATAGAATCCTTATGACCAAAGACAACGCATCTACGACAGTAATCAGGTTCATTCTCATATAGTACTTTACAATTAATAATGACACCATCATCAAATCGTAAGGTCACTTCATGCAAAACTTCACAAGCAAAATTAACCTCAATCAAAACCCTAGCGTAAGCACCACGTTTTCTAGACTTGGTAACCTTATCAACATATAGAGGCTTTCCAAGCTTGGAAGCCACTCTACCAAGAATATCATGAGTCCAAAAATCATTAGGAATACCAAATATACGAGTCCAAAGAGGGACCGTGGCAACATCTTTACGTATAAGAGAAAACTTATCCGGAATCAGCTTTAGGAGAAGCGGTCTCCCAAATAAAAAATAAGGTCCATCCCTCAAAACCTTGTCCCTATCATGCTCATTATTAAAAGTAAAAATCATCGAACCAGATTCCATGAGAAAATCAGATTTAACATTCCACTTCTTCATAAGGCCATTAATAGCAGGATATCCCGGGAAATAACCAACAAATTGTCCTAAAAGACTATATCCCCATACAACATGCTTGGGCAAAGCTTCATCACATCGCATTTTAACATGCTTATCAGGACAAGGAGTAAAAGAGAGTTTACCACCAAGGCCTTCATTCATAAAGACCTTTTTCGGGGGCCTATTCCAAGCATTTTGAGTCGGTATCGGGGCCGGCTTGAATCTACCATTTGCCTCAGTCGGTGTGGGAAGGATTGGGGGTCGCTCATCATTTTTCTCTTTGGTCACCTTATCCACTGGAGGAGTAGGCGCATTTTCCACCACATTCAGTTTAGGATTATCACTCACAACACCATTCAAATCATTAGTCATATCACCATGATTATCATTGACAATATCAATAATATTTTCATGATTCATAGCATTTCTATCATTTAAAGCATTTCGAGTATTCTTGACATTATCAATCACATGAGTAACGTTGGAGTTTATCCCACCATCATAACATACAATAGCCAAAGGGTTTTCATGCATAGTCACATTGCTATCATTCGACATCATAGTAGATATATTAGAATCATCCTTAGTAGTCAAACTAGCAACATTTCCGGCATCATTCATTTTATCAAGCAGCAATGTAATATCCTCTTTTTCTTTATTAATTCATCATCAGATAACAAGTTCGGAGTATGTTTTACCGAAGTCTCATTGTTACCGTTATCACACGAGTCATCGAGAACTTGCTCAACCATAGATTTAGCTAGCGTTTCCGCCTCAATAGTACACGTCATAGGATTAGAATAATTCAGCTTGGTATGACAATGAACATTCATCACTGTATTAGCCATGGCAACAAGTGGTGAGGTTTCACGCTTACTGTCAAATTTTGGAGCAGTAGCCTCAACAGCCATAGGATTGCAAGACAGAGTATCAGCCCCAGCAACGCTTAATGTAACAGCCATAGAATGGCTTGACAGTGCATCGGCCTCTGCAGCAATAGGCGTAATATTTGTAACACCCCAAATTCGTAGGACTCGGGGTGCTACTGGGCTAGGATCTCACAACGGATCCTGACCCTAGCCTGACAACAACTTGACTGAATCTTACAACAAGGCACTGATAGATGAAAACAAAACATGAAACTAATGTATATATATATATATATATATATATATATATCGATCAAAAGGTGATACAAGGTACTGCTGAGTTCAAAAGTCAAAACATAAACCCGTACAGTATAAATATCCGAACCACGATATCGTCCCCATGTACGGAACCCTCAGCAGATCACCCCTCCGGATCACTCTGCAGTTCTCCTAACCTGCAAAGGATCTACAACACGGTATAAAACCGTTAGCTCACTATATACATATATAAGAAGATGCTAGAGCACAAACACACGTCAATAATATTAACACATCATCATGATATCACACATTTACCCGGTTTATTATCTTTAATAGGTCCAACACTCAATCGTATAATAAATGTATATGAATATACGTGACACGAGGAATGTATATATATAACCCTCGCCTCTACTTGCAATAGCTAGCTGGAGTGGTATCAGCGCACTTTCCCGTATACCATATAGAGTGGTAGGTGCCCTTCCAGTATACCAGAACTAACGAGCTTACAGAGAACTTCTCAGACTCCACTACGGGATGAAAGGTAAGTTGACACAACCACTACAATGGGCGGTCAATATAACATAGGTCGGTGACCATAATAACACATGCTATAAAGCACATAACACACACCACTCAAGCATACTTCCAATATAAGGATAGTAGCTAAGTAAGTCCCATGGGCTTACCTCGATCTCAGAAGTAACTCGCTACGAACAACTCTCAGAAACGTCAAATCCAACTGGAGGACAACACAGCTTATACAAGGCACACATACATATATATCACAATCCTATCACACAAAGGGGTCACACCTAGACCCAAGGGATCCATAAGGATCAAGTCCAACTCGTAAACCTCAAAGCAGTGACCGGCATATCTATATCATACTCGTCAACATCCGAATCCTAGCATGGTACTAAGTTCCTCAAACTAGAAAGGAAAGGAACTACCTAACTATAGGTAGTCCCGGGACAAGACGCACCTGCGTGAACTAAGGACGCAGGGGCGGAACGCAGGCAACCGCGGGCGCGGCGACACTCAGCCGCGAGGGCGGCTAAGACCAAAACTAGCTCCCAAAACTAAGGCTCTTACACCTCACCTCCCCTAAAAACAAGTTTCGTCCCGAAACTTGTAAAATCCTCAAACCACTCGGACTCACAAGCCGAGGTACAACTCTCTCTATAACCTCAAACATAAGCATGGAGGAAACCATCCACTCCAGCAACAAACTATACTATCTAGGGCCTAGAGGAAAGCCATCTTAGCCAACCATAACATATCACAATAGCATGGAGGAAAGAACCATCTCCAGCTATTAACAAAAATCTTACTAGCACAACAAGATCTAATAAGATCATAATCATATCAAAGCTAGCATGAAATAAACACATCATAGCATATAAGCATATAAGTAGATAAGACTCACCAAGCTAGTACTAAGATCTACTCGGTGATCCTACTAGTGCAGCTATCTCGGCATAGAACTCTGGATAGTTCCTCTGGATACTATCCTCAGTCTCCCATGTAGCCTCCCCGGGTCCTCGTCTCGACCACTGTATCCTCAACATAGGAATGTCCTTCGAACGCAGGCGTCTCATACCTCGCTCTAGGACTGCAATAGGATGCTCTACAAACGTGTGGTCTGGCTCAACCACCAAATCCTCATAACTCACAATGTGCCTCGGATTTGGTATGTACTCCCTCAGCTGAGACACGTGAAACACAGGGTGAACACCCTCTAATCTCGGAGGCAAAGCTAATCTGTAAGTTGCACTCCCAACCCGATTCAGAATCTCGAACGGTCAGACAAATCGGGGACTCAACTTCCCCTTAATGCCAAAACGCTTAACACCTCGTGTCGGGGACACTCTCAGCCACACATGGGCTCCAACCCTGAACTCTAGAGGTCTATGCCTCCTGTCAGCATAAGACTTTTGACGGCTCTGTGCAGTCAGCATACGCTCTCTGATCAATGCTACCCGAGCCATATCATCCTGAATCTGATCAGGTGTTAAACCACTGACACTGCTCTGCTCATCCCAGCATAACGGGGTACGACATCTCTGTCCATATAGTGCCTCATATGGGGCCATCCCAATAGATGCATGCCAACTGTTGTTGTAGGAGAACTCAACAAGTGGGAGATGATCCGTCCACACCTGTCCCCAATCCAACACACAAGCTCGCAGCATATCCTCCAGGGTCTGAATGGTCCTCTCTGACTGACCATCTGTCTGAGGATGGAATGCAGTCGTGAAGTGTAAACTCGTCCCCAAGGTAATCTGAATCTGCTGCCAGAATCTCGAGGTAAATCGCCCATCTCTGTTTGAGACGATCGTCCTCGGTACACCATGGAGTCTCACTATCTACCTAGTGTACTCCTCAGCTAATCTGCTCACCGGCCACGTCTCCCTCATAGGAATGAAACGTGCCGTCTTCGTCCATCTGTCTACTATGACCCAGATGGCATCAAAACTCCGGCTCAGCCTCAAGCCAGTCATAAAATCCATGGTGACGTCCTCCCACTTCCTCTGTGGAACAGGAAGGGGATGGTGCTCACCTCCAGGTCGGAAATGCTCGATCTTGACCTGCTGGTAGGTCGCACACTGAGCTACAAATCTGGCTACATCGGGCTTCAGCCCTCCCCACCAATATAAACGTCTCAAGTCCTGATACATCTTACCCGTACCTGGATGTACAAAGTAAGGTGTACAGTGAGCCTCTTGTAAAATCCTCTGCCTCAGCTCAGTATCAGCAGGTACACAGACGTGACCGCGGCGCCTCAAAACTCCACCTGCTCCAAGCAGAAACTGGGGTGCCTCATCTCGAGACATCCTATCTCTAATCCTCTGTAAAGTCGGGCAGGTATCCTGTTTCTGTCGGATCTCATCCAACGGATCAGGAAGAACCTCTAAAGTACGTAGTTGGGCATTCTCATCAGGAAACTGGATGTCCAACTCTAACCTAATCAGATCTCTCTGCAACTGATGCTGAACTGTCAGCCTCGCAATCGCCTGCTCTCGAGGCGTCTTCCTGCTCAGGGCGTCGGCGACAACGTTTGCCTTCCCCGGATGGTACAGGATCTCTAGATCAAAATCCTTGATCATCTCGAGCCACCTACGCTGGCGGTTATTCAATTCCCGCTGCGTGAAAATATACTCCAGCCTCTTATGGTCTTTGAAGATCTGACATGTAGCACTATACTAGTAATGTCTCCAGATCTTCAGTGCATGAACTACCACTGTCAACTCCAGATCATGAGTCGGGTAATTCTCCTCATACGTCTTCAACTATCGAGACGCGTAAGCAATAACTCTGCCTCGCTGCATCAGAACACATCCCAAGCCTAACTTGGATGCATCACTATAAACCACAAAATCCTCAGTACCCTCTGGTTGTGCCAAAATAGGAGCAAAAGTCAAACGCCTCTTCAACTCTTCAAAACTCTGCCTGCAATGATCAGACCACACAAATCTGGTAGTCTTCCTCAGCAAACTCGTCAGTGGACGGGCAATCACATAAAATCCCTCCACAAAGCGTCTGTAATAACCGGCTAGGCGAAGGAAACTACGTACTTCCTTGACGTTCGTCGGTGTCGTCCATGCTGCTACTGCCTCTATCTTCGCTGGATCCACCTTGATCCCCTCAGCTGATACTATATGACCCAGAAATGCTACCTCTGGCATCCAGAACTCACACTTGGAGAACTTAGCATAAAGTTCTCAGATGTCCTGCATGCTCCTCTCCACTGCGAGAGTATACCAGAATGTCATCAATGAAGACCACTACAAACTGATCCAGGAAGTCGATGAAGATACTGTTCATCAACTCCATAAAGACGGCTGGGGCATTCGTAAGCCCAAATGGCATCACTACAAACTCGTAGTGGCCATATCTGGTCCGGAATGTTGTCTTGTGCACATCCTGCTCCCTCACCTTCAGCCGGTGATACCCGGAATGCAGGTCAATCCTGGAGAACACAGTCGCTCCCTGTAGCTGATCTAACAAATCATCAATGCGCGGCAGTGGATACTTGTTCTTGATGGTCACCTTGTTCAGCTCTTTGTAATCTATGCATAACCTCAGTGATCCGTCCTTCTTCCGTACGAAGAATACAGGTGCTCCCCAAGGGGACACGCTAGGGCGAATGAAGCCCTTCTCAGCCAACTCCTCGAGTTGCTTCTTCAGCTCCAGCATCTCGACAAGCGCCATCCAGTATGGGGCCTTCGAGATGGGTCTCGTACCAAGCTCTAACTCGATACTGAAATCCACACTCCTCTGAGGCGGCAAACTGGACGGCTCAACAAAAACATCAGTAAATTCACAAACAACTGGAATGTCCTCTATAGTTGGACTCTCCCCCTCCTTCATGGCATAACACCAGAAGGCCTCGCAATCCTGTGCAATCAATCTTCACCTGTCACTTCTTTGAGCTCAATGTTAGGGGATGTATGTTTGGACTTACGTTTACACAGAGAATTGAATGGTTTCATTCCGACCCAAATCGTTAGGGGATGTATGTTTGGACTTTTGAAAGAAATAAATCCGTTATGGGCCTCAAATGATTACCGGACTTTATTACCTGCATAAAAAAACCCATTTCCGTTATGTTTCCCTTGTGAGCTTAAGTATCTCTCTCCCCGACCTTCAATTCTCTGTGTAAACGTAAGTTTCTCTCTCCCCGACCACCGTCGTTTCTCTTTCTCGACCATACGAAAATCCTCACATCTCCATTCTTCTTCTCCTCTTCCGTTTTCTATAGCTCAACATTCCCACATACTTGGCACCGACGAATCATAGTTGCTCCATGAATCACATATAACTCGTTGATAAAGGTAACTAGGGTTTCAAAATTGGATTTTATGTTGTTAGAAATTCTCAATTTTTTATTTTTCTCTCGTTCTTATAATTAATTTCGTATGCATGTGGTGATTTGTGTGCTTAATTTGTTGACATTAGTGCGAAATTTGAGATCTGGGGAGTGCACTCATATAGAATCTGTTGGCATTAGTTTGTTGACATTAGTTTTTGTTTCTTTTTAGCTTGTTGTAAGATAGTCATCCCGAGTTCATAATTCGAAATGAATTGGTATGTCTTTGATTAGTATATAAGCATATATTTTGTGTATCCATAGTTGAGCTCTGCAATAAGAGTAGTGTTGTGTGTGATGCGCCATAGTTGAGCTCTGTTAAGCCTACCTCTCAAATTATTTGTTTTCTGCAGCAAGTTCATACATGTCTAGTTAGTCCGGCATTCACTTAGGTTTTTGTGTGTGATGTAGCTATTTTGCTTCTTGTTCATTTGAAGTTCATGAATTATCAGAACTTGGACCAAATAGAAATTGCAAAAGGGTAGTGTTGTGTTCTGTTCCGTCGTATGGCCAACAAATCGTGATTTGAGGTTGTTATGAACTAGTGGTTTATAATATAGCTCTATGGGTATTATCATTTTTTTCATGGGTTACACCAAGTTCATACATGTCTAATTAGTTATGTTCTTGGCTGGTCATGTGCCTTTATAAATCATTATTCATGGGTTACACCAAAAAGAGTCTTACAACTGCTAAAAAAACTTGTAAGCTGGGAGAGATTTTTTTTTCAACTAATAGTCAATAGCCAACAATAAGTCTCTAAGAAAGAAACAATAATGAGGCAGATGAGTTGTTTCAATTAATAGTCAATAACCAACAATCAAGTCATACATACACCTAATTGATAAATTTTACATGAGCAACATAATCAAATGTGATCATGAAAAGAGACCCTGGAATATTGTAAATCCCGTCAGACACTCTTAGCATAGGTAGGTCTTGCTGAACTTGTTATTGTCCTTAGTATATTCATACAAGTAACACAAGGAAAATATTATGTGTGATGAAGGATGATTAAAGTAACAACTATAATATTCAAAATGAGTTGTAGTTAGATCAACCCATCTTACAATTATACTATCCCAAACAAATCACAATGATCTATTCTTCTAGTTGTCACTTTCTTCCATTTTTGAATCATACAATTGGAATAACAATTTGTAGTTTGCATTCTTGTAATGACAATTTGTAGTTTTTTCCTTACCTTTGTGATGCTATTTTTTCTCTTACCTTTGTTTTGCTTGGAGATCAAGTATGGAGTAGTGAAGAAGAAAGGAAGAAAAAACTTGACAATGAGACTAACAAAGTTTTAGAGAAAGTGTTGAAATTAGATTCTCTTTCTCCATCAGATGCTTTAGAGGTAAAATTTGTGATACTGCAAATTGTTGATCATATATTATTATTGTCCTCTAAATTCTTGTTTGGAATATTATAGGTGGCTTCAACTTTAATGGCTGAGGAACACAAACTTCGTTTATTCTATCAAGCACCCCCAACGTTCAAGAAACAGTATGTTGCTGATTTATTAAGGAAGAAGTGAGAGGTGAAGATGATCGAGCTTATGTTGTAATGATCATTATTGTTTTTGGTGCTATGACTGAGCGGTTGTTGTTTCTGTTTTGACTATTTTCTATTGAACCGGTTGACTACTTTATGTTTCCGTTTTGACTTGTGTTGTTATGACCGAAGTTACACTTATAACAGATTATATCGTATTATATAAACTTGTGTTGTTGAAATTTGCAGTCATTACAGTTTTCTAGGCATTACTTGTATGTTTCAAAGGACGTTGAAAATCTATGTGAAATTCAAAAGCTGAGATCAGATATGTGCAAGGGACATAGTTTTGCTTGTGTTTCAGTTTATCCCACGATATGGTCAAACATGTATAATGATATAAAAAGAGAGTTTAAGCCTTTGTTATGAGTTATAACAATAGTGATTTCATTCAATGATTCCATTTATCAAACCAAACAAGAAAAGGTAACATTGAGCTCAATGAATTCATTCCTAACTATCGCCGGCCGCCGCCAGCGAACCCTACAAATTGGGGATCAGCGATTGGGTCGCTTCCTGGTATGCCCGTGATCGGAAATTCAAGAGGAATCAAAGTTTAATCCTGTAGAGTACAAATGAATCAAGATGTAGAGGGAAATCACAAATCAATTGGTTGAGAGAAGATTTGAAACGAGTCGTCTACTGTGTCGCCAGTTGAGTCGCCAAAAGAGGGGTGCAACCACTTAAATAACGATAATAAAACGGTCCGAGTGTATCTTGTAACACCCCAAATCCGTAGGACTCGGAGTGCTACCGGGCTAGGATCTCACAATGGATCATGACCCTAGCTTGACAACAACTTCACTGAATCTTACAACAAGACACCAATAGATTAAAACAAAACATAGAAACTGATATATATATATATATATATATACATGTCAAAGGATGATCCAGAGTACTGCTGAGTACAAAGTCAAACTGAAATCCATACAATAAGGATAAACCCAAAATCCCACGAATACGCCCACTGTACGGAACCCTCAGCAGATCACCCCTCTGGATCACTCTGCATCTCTCCTAACTTGCAAAGGACCTACAACACGGTATAAAACCGTTAGCTAACTATACGCATATATAAGAAGATGCTAGAGCACAAACACACATCAATAATATTAACTCATCATCATGATATCACACATTTACTCGGTTTATTATCTTTAATAAGTTAAATCACTCAATCGTATAAATAGATGTATATGAAGATATGTGACACGAGGAATATAATCCCCGCCTCTGAGTACTCTAGCCAGCTGGAGTAGTATCAGCACACCTCCCGTGTACCCTAAGGGAGTGGTGAGGGTCCTTCCCGTATACCAGATCTGGCCTGACTACAGAGAACCTCTCAGACTCCACTACGGGATGAAAGGAAAAGGTTATCACGGCCACTACAATGGGCGGTCAATATAACATAGGTCGGTGACCATAATAACACATGTTATAAAGCATATAACACACACCACTCAAGCATACATCCAATATAAGGTTAGTAGCTAAGTAAGTCCTATGGACTTACCTCGATCTCAGAAGTAACTCGCTACGAACAACTCTCAGAAACGTCCACTCCAACTGGAGGACAACACAGCCTATACAAGGCACACATACATATATATCACAATCCTATCACACAAAGGGGTCACACCTAGACCCAAGGGATCCATAAGGATCAAGTCCAACTCGTAAACCTCAAAGCCGTAACCGGCATATCTATATCATACTCGTCAACATCCGAATCCTAACATGGTACTAAGTTCCTCATACTAGAAAGGAAAGGAACTCCCTAACTATAGGTAGTCCCGGGACAAGACGCACCTGCGTGAACTAAGGATGCAGGGGCGGAACGCAGGCAACCGCGGGCACGGCGACACTCAGCCGCGGGGGCGGTGACACGGGACGCAAGTAACGCAGGCAAGGCGTTGGCGCTGGCGCGGGCGCTGCGGCACGTCTTCCGCAGGGGCGGTGACTTCTGGCCGCGGGGGCGGCAACACGGCAGAGGCGATTTATGCAGTTTCTCTTCGGCTCTTCCCGTGATCAAATCACGTCTACTCTCTTCCAGATTCATACACAAGCATAAACATACACATTTCAACATCACCCTATGATCAACACATCTAAACCTAAGCTAAGGAAGGAAGAACAAGAAAGAAGAAAGAAAGAAAGAAGAAGCAAGGGATACCTACCACAGCTGTGGCCTAGGCACGAACTAACTAGCTTACAGAGAACTTCTCAGACTCCACTACGGGATGAAAGGTAAGTTGTCACAACCACTACAATGGGCGGTCAATATAACATAGGTCGGTGACCATAATAACACATGCTATAAAGCACATAACACACACTACTCAAGCATACATCCAATATAAGGATAGTAGCTAAGTAAGTCCCATGGACATACCTTGATCTCAGAAGTAACTCGCTACGAACAACTCTCAGAAACGTCCACTCCAACTGGAGGACAACACAGCCTATACAAGACACACATACATATATATCACAATCCTATTACACAAAGGGGTCACACCTAGACCCAAGGGATCCATAAGGATCAAGTCCAACTCGTAAACCTCAAAGTTGTAACCGGCATAACTATATCATACTCATCATAAACCGATACCTAGCATGGTACTAGTTCCCTCATATTAGGAAAGGAAAGGAGCTACCCAACTATGGGTAGTCCCGGAACAAGACGCACCTGCGTGATCAAGGGCCGCAGGGGCGGAAAGGATAACCCGCAGGCGCGGCAGGTAGAAGCCGCAGGGGCGGTGACAAGGCTGCAGGCTAACGCAGGCACGACGCAGGCGCTGGCGCGGGCGCGATGACACGGTCTCCGTGGTGGCGGCGGTTTCCAGACGCGGGGGCGGCGACAGTGCAAAATGCAATCTCGCGGCTTCTCTTCGGCTCTTCACGTGATCAACTCCTGCCTTTTCTCTTCCAAATCCACACACAAACATGTCCATACACATACTAACATCAATACCCTTAGCATACATCTAATCTTAAGCTAGAAAGATTGAATCCAAGAAGAAGAGAAGGAGAAGAAGCAAGACTCACCACTACTGAAGATCCTAGACTGCAGGGAAGATCAACACACACCAAGGCTGGCTTCCAAGCTCAGCAAACTCACAGTCATCAACCACAAAAGCTACCACACACATAAATCTCAAACCAACCTCTTCCAAACCAAGAACAAGATCAAGGGAAGCAAGGGAAAGCTAGGAACGAGATGGAAGCTGGAGAGGAACGTGAAGAACAAACCCTTGATCAGCCAAGGGAAAGATCAAGTGAGGTAAAGAGTAAAGCACGGGTCGAAGAGTCAACAAAAACTGCTGCAGCCGCAGGAAACCGCAGGGGCGGTTCCATGAGCCGTAGGGGCGGCAACCCGCAGGGGCGGCCATCATGCCCGCGGGTGCGGCAAGGCCAAACTCGGCCAAAAGAAATCTCGGCTAAGGACGGAACTCGGTCCGAAAGAATAGGGGTCTCACATATCTAACACAAGACGGTATAAGAGGGGTGCAACCACTTGAATAGTCAGGTAACGGTTTAAGTGGTTCACTTCTATTAGTTCGACTTATTTGGCCAAGTTTAAGTGTAGTTTTTATTAATAACAGATTAATATTAGTTAAATGGGTCGTTGACTTTTTTGTGATTCATCTTCATTCATAAATTTCTTCGCCTTTTTGGCTAAGGTCAAGTATAATTTTTATTCATAACGGATTAATATCCGTTATATGGGTCGTTGACCTACTTTTTTGTGGGTCCTTTTTCTATCCCACATCGACTATATGCAAGGTTGATAATTTAAGAAGATCGACTATATGCAAGGTTGATAATTTGAGAACATGTAAGTATAATTTTTATAATAACGGATTAGTATCCGTTACATGGGTTTTGAAGATTAAACAAATCATAAATTTCTTCGCCTTTTTCGTTAAGTTCAAGTATAATTTTTATTCATAACGGATTAATATCCGTATATGGGTCATTGACCTACTTTTTTGTGGGTCGTTAAATATTTTCAAATTTTATTATCCCACATCGACTATATATGTAAGGTTGATAGTTTGAGTATATGTATAAATAGAGATTTTGAATATTAAACAAATCATTTATTTCTTGCCTTTTGGTTAAGTTCAAGTATAATTTTTATTAATAACGGGTTAATATCCGTTATAAGTGACCAATGATTTATGGGTCATTGACCTACTATTTTGTGGGTCCTTAAATATTTTCAGCTTGGTTAAGGTCAAGTATAATTTTTATTCATATTGGATATTCCGTTATATGGGTCGTTGACTAAATGTCTTCAACGATTTTGCTATCCCACATCGATTATAAGTAAGAATGACAGTTTGAGAACTTTTATAAATAAAGGGTTTGAAGATTAAACAAATTATACATTTTTTGGTATTTTGACTATGTTTAAGTATAACATTTCACTCTCAAAAAAAAAGTATAACATTTTTAATAACGTTTTATTTGTTAAAAATCTTGTCATAAATTTTATTTAAAAAAATCATATTTTTCGTACAATCATATTTTTAAGATTAATATTCAATACCTAATATATATAAACATTATAATATAAATTGTTTAAACAAAACCCGCACAAGGTGCGAGCAATGAACTAGTTACTTATATAAAGTTAGAGGAGAAAGTTTGATTTAAGTTTAAATTTGGAAGATTTGTAAAATCTGGTTAGAAGATTTGTGTGAAATCTTTTCAACAAAATCGAATTATATTAGATCAATTTGTTTTGTTAGAACTGCAAATTATTCATTATCGTCATCGTTCATAACTTATTATTATTTTGATTCGTAGATCAATTTGTTAATTTTGATTTTGATTCGTAGATAACTTATTATTTTTTTTTATAACAAAAATGATGTTTACTATTTCTACTAAAAATTTTCTTATAAAATAATTAATCTATAAATAAATCTGTAAAATAATTAATCTATATAAAAATTAAAAGTGTTAATAATTAATGACAAACCTGTAAATATAATGTGGCTAATCAATCAATATCTATCTATATACTAAAGCAGCCAGTAAACTTACACTGGGCACAGTCTGGTGAATCCTTTTACACGTGGCACAGTCTGGTGAATACACGTCATAAAATTTACACGTGTCAATTTTTTGTTAATCCAGGTCCTACCATGTTAAAACAATTATTTAAAACATTTAATTTACGAATTTTAACTAATTAATTTTATATACCGAGTCTTCAAATTTTGTTAATATACGTAAAACTTTATACCAAATCTTTTTCATCAAATCTGCCAAACAAATTAATAAGCCATTTTACTAATTTATTTTATATATTATTCTTCATATTTTTTTGTTAATATACGGATAATTTTTCACAAAATCTTTTTCACCAAATCATTTTGATTAACAAATTTTAATTGATTTATTTTAATCTAGGTCCCACCATATTAACAAAAACTATTTTAAATATTTAATTTATGTATTTATTTTGATATTTTATTAACTAATTTATTATTAGTCCCTCATATTATTAATTGACCCTAATATTTTGTCAACTTATATTTTTTAATTGTCAACTGGACTTATATATACTTTCTAAAACTTATAAACTTTATTTTAAATTTAATCTTATTTTTCTTACATATATTTTTCAACTCAACGTTGCTTTTTTCACAACTTATGAACTTTATTATTTATTTAAACTTTTAAAGATCTTAATATTATTTTATTTATATTTTTAATTTTCATGAACTTTTTTTTTCTTTTTTCTGAAACTTATAAACTTTTTTCTTCCAAAATCAGTTTTTTTTAAACGTTTAAAAAAATATTTCTTCATTTTTTTAAAATAAAGAAAACTTAAGAATTAAAAAAAATGTTTTTTTTATAATAATTTTTTATTTTAAAAAAATTCGATTTAATTTTATATGGAAATAATTTTAGATATTTTAAAATAATTTTGTATAAATATTCATAAATTTCATATTAAGAATATATGGAGAAAAAAAATTGAAATAATTTTCCAAAAAAAATAATTTCGATTTTTAAAAAAAAATATCGAATTTTTAAAACAAATTAAATACTTTTAATAATATTTTATTCATTTACACAAAAGTATGTGAAAAATCAAGGGAAAATCTCCGGGAAAAAAATCAGTAAAGTTTTGATTTTTTTATAATAAAATTTAAAAATATTTTAATTAATTTATAACTTTTAACATATTAATTTATATTAAAAAACCAAAATGCACAATACATTCATAATCCTAAATTTTTTAATGACATGTAAGAAAATTATTTGTCAAATCTTAACCGGAGTTAAAACAAATTCGGAAAAATAAGTTATATTATTTTTTTATAAATACGTTGATAGTATGTATCATTTTTAATAATTTTCAACGTTCTTATTATTTTGAGTTTCATTGATGGTTGTTATTATTTTTGAATTTTCTTTTAAAAAAAAATCTTTTGAGTAATATTTATTATTTTAATAACTTGACATATGCTATTAGTCTTACTAATTGTTATGTAATTCACTATTTAAATTTAACTATTTGATATTGTAATTTTTCACTTAGACATGCTACTTATATTATATAAATCTCTTTCATTTATATTTCAATATATTATTATTTAATATTTTTAATTTAAATTTTATGATTTGTTTTACCCTTCATTTTTTGTTAGTATATGTTTTACGCATGACTTCTTTTCTATCTTATATAATAAAACAACATCTGAACTGATATTTGACGTAATTTTTTGCGGTCACTTTTTCAATTTTACAATGTCGTCTATTCGTTAACCCAAATCACATACTCTAACATTTAATTTAATAAACCCTAATTCTTTCTTGGATTGATACTAACTTTGGCAGTCGAGTGTCTCAAAGGATATTGTCCTGAAATTCTCTTTTCCGATTGTTATGGTAGAATTTGAATTCTTGCTTGGTTTCCATTCATAATTTCAAAAATAAATTCTTACAACAAGTATCACATAACAATTAAGACAATTCTCAACATAATGAATTATCAAACATTTGTTTGACACACAATTATCGTCTAACCCGTGCAGGGCACGGGTATTAAAACTAGTAAATATACTAAAGCAGAGTGCATGACTGCTGACGTGGCGCGTTGTGGTGCGAGTATTTGAAATAAAACTCTCTCACCAATCGCCAAAAAATCTTTATTTTTAAATTATTTTTAGCCATCAAATCTTTTATTTTTAAATTACATTATTTTTTGAAAACCATTTCACATTACTTTTTATTCTCAAAACTATTAGATCTATTTTTTTTAGATTTCGATCCTTTTTAATGATTTTATTAGAATATTTATTAAATAGTTTTCTTTATTTTAAGAATACTATATGAAATAATTTTTTCCTTCATTCTTTAAAGGATTATAAGCACAATCTATTTACATTCAATATTTCAAGAATTTTGCTATCCCACATCGACTATATGTAAGGTTGATGGTTTGAGAACATTTATATATAGAGGTTTTGAAGATTGAACAAATCATAGATTTATTGAACTTTTGACTAAGTTCAAGTATAAATTTTAATCATATTGTCGTTGACCTATAGTTTTGTGGGTCGTTGACTATATAAATTTTCTTTTTTTTGATCTACCGTTATATGGATCATTGACCTAATGTATGTAGGTCGTTGATCTAATGTATGTGTCAATCAATAAAAATATACTAAAGTAGGGTGTATGACTAGTGACGTGACGCGTTATTGTGCGAATATTTTGAAATACATCTCTCATTAAATTTCACGTTACTTTTTTTTCTCGAAAATTAGATATATTTTTTTAGATTTCGATCTTTTTAATGATTTGATAAAATATTTATTAAATAATTTTCTTTTGTTGAAGAATAATACATGGAACAATTTTTTCCTTAATTTTTTAAGGATTATAAGCCCAATCTATTTACGTTAGAAATAGGAATTTTGTTATTCCACATTGACTATGTAAGGTTAATGATTTGAGATCTTCTATAAATAGAGGTTTTGAAGACTGAACAAATTATACATTTATTGGACTTTTGACTAAGTTCAAGTATACTTTTTATTCATATTGTCGTTGACTTACAGTTTTTTGGGTTGTTGACTATGTGAATTTTCTTTTCTTTTTTTGATCTACCGTTATATGGGTCGTTGACCTAATATGTGTAGGTCGTAGATCTAATGTATATGTAGGTCGTTGACCTACTGATATGGAAGTTGTTGACCTATCAATCACTAATCAATATAAATATACTAAATCAATCAATCATCAATCAATATAAATATATTAAAATTAGAGTGCATGACTACTGATGTGACGCGTTGTGACTTGTGATATGACGTGTTGTGGTGCGAGTGTTTTGAAATACAACTGTCCTATTAAAAGCCACATTATGGAACAATTTTTTCTTTAAATTTTTTAAGATTATAAGCGCAATCTATTTATGTTAAATATTTTAGGGATTTTGCTTTCTCACATCGACTATATATAAGGTTGATGATTTGAGAACTTCTATAAATAGAGGTTTTGAAGATTGAACAAATTATACATTTTTTTTTACTTTTAACTAAGTTCAAGTATAATTTTTATTCATATTGTTGTTGACCTACTGTTTTGTGGGTCATTGACTATATAATTTAAACAAGTGAGGGTTAAAGGACAAAAATATTGAAGAAACGTATTTTCTAAAATAATTTATTTTCCTAATATTATTCTTTGATAGTTAATATTCTATGTTCCAATTACGCTACCGGAGAAATAAATGATCAAAATTTTAACGGCCAGAAACAGATATTTTTAAAATATTATGTTTTCTCAAAATTCTATCACGGCATATCCTATATCTATTAAAGTAGAAGCAATTTTAGCCACGTGTCGCCGCTAGGTTTAACGTAGCCCCCAAAATCTTTTTTAAAAAGTGGTTTTTAAATCCAATTAATAAAATAAATTAATCTAAAACCTAAAAAAACTAAAGAGGCCCCTTCAAGAACAAACTTCTAAGAAATAGGATAATGTCTTAGATATTTTATTAATATTTTCAAAAATTAAATGATTTAAAAAATATAAATGAAATTTATATTTTTGTTATTTAAATTTTTTATATTTATTTTACTATCTTATTACACATTTACAAATATATAGGAATTATTTTTATTAGTAATATATAAAAAAAAACACCCGTGCAGGACACGGGTAATACACTAGTTTATAATTGTAGTAAAACCTCACCATTGTATATATTAAATGAACTCAATTTTTTACATTGACCCGTGATAAATGTTGGTATCAAGATGGATTAAAGTTGCTCAATTCCATAGTTGGAGTGAAAATTGGTTTCTTTTTATTTTTAATCTTTTTTAAATTCATATTTATTTTTAATATTTATTTCTCTTATTTTAAATTATATATTTTGAATTTACTTGAGTTTGTTGCACAAATATGTGTTTATTTGGAAGGTATATATTTTTAAAGTATATATTTTTTAATTTTTTAACAAATTTGTTTTATTCTTCCATAAATTATGGATTTTTATTTAAAAAAATTAATAAAAATTACTCACCGATGAAATGATTAATTTTAGATTATAAAATTATTTACTTTGTCAATACTTTTTTCTAACAAATACCCGTGCACGGAACGAGTCCTAAACTAGTCTATAAATAAATCGAAAAAATGCTGACGTGGATCGCTTAGAAGCTGACATGTGGACAAAATGAGAGTTGTATTAATAAAATAAATAGATACATATTTTTCACTAAATTAATTAAAAAACCCACTTATAAATTTTCCATTTTTATTATAAAAGTACTAATATGTAGAGATACTGAAAATATTTGTTTAAATATCCATTCAAACACATTATTAGTTTATTTATATAGTATTTTAATATATTTTACTTTATAAGTTATATATATCGTTAAACACACCCTATAATCGGGTTAAGACGTCATTTTTTATACGAAATATAATAAACTGAAGGAAGAAAATAATAGAGGCTTAGAACATTCTCTAAAACTATGCCATATCCCCACATATATTGTGATTTTTTAATATATTGTGATTTTTTTTATTTAAAAAATAAAATATTATATGTTTAATGTGGTGAAGGTGGGCCTAAGTATACAGAGGACCGCACACTTTCGTATTCAAGGGCATTGTCCGAGTGAGTAGGCAACGCCTACCAAACAAAGCTTTCTTGAAGAGGCTAGGCTACTTCCTTTTTGACGCCCGCCCTTTCGTGTTCAGAGTATATTGTAAAACCCTAAATCCGTAGGACTCGAGGTGTTACTGGGCTAGGATCTCACAATGGATCCTGACCCTAGCCCGACAACAAGTTCACTGAATCTTACAACAAGGCACCGATAGATTAAATACAAAACATTAAACTATTATAAAAGTATCAAAAGGTTTATACAAAGTACTGCTGAGTACAAACAAAACATAATATAAACATGATCAAAAGTTCCCATCCCACGAGGACGACCCAGTGTACGGAGCCCTCAGCAGATCACCCCTCTGGATCACTCTGCAGCTCTCCTAACCTACAAAGGATCTACAACACGGTATACAACCGTTAGCTAACCATACGCATATATAAGAAGATGCATCGGTGTAAGAGCCTTAGCCTTTGGGGCCACTTTTGGCCTTAGCCGCCCCTGCATGTGAGTGGAGCCGCCACTGCGGCTAGTATAGAGACCCGCCCCTGCGGCTCAGGGAACCGCCCCTGCGGTTTCCGGCGGCTGCATCCGGTTTTGTTAACTCCTTTGACTCGTGCTTTACCCTTTGCTTTACTTCTTCCGTTTCCTTGCTGAGCAAGGGTTACCTTCTTCACTTCTCCAGCCCTTCCTACGTCCTTCTTGCTTCTTCATCCCTTCCTTTGATCTTGTTCTTGTTCTCCTTGGAATTTTGCTTGAGAGTTGTGTGTTGTGGTTGATGTTGATGATGGATGTGTGTACACTGAGCTTGGAAGCCAACTACTGAGGTGTGTGACCTCTCCCTGCAGCCTAGGACCACAGGTGTGGTGAGTTCCTTGCTTCTTCTCCTTCTCTTCTTCTTTGATTCCATCTCTTTAGCTTAGGATTAGATGATTTAAATGTAGGTTAATGTTGGTATGTGTATGTGTATGTATGTGTGTGGTTTTGATGGAGAGAAGACGTGATTTGATCACGAGAAGAGCCGAAGAGGAATCGCGGGTTCACGTTCTGCATAGACGCCGCACCCGCGGCCAGAAGCCACCGCCCCCGAGGCCACTGTCCCAGCGCCCGCACCTTGCTTGCGTTGCCTGCGTCCTTTGTCACCGCTCCCGCGGCTGAGTTCCGCCACGCCTGCGGGTTGCCTGCTCCGCTCCTGCGTCCCTTGATCACGCAGGTGCGTCTTGTTCCGGGACTACCCATAGTGGGGTAGCTCCTTTCCTTTCCTAGTATGAGCGGGTTAGTAGCATGCTAGGTATGTGTATGAGGTTAGAATGATGTTGAGTACGTTATCGTTTGTGCCAGTTATGGCTTTGAGGTTTATGAGTTAGGATACGATCCTTATGGATCCCTTGGGTCTAGGTGTGACCCCTATGTTGGATATGAGTTTGATATATGTTGTGATGCCTTGTTTAGGCAATGTTGATCTCCAGAGTTGGAGCTGTTTGGGTTTGAGACTTCGAGGTTGAGGTAAGTCCATAAGACTTACTTAGGTGCCATCCTTATATTGGATGTGTGCATGAGTGGTGTTTGTTATATGCTTTATAGCATGCGTTATGATGGTCACCGACCTATGATATAGTGATTGCCCATTGTAGGGCCATGACAGCTGTCCCTTTCATCCCTTTTGAGTCTGGGCGGTTCTCTGTGGTTGGGTCAGACTTGGTAAACGGTTGGTCACTCCCCATTCCCTTTGGGTACACGGGTGGGTGTGACCAGGGACCATTCCAGCTGCCATGAGCACCCAAAGGCGAGGGTTATATTCCTCGTGTCACATATATTCATATTGATATATATATATACACGCTTGAGTGACTGAACGTTATTAAGATAATAAACCGGGTAAATGTGTGATAGCATGCTGATGTGTTTATTATTCATTGGTGTGTGATTGTGCTGATGCATCTTCTTATATATGTGTATGGTTAGCTAACGGTTTTATACCGTGTTGTAGATCCTTTGCAGGTTAGGAGAGCTGCAGAGTAATCCAGAGGGGTGATCCGCTGAGGGCTCAGTACACTGGGATTATTATCGTGGGATAGGGGATATTTGATGTACGGATATATGTTTCTTTTGTACTCAGCGGTACTTATGTACTACCTTTTGATATTTGTATATATATGAATTTGATGTTTTGTATTTAATCTATTGGTGTCTTGTTGTAAGATTCAGTGAACTTGTTGTCAGGCTAGGGTCAGGATCCATTGTGAGATCCTAGCCAGTAACACCTCGAGTCCTACGGATTTGGGGTGTTACAATCAGCACAATCACACACCAATGAATAGTAAACACATCATCATGCTATCAAACATTTACTCAGTTTATTATCTTTATAACGTCCAGTCACTCAAGCGTATATATATATATATATATATATATATATATATATATATATATATATATATATATATATATATATATATATATATATATATATATATATATATATATATATATATGAACGTATGTGACACGAGGAATATAACCCTCGCCTCTCAGGAATGGTGTCAGCTAGAGTGGGGATCCGGTCCCACCTCCCGTGTACCCTATGGGAGTGATGCAGGTGGCCGGCCCACTTAGATAGACTGGCCTGCCCGTAGAGAACCTCCAGACTCCCAGCGGGATGAAAGGACAAGTTGTCACGGCCCTACAATGGGCAGTCACTAAACCATAGGTAGGTAATTAACATAACTCGGGCTATCAATCATATATCACACACACCACTCATGCACACATCCAATATATGGATAACAACTAAGTAAGTCCTATGGACTTACCTCAACCTCTGAAGTCTCAACTCAACTCAACTCACACGGCTCCAACTCTGAAGACCAACACTGCCTAAACAAGGCATAACAACATACATCAACTCATATACATCACAGGGGTCACACCTAGACCCAAGGGATCCATAAGGATCGAATTCTAACTCATAAACCTCAAAGCCTTAACCGGCATAACCGAAACGTACTCAACATCATTCTAACCTTATAGACATATCTAGCATGCTACTAACCCACTCATACTAGGAAAGGAAAGGATCTACCTAACTCTATGTAGATCCGGGACAAGACGCACCTGCGTGACAAAGAGACTTAGGGGCGGAGTAAGCAATCCGCAGGCGTGGTGACAGCCGCCGCAGGCAACGCAGACACAGCGCAGGCGCTGGCGCAGGCGCTGGAACAATGGCCGCGGGGCGGTGGCTTCTGGCCGCGGGTGCCGCGACAAGGTACCCGCAGGGGCACTTTGCTGGACCGCGGGGCGGCGACAGTGCAGAAGATGATCCCGCGGTTCTTCTTTCACTCTTCACGTGATCAATTCACGTCTTCTTTCATCCAAAGTTACACATATACATATACATACATAAACAAACATCAATCTATATCCAATCATCTAATCCTAAGCTAAGGAAGATGGAATCAAAGAAATAAAGAAGAGAAGAGAAGATCACTCACCACACCTTTGGTCCTAGGGTGCAGGGAAGATCAACACTCACAGCAGCTGGATTCCAAACTCAGCATACCAACCACTAGCATCAACATCAACATCCACCACTACAACTCTTTTCAAACTCAAGGGAAAACCAAGCACAAGATCAAGAAGGAGAAGGAGAAGCAAGAAGGACGTGAGCAACTGAGGAAAAGAAGTGAAGAAGAAGCACTTGATCAGCCAAGGGAAAGAATAAGAAGAAGAAAGGGTAAAGTACGGGTCAATGAGTCAACAAAAACGGCTGCAGCCGCAGGAAACCGCAGGGGCGGGCTTCTTGGTCGTAGGGGCGGGCTTCCTGGCCGCAGGGGCGAAACAACGGACGAGCTGCAGGGGCGGCCTCATAGACCCGCGGGGGCGGCTAAGGCCAAACTAGCTCCCAAAGACTAAGGCTCTTACACCTCACCCTCCTAAAAACAAGTTTCGTCCCGAAACTTGTAAAGTCCTAAAACCACTCGGACTCAGAAGCCGAGGTATAACTCTCTCAACTGGAGGAATCACATCTTCTCTCGTATGGTAACAACCTATATCACTCTATAACCTCAAGCACGGGCATGGAGGAACTCATCATCTTCAGCTGTAAAATCATTATACTATCTAGGGCATAGAGTAAAAACACCTCTAGCCAAAACCTCATCAACATAACCACGGGCATGGAGGGAAAACATCTCCAGCAATACTATGTCCACCAAAATAACATGGAGGAAAGAACCATCTCCAGCTATAAACAATCGCACTAGCAGAACAGGATCTAAAAGATCATAATCACATCATACCTAGCACGAAAATAAACACATCATAGCATATAAGCATATAAGCACACAATACTCACCAAGGTAGTACTAAGATCTACTCGGTGATCCTACTGGTGCATCTAACTCAGCATAGAACTCTAGATAGTTCCTCTGGATACTATCCTCAGTCTCCCATGTAGCCTCATCAGGTCCTCGTCTCGACCACTGTATCCTCAACATAGGAATGTCCTTCGAACGCAAGCGTCTCATACCTCGTTCTAGGACTGCAATCGGATGCTCAACAAAGGTGTGGTCCGACTCAACCACCAAATCATCATAACTCACAATATGTCTCGGATCTGGTATATACTCCCTCAGCTGAGACACGTGAAATACAGGTGAACACCCTCTAACCTCGGAGGCAAAGCTAACTTGTAAGCTGCATTCCAAACCCGATCCAAAATCTCGAAAGGTCCGACATATCGGGGGCTCAACTTCCCCTTAATGCCAAAACGCCTAACACCTCGTGTCAGGGACACTCTCAGCCACACATGGGCTCCAACTCTGAACTCTAGAGGTCTACGCCTCCTATCAGCATAAGACTTCTGACGGCTCTGCGCAATCAACATCCGCTCTCGCATCAGTGCTACTCGAGCCACATCATCCTGAATCTGATAAGGTGTCAAACCACTAACACTGCTCTGCTCATCCCAGCATAACGGAGTACGGCATCTCTGTCCATACAGTGCCTCATATGGGGCCATCCCAATAGATGCATGCCAGCTGTTGTTGTATGAGAACTCAACAAGTAGGAGATGATCCGTCCACACTTGTCCCCAATCCAACACACAAGCTCGCAACATATCCTCCAAGGTCTGAATGGTCCTCTCTGACTGACCATCTGTCTGAGGATGAAACGCAGTAGTAAAATGTAAACTCGTCCCTAGGGCAGTCTGAATCTGCTGCCAGAACCTCGAGGTAAATCGTCCATCTCGGTCTGAGACGATCGTCCTCGGTACACCATGGAGTCTCACTATCTGCCTAGTGTACTCCTCATCTAATCTGCTCACCATCCACGTTTCCCTGATAGGAATGAAACGTGCCGTCTTCGTCAATCTGTCCACTATAACCCAGATGGCATCAAAGCTCCTACTTGGTCTCAAGCCAGTAACAAAATCCATGGTGACGTCCTCCTACTTCCTCTGTGGAACAGGAAGTGGATGGAGCTCACCTCCAGGTCTGCAATGCTCTATCTTGACCTGCTGGCAAGTCGCACACTATGCCACAAATCTGGCCACATCGGGCTTCAGCCCTCCCCACCAATATAGAGGTCTCAAATCCTGGTACATCTTACTCGTACCTAGATGTACAAAGTAAGGTGTACAGTGAGCCTATTGCAAAATCCACTGTCTCAGCTCTGTATCAGCAGGTACACAAACACGACCGCGGCGCCTCAAAACTCCATCTGCTCCTAGTAGGAACTGTGGTGCCTCATCCCGAGACATCCTATCTCGTATCCCCAGCAGTGTCGGGCAAGTCTCCTGCTTCTGTTGAATCTCACCCAACAGATCAGGAAGAACCTCTAATGTACGCAGCTGGGCATCCTCATCAAGAAACTGGATGTCCAACTCTAACCAGATCAGGTCTCTCTACAACTGATGTTGAACTGTCAGCCTCGCAATCGCCTACTCTCGAGGCGTCTTCCTGCTCAAGGCGTCGGCGACAACGTTCGCCTTCCCTGGATGGTACAAAATCTACATATCAAAATCCTTGATCAGCTCAAGCCACCTACGCTGGCGGTTATTCAATTCCCGCTGCGTAAAAATGTACTTCAGACTTTGATGGTCTATGAAGATCTGACATGTAACACCATACAGGTAATGGGTCTAGATCTTCAAGGCATGAACTACCGCTGCCAACTCCAGATCATGAGTCGGGTAGTTCTCCTCATACGTCTTCAACTGTCGAGACGCATAAGCAATCACTCTGTCTCGCTACATCAACACACATCCCAAGCCTAGCTTAGATGCATCACTGTAAACCACAAAATCAAATGTACCCTCTGGCTGTGCCAAAACAGGAGCAGAAGTCAGACGTCTCTTCAGCTCCTCAAAGCTCTGCATACACTGATCAGACCACACAAATCTAGTAGTCTTCCTCAGCAAACTCGTTAGTGGACGGGCAATCACAGAAAATCCCTCCACAAAGCGTCTGTAATAACCGGCTAGGCCATGGAAGCTACGTACTTCCTTGACGTTCGTCGGTATAGTCCATGTTGCTACTGCCTCAATCTTGGCCGGATCCACCTTAATTCCTTCAACTGATACCACATGACCCAGAAATGCTACCTTTGGCATCCAGAACTCACACTTAGAGAACTTAGCATAAAGTTCTCTATCCCGCAAAACCTGCAATACAGTCCTTAGATGTCCTACATGCTCCTCTCCACTGCGAGAGTATACAGAATGTTATCAATGAAGACCACCACAAACTGATCCGGGAAGTCGATGAAGATGTTGTTCATCAACTCCATAAAAACTGTTGGGGCATTCGTAAGCCCAAATGGCATCACTACAAACTCGTAGTGGCCATATCTGCTCCGGAACGCTGTCCTGTGCACATCTTGCTCTCTCACCCTCAGCTGGTGATATCCTGAACGCAGATCAATCCTGGAAAACACAGTCGCTCCTTGTAGCTAATCTAACAAATCATCAATACGAGGCAGTGGATACTTGTTCTTGATTGTCACCTTGTTCAGCTCTCTGTAATCTATACATAACCTCAGTGATCCGTCATTCTTCCGTACGAAGAGGACAGGTGCTCCCCATGGGGACACGCTAGGGCAAATAAAGCCCTTCTCATCCAGCTCCTCAAGTTGCTTCTTCAGCTCCAGCATCTCGACAGGCGCCATCCGGTATGGGGCCTTCGAGATCGGTCTCTTATCAGGCTCTAACTCGATACCAAAGTCCACACTCCTCTGAGGCGGCAAACTGGACGGCTCAGCAAACACATCTGCAAACTCACAGACCACTGGGATATCCTCTAATGCTGGACTCTCCCCCTCCTTCATGGAATAACACCAGAACGCCTCATAACCCTGTGCAATCAGTCTAGCTGCTCGTATCGCACTGATAACCATACTAGATTTTCCAAGGTCCCAACCTCGAAAAACCTCTATTTGTCCTAACTCGGTAGATATGGTAATAGTCCTCCTACCTACATCTAATACGACAGAATGTCTATCTATCCAATCCATACCTAGTATGACTTCTTCATGCTCTAATGGCATGACCAAGAAGTCAACTAGTAACACACGGGTCCCTATAGAAATGGGACAGTCACGAATCTCATGGGTACCTCTGACCTTTACTACCATCGGGTAACCCTATAAAGGGTATCCCCTCAATCGTATCTAAAGCCAGACGCTCTACACATGCATCAGATATAAAAGAGTGCGTAGCACCAGTATCAAATAAAACTCTAATAGGTAAACCATGAATCAGAATGGTACCTGTAGCAGTCGGTGTAGCTGGCTCCTCTACACTCCTCAATTCAAAAACTCGGCCCTGTGGGCCTCTAGTATCAGTGGTGCTCCCACCACGACCTCTACCTCTACCCAACCCAGGAGCAGATCCTTGAGTGGTAGGACGATCTGGGACTCTTTGTTGTCCCTGTGTCTGCTGCTGCTGCTGAGGTGGCCTCTTCCCACCTCTCGCTACACTGGCAGGGGAAGAACCTTGCTGAGATGCCGCTCCCCCTGTCTACAGAAAACAGCTCTGTGACCTCGTCCACCACAAGTGAAGCAAGTCACTATTTGCCTCGTACACTCTGGTCTGATATGTCCATACTCAGCACAGTTGAAACACTGTCGTACCCTAACTGTAGCCGGTGCAGATGAGGGCTGACTCTTGCGGCTCTAGCCTCGTCCTGAACCAGCAGCTCCTCCAGTACCACTGGTCTGCGCAGTACGATGTCTCTTCTCAGACTCTCCGGTCTGAGAAGCTCTCCTCTGACTAGCCCGCTCTCGCTCATAGTCGGCGGCTCTATCCTGGTAGTCCATCAAGGACTCACAATGAAATCCTGCCATATAGGCCCGGGTGGCATCCCTCAGTCGTCGGGAAAATAGATATACGTGTTGATCTGCAGAAGGTGCAGCTGGTCCTAGCAATGTCAGCTCCTCCTAAAACTTCCTGATAGCCTCGGAGACAGGTACGTCCTCGAACCCAGTCTCTACAAAGTCTCGTAGTTTCTCCCTCCTAAGTGAGGCAGGGCAGAAACGCTCTCTGATCATGGTCTGCATCTGATTATAACTGTCAACCTGTACTCGTACAGACCTCCTCTAGTGTTGTGCTAAGTCTCTGAACAGAGTCTGCACCAACTCTATCTGCCTGTCTCCCAGCTACGTTGTTCCCAGTCTCAGGAACGACACTCTCAGCAACGTCCTTGTGAACCTCTTCCGCTGCACGTGGATCAACAGCGGAAGTCCTACCCCGTCCTCTACTTAGAGGGGGTCTACCTCTACCTTGTCCAGCTGCAGGTAAGACTCTAGTCTGAACCTTCTGCAAAGGACGTAAACCTAACTCAGAAGGCTATATATATGCCGTATGTATATATCAAATCAATCAAAACAGAATATATATATATATATATATATATATATATATATATATATATATATATATATATATATATATATATATACTGTCGAGATCTTCAGAGGGGCGATGACTCATGTACACGATATCCCAAAACATTTTGTACTCATTTCAAAATCAAAACCTTTTGAAAAGTTCACTGAATCTTACAACAAGGCACCGATAGATTAAATACAAAACATTAAACTATTATAAAAGTATCAAAAGGTTTATACAAAGTACTGCTGAGTACAAACAAAACATAATATAAACATGATCAAAAGATCCCATCCCACGAGGACGACCCAGTGTACGGAGCCCTCAGCAGATCACCCCTTTGGATCACTTTGCAGCTCTCCTAACCTGCAAAGGATCTACAACACGGTATACAACCGTTAGCAAACCATACGCAAATATAAGAAGATGCATCAGCACAATCACACACCAATGAATAGTAAACACATCATCATGCTATCACACATTTACCTAGTTTATTATCTTTATAACGTCCAGTCACTCAAGCGTATATATATATATATATATATATATCAATATGAACGTATGTGACACGAGGAATATAACCCTCGCCTCTCGGGAATGGTGTAAGCTAGAGTAGGGATCCGGTCCCACTTCCCGTGTACCCTATGGGAGTGGTGCAGATGGCCGGCCCACTGAGCTAGACTGGCCTGCCCGTAGAGAACCTCCAGACTCCCAGCGGGATGAAAGGACAAGTTGTCACAGCCCTACAATGGGTAGTCACTAAACCATAGGTAGGTAATCAACATAACTCGGGCTATCAATCATATAGCCCACACACCACTCATGCACACATCCAATATATGGATAACAGCTAAGTAAGTCCTATGGACTTACCTCAACTTCTCAAGTCTCAACTCAACTCAACTCACACGGCTCCAACTCTGGAGATCAACACTGCCTAAACAAGGCATACCAACATACATCAACTCATATCCATCACAAGGGTCACACTTAGGCCCAAGGGATCCATAAGGATCGAATTCTAACTCATAAACCTCAAAGCCATAACCGGCATAACCGAAACGTACTCAACATCATTCTAACCTTATACACATACCTAGCATGCTACTAACTCGCTCATACTAGGAAAGGAAACGATCTACCTAACTCTAGGTAGATCCGGAACAAGACGAACCTGCGTGACAAACAGACGCAGGGGCGGAGCAAGCAATCCGCAGGCGCGGCAAGACTCAGCCGCAGGCGCGGTGACAACGGCCGCATGCAACGCAGACACGGCGCAGGCGCTGGAACAATGGCCGCGGGGGCGGTGGCTTCTGGCCACGGGTGCGGCGACAAGGTACCCGCAGGGGCGCTTTGCTGGACCGCGGGGGCGGTAACAGTGCAGAAGATGATCCCGCGGTTCTTCTTTCACTCTTCACGTGATCAATTTGTGAGACCCCTATTCTTTCGGACCGAGTTCCGTCCTTAGCCGAGTTTTCCTTTGGCTGAGTTTGGCCTTGCCGCACCCGCGGGCATGATGGCCGCCCCTGCGGCTCATGGAACCGCCCCTGCGGTTTCCTGCGGCTGCAGCCATTTTTGTTGACCCTTTGACCCGTGCTTTACTCTTTATTTTAATTAATCTTTCCCTTGGCTGATCAAGGGTTTGTTCTTCACTTTCCTCTCCGGCTTCCATCTCGTTCCTAGCTTCACCTTGTTTCCTTTGATCTTGTTCTTTGTTTGAAAGAGTTTGGTTTGAGATTTATGTGTGTGGTGGCTTTTGTGGTTGATGACTGTGAGTTTGCTGAGCTTGGAACCAACCTTGGTGTGTGTTGATATTCCCTACATCCTAGGACCACAATGGTGGTGCTCAAGGGTTTGTTCTTCACTTTCCTCTCCGGCTTCCATCTCTTTCTCTTCTTCCTTTCTTGTTTTTCCTCTTCCTTAGCTTAGGATTAGATGTATGTTAGGGTTATTGATGGTGGGTATGTATGTTGTTGCATGTATGTGACTTTGGAATGGAATAGAAGAGTTTTGATCACGTGAAGAACTAAAGAGAAGCCGCAAGATTTCATTATGCATTGTCGCCGCCCCGCGCCCGGAAACCGCCGCCCCTGCGGAGACCATGCCATCGCGCCCGCGCCAGCACCTACGCCGTGCCAGCGTTAGCCTACAGCCTTGTCACCACCCCTGCGGCTTCTACCTGCCGCGCCTGCGGGTTATCCTTTCCACCCCTGCGTCCCTTATTCACGCAAGTGCGTCTTGTCCCGGGACTATCCATAGTTGGGTAGCTCCTTTCCTTTCCTAGAATGAGGGAACTAGTTCCATGCTAGGTATCGGTTTATGATGAGTATGATATAGTTATGCCGGTTACGGCTTTGAGGTTTACGAGTTTGACTTGATCCTTATGGATCCCTTGGGTCTAGGTGTGACCCTTTTGTGTAATAGGATTGTGATATATATGTATGTGTGCCTTGTATAGGTTGTGTTGTCCTCCAGTTTGGAGTGGACGTTTCTGAGAGTTGTTCGTAGCGAGTTACTTGTGAGATCGAGGTAAGTCCATAGGACTTACTTAGCAACTATCCTTATATTGGATGTATGCTTGAGTGGTGTGTGTGTTTTATGCTTTATAGCATGTGTTATTATGGTCACCGACCTATGTTATACTGACCGCCCATTGTAGTGGCCGTGATAACCTTTCCCTTTCATCCCGTAGTGGAGTCTGGGAGGTTCTCTGTAGTCAGGCCAGATTTGATATACGGGAAGGACCCTCACCACTCCCATAGGGTACACGGGAGGTGTGTTGATACTACTCCAGCTGGCTAGAGTACTCAGAGGCGAGGATTATATTCCTCGTGTCACACATCTTCATATAAATCTATTTATACGATTGAGTGATTTAACTTATTAAAGATAATAAACCGGGTAAATGTGTGATATCATGATGATGTGTTAATATTATTGATGTGTGTTTGTGCTCTAGTATCTTCTTATATATGTGTATGGTTAGCTAACGGTTTTATACCGTGTTGTAGATCCCTCGCAGGTTAGGAGAGCTGCATTGTGATCCAGAGGGGTGATCTGCCGAGGGTTCCGTACACTGGGCGTATTCGTGGGATTTTGGGTTTATCATTATTGTACGGATTTCAGTTTGACTTTGTACTCAACAGTACTCTGTATCATCTTTTTGACATGTATATATATATATATATCAGTTTTATGTTTTGTTTTAATCTATTGGTGCCTTGTTGTAAGATTCAATGAAGTTGTTGTCAGGCTAGGGTCGGGATCCATTGTGAGATCCTAGCCCAGTAGCACTCCGAGTCCTACGGATTTGGGGTGTTACAAAGTTGGTATCAGATCCCAGGTTGACAACAATGGCACTAGTAATCTGCAATAAAGTTCGAATAGATAAATAAACAGAACCAGAAAGGGGTCTGACTTTTCAAAAGGTTTTTGGTTTTGAAATGAGTACAAATGTTTTGGGATATCGTGTACGTGAACCATCGCCCCTCTAAAGATCTCGACAATATAGATATATATAGATATTATGTTGTGATTGATCTGTTATATATCTATACATATGGCATATATATAGCCTTCTAAGATAGGTTTACGTCTTCTGCAGATGGTTCAGACTAGAGCCTTACCTGCACCTAGGCAAGGTAGAGGTAGACCCCCTCAAGGTAGAGGACGGGGTAGGACTCCTGCTGACGGTTCACATGCAGGAGAGATACACGAGGAGGTTGCTGAGAGCGTCGTTCCTGAGATTGGGAACGGGGCAGCTGAGGGACAGGGGGCACAGAGAGCCCAGTCTGGCGAGTCTGATCGTGTCTCCATGGGTAGATCAAAGTTCCGAGCATATATCAGACGTGTTGAGGAGGCTGCTAGAGCCGGTAGACGTGCCCCAGATTTACAGGCACAGGAGGGACCATTTGAGAGGTCCTACACCGTTACTCAGGTGTCAGCTGTACAGGTACCTGTTGTTGAGATTGTCAGAGCACCGGAGGAGTATAGAGCGCCTAGACCAGATACCTGGTTGAAGGCATTCCATCAAATGGGTGTACCCCCTTTCACTGGGAAGGTGGGGTTGGAGGTTGAGCTCTAGATCGGGCATGTAGACTCAGCTCTGGAGTCTATTCGATGTCCAACTGACAGACAAATCGAGCTGGTTCAGACTTTATTCCGGGACTTGGCACAGCACTGGTGGAGATCAGTACGGGGTCAGGTTACCAGTTATGATCAGATGAGGACGATGATCAGAGAGCGTTTCTGCCCTGCCTCACTGAGGAGAGAGAAACTGCGAGATTTTTTTGAGGCTGGGTTTGAGGATGTACCGGTCTCTGAGGCCATCAGGAGGTTTCAGGAGGAGCTGGCATTACTGGGACCAGCTGCACCTTCTGCAGACCAGCACGTTTATCTCTTTTCCCGACGATTGAGGGATATTACCCGGGCCTATATGGCGGGATTTCATTGTGAGTCCTTGATGGACTACCAGGATAGAGCCGCCGACTATGAGCGCGAGCGGGCGAGCCAGAGGGGAGCTTCTCAGACCGGAGGGTCTAAGAAGAGGCAACGTACAAGGCAGACCAGTGGTACTGGTGGTTCTGCTAGTGGTTGGCGTGGTCAGAGACGCCAGGGTCAGCCTTCATCTGCACCACTTGCAGAGAAGGGACGGCAGTGTTTTAACTGTGGAGATCCAGGGCATCTGAAGCCCGAGTGCACGAGGCCATTAGTGACGTGTTTTACCTGTGGTAGACCGGGTCATAGAGCCGTTTACTGCCGCCAAGGCGGAGCTGCATCTCAGCAGGGTTCTTCTCCTGTCAGTGTAGCGGGAGGTGGGCAGAGGCCACCTCAGCAATAGCAGCAAATACACGGACAACAGAGAGTCCCAGATCGCCCTACGACTCAGGGATCTGCTCTTGGGCCGAGTAGAGGCAGAGGCCGTGGTGGGGGCACCACTGATACCAGAGGCCCACAGGGTCGTGTTTTTTAGCTAAGGAGTGCAGAGGAGCCAGCTGCACCTACTGCTATAGGTACCATTCTGATTCATGGTTTACTTGTTAGAGTTTTATTTGATATTGGTGCTACGCACTCTTTTATTTCTGATGCTTGTGTAGAGCGTCTTGGGTTAGATACAGTTGAGGGGATGCCCTTTATTATAGGGTTACCCGATGGTGGTAGGGTCAGAGGTACCTGTGAGATACACGGTTGTCCCATTTTTGTAGGGACCCGTGTGTTACTAGTAGACTTCTTTGTCATGCCATTAGAGCATGAAGAAGTCACTCTAGGTATGGATTGGATGGCTAGACATTCTCCAGTCCTAGATGTAGGTAGGAGGACTGTTACCCTCTCTACCGAGTTAGGCCAGATAGAGGTTTTCCGAGGTTGGGACCTTGGAAAGGTAGGCACAGTTATCAGCGCTATACGGGCAGCTAGACTGATTGCACAGGGTTGCGAGGCCTTCTGGTGTTATGCCATGAAAGAGGGGGAGAGTCCAGCATTAGAGGATATCCCAGTTGTCTGTGAGTTTATTGATGTTTTTGCTGAGCCGTCCAGTTTTCCGCCTCAGAGGAGTGTGGATTTCAGTATCGAGTTAGAGCCTGGTACGAGACCCATCTCGAAGGCCCCATACCGGATGGCGCCTGTCGAGATGCTGGAGCTGAAGAAGCAACTCGAGGAGTTGGCTGAGAAGGGCTTCATTCGCCCTAGCATGTCCCCATGGGGAGCACCTGTCCTCTTCGTACGGAAGAAGGACGGATCACTGAGGTTATGCATAGATTACAGAGAGCTGAACAAGGTGACCATCAAGAACAAGTATCCACTGCCGCGCATGGATGATTTGTTAGATCAGCTACAGGGAGCGACTGTGTTCTCCTGGATTGACCTGCGTTCCGGGTATCACCAGCTGAGGGTGAGGGAGCAAGATGTGCACAGGACAGCATTTTGGACCAGATATGGCCACTACGAGTTTGTAGTGATGCCATTTGGGGTTACGAATGCCCCAGCCGTCTTTATGGAGTTGATGAACAGTATCTTCATCGACTTCCTGGATCAGTTTGTGGTGGTTTTTATTGATGACATTCTGGTATACTCTCGCAGTGGAGAGGAGCATGCAGGACATCTGAGGACTGTATTGCAGGTTTTACGGGATAGAGAACTTTATGCTAATTTCTCTAAGTGTGAGTTCAGGATGCTAGAGGTAGCATTCCTGGGTCATGTGGTTTCAGCTGAGGGGATCAATGTGGATCCAGCGAAGATTGAGGCAGTAGCAGCAAGGACGACACTGACGAACGTCAAGGAAGTACGTAGTTTCCTTGGCCTAGCCGGTTATTACAGACGCTTTGTGGAGGGATTTTCTGTGATTGCCCGTCCACTGACGAGTTTGCTGAGGAAGACTACCAGATTTGTGTGGTTTGATCAGTGCAGGCAGAGTTTTGAGGAGTTGAAGAGGCGTTTGACTTCTGCTCCTATTTTGGCACAGCCAGAGGGTACTGAGGATTTTGTGGTTTACAGTGATGCATCCAAGCTAGGCTTGGGGTGTGTTTTGATGCAGAGAGGCAGGGTGATTGCATATGCGTCTCGACAGCTGAAGACGTATGAAGAGAACTACCCGACTCATGATCTGGAGTTGGCCGCGGTAGTTCATGCACTGAAGATCTGGAGACATTACCTGTACGGTGCTACGTGTCAGATCTTCACAGACCATAAGAGTCTGAAGTACATTTTCACGCAACGGGAATTGAATAACCGCCAGCGTAGGTGGCTCGAGCTGATCAAGGATTTTGATCTGGAGATTTTGTACCATCGAGGGAAGGCGAACGTTGTCGCCGATGCCTTGAGCAGGAAGACGCCTCGAGAACAGGCGATTGCTAGATTGACAGTTCAGCATCAGTTGCAGAGAGATCTGATCTGGTTAGAGTTGGACATCCAATTTCTTGATGAGGATGCCCAGCTGCGTACGTTAGAGGTCCTTCCTAATCTATTGGATGAGATCCGACAGAAACAGGAGACCTGCCCGACTTTATAGAGGATTAGAGATAGGATGTCTCGGGATGAGGCACCACAGTTCCTGCTTGGAGCAGATGGAGTTTTGAGGCGCCGCGGTCGCGTCTGTGTACCTGCTGATACAGAGCTGAGGCAGAGGATTTTACAGGAGGCTCACTGTACACCTTACTCTGCACATCCAGGTACGAGTATGATGTATCGGGACTTGAGATGTATATATTGGTGGGGAGGGTTGAAGCCCGATGTGGCCAGATTTGTGGCATAGTGTGCGACCTGCCAGCAGGTCAAGATCGAGCATTTCAGACCTGGAGGTGAGCTCCATCCACTTCCTGTTCCACAAAGGAAGTGGGAGGACGTCACCATGGATTTTGTGACCGGACTGAGGTTGAGCCGGAGTTTTGATGCCATCTGGGTCATAGTAGACAGATTGACGAAGACGGCACGTTTCATTCCTATCAGGGAGACATGGCCGGTGAGCAGATTAGCTGAGGAGTACAGTAGGCAGATAGTGAGACTCCATGGTGTACCGAGGACGATTGTCTCAGACAGAGATGGACGATTTACCTCGAGATTTTGGCAGCAGATTCAGACTGCTTTGGGGACGAGTTTGCACTTTACTACTGCGTTCCATCCTCAGACAGATGGTCAGTCAGAGAGGACCATTCAGACCCTGGAGGATATGTTGCGAGCTTGTGTGTTGGATTGGGGACAGGTCTGGACGGATCATCTCCCACTTGTTAAGTTCTCCTACAACAACAGTTGGCATGCATCTATTGGGATGGCCTCATATGAGGCACTGTATGGACAGAGATGTCATACCCCGTTATGTTGGGATGAGCAGAGCAGTGTCAGTGGTTTAGCTCCTGATCAGATTCAAGATGATATGGCTCGAGTAGCATTGATTAGAGAGCGTATGCTGACTGCACAGAGCTGTCAGAAGTCTTATGCTGACAGGAGGCGTAGACCTCTAGAGTTCAGGGTTGGAGCCCATGTGTGGCTGAGAGTGTCCCCGACACGAGGTGTTAGGCGTTTTGGCATTAAGGGGAAGTTGAGTCCCCGATATGTCGAACCGTTCGAGATTCTGGATTGAGTTGGGAGCGCAGCTTACAAATTAGCCTTGCCTCCGAGATTAGAGGGTGTTCACCCTGTATTTCATGTGTCTCAGCTGAGGGAGTACATACCAGATCCGAGGCACATTGTGAGTTATGAGGATTTGGTGGTTGAGCCGGACCACACGTTATGAGGATTTGCAGTCCTAGAGCGAGGTATGAGACGCCTGCGTTCGAAGGACATTCCTATGTTGAGGATACAGTGGTCGAGACGAGGACCCGAGGAGGCTACATGGGAGACTGAGGATAGTATCCAGAGGAACTATCCAGAGTTTTATGCCGAGATAGATGCACCAGTAGGATCACCGAGTAGATCTTAGTACTAGCTTGGTGAGTCTTATCTGCTTATATGCTTATATGCTATGATGTGTTTATTTCATACTAGCTTTGATATGATTATGATCTTATTAGATCTTGTTGTGCTAGTATGATTCTTGTTTATAGCTGGAAATGGCTCTTTCCTCCATGCTATTGTGATACGCTTAGGTTTAGCTGGAGATGGTCCTTCCCTCCATGCTATTTTGATGGACATAGTAGTGCTGGAGATGTTCTCCCTCCATGCCTTTTTGTTATGGTTATGATACGGCTAGAGATGTGCTTCCTCTATGCCTTGTGATATGTTTATGGTTTGGCTAGAGATGATTTTTCTCTAGGCCCTGGATAGTATAGTTTACTGCTAGAGTTGATGTTTTCCTCCATGCTTGTGTTTGAGGCTATAAAGAGAGTGTACCTCGGCTTGTGAGTCCGAGTGGTTCGAGGTTTTTGCAAGTTTCGGGACGAAACTTGTTTTTAGGGGGGTGAGATGTGAGACCCCTATTCTTTCGGACCGAGTTCCGTCCTTAGCCGAGTTTTCCTTTGGCCGAGTTTGGCCTTGCCGCACCCGCGGGCATGATGGCCGCCCCTGCGGATTCCCGCCCTTGCGGCTCATGGAACCGACCCTGCGCTTTCCTACGGCTGCAGCCGTTTTTGTTCACCCTTTGACCCGTGCTTTACTCTTTACCTTAATTAATCTTTCCCTTGGCTGATCAAGGGTTTATTCTTCACTTTCGTCTCCAGCTTCCATCTCGTTCCTAGCTTCACCTTGTTTCCTTTGATCTTGTTCTTGGTTTGGAAAGTTTAGTTTGAGATTTATGTGTGTGGTGGCTTTTGTGGTTGATGACTGTGAGTTTGCTGAGCTTGGAAGCCACCCTTGGTGTGTGTTGATATTCCCTACAGCCTAGGACCACAAAGGTGGTGAGTGATCTTCTCTTTCTCTTCTTCCTTTCTTGTTTTTCCTCTTCCTTAGCTTAGGATTAGATGTATGTTAGGGTTATTGATGGTGGGTATGTATGTTGTTGCATGTATGTGACTTTGGAATGGAATAGAAGAGTTTTGATCACGTGAAGAACTAAAGAGAAGCCGCAAGATTTCATTATGCATTGTCGCCGCCCCGCGCCCGGAAACCGCCGCCCCTGCGGAGACCATGCCATCGCACCCGCGCCAGCACCTGCGCGGTGCCTGCGTTAGCCTGCAGCCTTGTCACCGCCCCTGCGGCTTCTACCTGCCGCGCCTGCGGGTTATCCTTTCCGCCCCTGCGTCCCTTGATCACGCAGGTGCGTCTTGTCCCGGGACTATCCATAGTTGGGTAGCTCCTTTCCTTTCCTAGTATGAGGGAACTAGTACCATACTAGGTATCGGTTTATGATGAGTATGATATAGTTATGTCGGTTACGGCTTTGAGGTTTACGAGTTGGACTTGATCCTTATGGATCCCTTGGGTCTAGGTGTGACCCCTTTGTGTAATAGGATTGTGATATATATGTATGTGTGCCTTGTATAGGTTGTGTTGTCCTCCAGTTTGGAGTGGACGTTTCTGAGAGTTGTTCGTAGCGAGTTACTTCTGATATCGTGGTAAGTCCATAGGACTTACTTAGCTACTATCCTTATATTGGATGTATGCTTGAGTGGTGTGTGTGTTTTATGCTTTATAGCATGTGTTATTATGGTCACCAACCTATGTTATACTGACCGCCCATTGTAGTGGCCGTGATAACCTTTTCCTTTCATCCCGTAGTGGAGTCTGGGAGGTTCTCTGTAGTCAGGCCAGATCTGGTATACGGGAAGGACCCTCACCACTCCCATAGGGTACACGGGAGGTGTGCTAATACTACTCCAGCTGGCTAGAGTACTCAGAGCGGGGATTATATTCCTCGTGTCACATATCTTCATATACATCTATTTATACGATTGAGTGATTTAACTTATTAAAGATAATAAACCGGGTAAATGTGTGATATCATGATGATGTGTTAATATTATTGATGTGTGTTTGTGCTCTAGCATCTTCTTATATATGTGTATGGTTAGCTAACGGTTTTATACCGTGTTGTAGATCCCTCGCAGGTTAGGAGAGCTGCGGGGTGATCCAGAGGGGTGATTTGCTGAGGGTTCCGTACACTGGGCGTATTCGTGGAATTTTGGGTTTATCATTATTGTACGGATTTCAGTTTGACTTTGTACTCAGCAGTACTCTGTATCATCCTTTTGACATGTATATATATATATATATATATATATATATATATATATATATATATATATATATCAGTTTTATGTTTTGTTTTAATCTATTGGTGTCTTGTTGTAAGATTCAGTGAAGCTGTTGTCAGGCTAGGGTCAGGATCCATTGTGAGATCCTATCCCAGTAGCACTCCGAGTCCTACGGATTTGGAGTGTTACACAATTCACGTCTTCTTTCATCCAAAGTTACACATATACATATACATACATAAACCAACATCAATCTATATCCAATCATCTAATCCTAAGCTAAGGAAGATGGAATCAAAGAAAGAAAGAAGAGAAGGGAAGATCACTCACCACACCTGTGGTCCTAGGCTGCAGGGAAGATCAACACTCACAGCAGCTGGCTTCCAAGCTCAGCATACCAACCACTAGCATCAACATCAACATCCACCACAACAACTCTCTTCAAGCTTAAGGGAAAACCAAGCATAAGATCAAGAAGGAGAAGCAAGAAGGACGTGAGCAACTGAGGAAGAGAAGTGAAGAAGAAACCCTTGATCAGCCAAGGGAAAGAATAAGAAGAAGAAAGGGTAAAGTACGGGTCAAGGAGTCAACAAAAACAGCAGCAACCGCAGAAAACCGCAGGGGCGGGCTTCCTGGCCGCAGGGGTGGAACAACGGACGAGCCGCAGGGGCGGCCTCACGGACCCGCGGGGACGGCTAAGGCCAAACTAGCTCCCAAAAACTAAGGCTCTTACAGTATAGGTTGGCTCCCAGCTCCATCTCGGCCTCTAAGTTTAATGAAGTCGAAATAGAGATATTTGGTATATAAAATAAAAGTTGATTAAACTACTTTATTTTTTGTATTTGAGAGAATAAAAGTGATTAAGTGTCAAACTAAATGATTTACTTTTCATGTAAAACTAATTTTATAAAGTTACATTTATATAACAATTATTCAATTATTAAATAAATTGTCTAAGCTTCGTAAGCTCCTCTATATAACTTATGAAATGAGAAAAACTTAATATTACATAAACTAACATACTCTTTAACAAATTAGGTCTTTCAAACATGCTATCTGACCCAATTTATGTTTTTTTCATAATCTTTGTAACATTTATAAACTCCTATAAACTTACATAATCTAGCTCCTAAACACATTCATAGTCCTCAAAATACCAATCGAGTTAATGATTAATAGTCCATTTCTCCCGTCTTCACAAATGTTTGTATCACTTTCTATGAAAACGATTGTAGTTTTAGCCATATACTTTGTTTAAATATAATTGTTGTGTTTAGATATTTTGACCTTTAATTTATACATTTACCTTTCTAATCCTTAGTATTTGGTTAGTTATGACTTATAAGTTTTAATAAAAACAATAGGTAGATATATTATGTTGATAATATGTATACAAAGTGCTAACACGACCATTATACGTATACGAAGGGAGTACTAAAGTAACATATACTAATTTATGTGCCGATGAAATTGAATCGTAACTATATAATTTTGATAAGATGTATAAGTTCAATGTTACATTAAAATTAAGTTGTTTCTATATTATATTGATTAGATGTACATTAAATATTTATAGAATTTGCTTTACTTATATAATTTATGATAGTAGTATTATTATTATTATTATTATTATTATTATTATTATTATTTTATATATATATATATATATATATATATATATATATATATATATATATATATATATATATATATATATATATATATATATATCAATTCTTACACAAATTTCATACAAAATGAGCTAATACAAATATTAGAGCATAAACAAGTTTCATTAAATCTGTTAAAAGTTCTTATACATTGAATGCAAATATTGGAAATTAAGAAATTCTCAAACTAGTATGAGGTAGAAATGTTATTAGACCATATGATTCTTTTATATATTTATTTATTTTGCCTGATTTATGAATCACCTGACCTTTTTCTCCCCAAAAAATTGAATGGTCTTTTCACTTGATTGCCTTTTGATTTTGTTTGTTTTCAATTCGCATCTCTGACTTTTGTTTAGTGTTTACTGGCTAACGTTGCTTTGGATGATGTTAGTGCTTAGTGGAATAATTATGTACTTCAATTTTTAATGCTCTCTTTTTTTAGGGCAAAAGAAATCCATTAAGGGCCCATTTGGTTATTAAAAAAAGAGAATTTGAATGGTTTCATTCCGACCCAAATTGTTAGGGGATGTATGTTTGGACTTTTGAAAGAAATAAATTCGTTATGAGTCTCAAATGATTATCGGACTTTATTACGTGCATAAAAAAACCCATTTCCGTTATGTTTCCCTTGTGAGCTTAAGTATCTCTCTCCCCGACCTTCAATTCTCTGTGTAAACGTAAGTTTCTCTCTCCCCGACCACCGCCGTTTCTCTTTCTCGACCATACGAAAATCCTCACATCTCCATTCTTCTTCTCCTCTTCCGTTTTCTATAGCTCAACATTCCCACATACTTGGCACCGACGAATCATAGTTGCTCCATGAATCACATATAACTCGTTGATAAAGGTAACTAGGGTTTCAAAATTGGATTTTATGTTGTTAGAAATTCTCAATTTTTTATTTTTCTCTCGTTCTTATAATTAATTTCGTATGCATGTGGTGATTTGTGTGCTTAATTTGTTGACATTAGTGCGAAATTTGAGATCTGGGGAGTGCACTCATATAGAATCTGTTGGCATTAGTTTGTTGACATTAGTTTTTGTTTCTTTTTAGCTTGTTGTAAGATAGTCATCCCGAGTTCATAATTCGAAATGAATTGGTATGTCTTTGATTAGTATATAAGCATATATTTTGTGTATCCATAGTTGAGCTCTGCAATAAGAGTAGTGTTGTGTGTGATGCGCCATAGTTGAGCTCTGTTAAGCCTACCTCTCAAATTATTTGTTTTCTGCAGCAAGTTCATACATGTCTAGTTAGTCCGGCATTCACTTAGGTTTTTGTGTGTAATGTAGCTATTTTTCTTCTTGTTCATTTGAAGTTCATAAATTATCAGAACTTGGACCAAATAGAAATTGCAAAAGGGTAGTGTTGTGTTCTGTTCCGTCGTATGGCCAACAAATCGTGATTTGAGGTTGTTATGAACTAGTGGTTTATAATATAGCTCTATGGGTACTATCATTTTTTTCATGGGTTACACCAAGTTCATACATGTCTAATTAGTTATGTTCTTGGCTGGTCATGTGCCTTTATAAATCATTATTCATGGGTTACACCAAAAAGCGTCTTACAACTGCTAGAAAAACTTGTAAGCTGGGAGAGATTTTTTTTCCAACTAATACTCAATAGCCAACAATAAGTCTCTAAGAAAGAAACAATAATGAGGCAGATGAGTTGTTTCAATTAATAGTCAATAACCAACAATCAAGTCATACATACACCTAATTGATAAAAACAGCTTCTCTGATTCCTGACAAAACAACATAATCAAATGTGATCATGAAAAGAGACCCTGGAATATTGTAAATCCCGTCAGACACTCTTAGCATAGGTAGGTCTTGCTGAACTTGTTATTGTCCTTAGTATATTCATACAAGTAACACAAGGAAAATATTATGTGTGATGAAGGATGATTAAAGTGACAACTATAATATTCAAATTGAGTTGTAGTTAGATCAACCCATCTTACAATTATACTATCTCAAACAAATCACAATGATCTATTCTTCTAGTTGTCACTTTCTTCCATTTTTTAATCATACAATTGGAATAACAATTTGTAGTTTGCATTCTTGTAATGACAATTTGTAGTTTTTTCCTTACCTTTGTGATGCTATTTTTTCTCTTACCTTTGTTTTGCTTGGAGATCAAGTATGGAGTAGTGAAGAAGAAATGAAGAAAAAACTTGACAATGAGACTAACAAAGTTTTAGAGAAAGTGTTGAAATTAGATTCTCTTTCTCCATCAAATGCTTTAGAGGTAAAATTTGTGATACTGCAAATTGTTGATCATATATTATTATTGTCCTCTAAATTCTTGTTTGGAATATTATAGGTGGCTTCAACTTTAATGGCGGAGGAACACAAACTTCGTTTATTTTATCAAGCACCCCCAACGTTCAAGAAACAGTATGTTGCTGATTTATTAAGGAAGAAGTAAGAGGTGAAGATGATCGAGCTTATGTTGTAATGATCATTATTGTTTTTGGTGCTATGATTGAGCGGTTGTTGTTTCTGTTTTGACTATTTTCTATTGAACCGGTTGACTACTTTATGTTTCCGTTTTGACTTGTGTTGTTATGACTGAAGTTACACTTATAACAGATTATATCGTATTATATAAACTTGTGTTGTTGAAATTTGCACTCATTACAGTTTTCTAGGCATTACTTGTATGTTTCAAAGGACGTTGAAAATCTATGTGAAATTCAAAAGCTGAGATCAGATATGTGCAAGGGACATAGTTTTGCTCGTGTTTCAGTTTATCCCACGATATGGTCAGACATGTATAATGATATAAAAAGAGAGTTTAAGCCTTTGTTATGAGTTATAACAATAGTGATTTCATTCAATGATTCCATTTATCAAACCAAACAAGAAAAGGTAACATTGAGCTCAATGAATTCATTCCTAAATTAAACCAAACATCTAACAAAAGTAACCCTTTTTGTTTCCTTTCCATCTTCTTAACCATTTCTTTTCCGTTTCCATTCCTCTTCTCAAACCAAATAGGCCCTAAGTTTCTTTTGTTATTTATTGAAAAAAATTATCTTCCAAACATATTGTACATTTTTTTAAAGACAATTGTCATATATAATATCATATTTTATAAAGTTATATTTTACACCTATTTTTATATTTTTAGGTTTGTGTATGGTAGGATGAATTCTTTTATATACCTTTGTCTTGATTTGTTGCTAAGATTTTAATTTTACATATGAAAAAAAAACTCCTTATCTTTTTATAGTTTTATTGTTATAAATCGTACCTTATAAATCGTATTAATGAACTCATGCAACCTCTTAGTTTTATTTTACTTTAAGAAATCGTATTTCTAAACTCAACCTTATCTTTTAGTTTTGTTTTACTTATAGTTTTTTTATACAAAGGTAAGAGAACAAGAAGGGTCTACATCTAGAAGTTGACAGTCCTAGAGCATCCTTTCGGATGAGGTCTTTAACGTCCCGTTGAAGGTTCCCATCACCCCTATCCGAGCAATGGCCAAGAGATGCGAGCTTATCTGCGACGTTGACTTCCCTAAAGACATGTTTGACTCTAACTTGTGTACACCTTGAAATCAAAATGGAGATGTCAGAAATGTTCATGTTCCCTAAAGACATGGTTGGTTTCTCGTTAGCCAAATGTTCCACCATGTAGCCACTATTTGTCTTAGTTTTGTTGGGTATTTTTCTAGGTTATTTGTTACTGCAATACCCATATGTGCATGTATTCTTCTCTTGGTTGTCGAGTCTATATTTATTGTTGTTTGAAATGTTGATTTGTGGTAGTTTATTACCTGTCTTGAGACCGAGCAACAATCAATTAATATGGATAAAATCATATTGCTTGATGTCGTTTTTGTCTTGGTGAAAATTATTATATCATCAGCAAACGGAAAAAACGGGAAAGTTGATCTTTTTTTGAGATTGGATACCCAATTATTTTCTGGTTCTCATTGCTAGTACTTTGTATGTTTCTAGCCAGTAACTCGGCCCCTAGGTTGAAAAGCAAAGGAGATAATGAATCTCTTTGGGAGGATAATGTTCGTTGGAGAGTCATTTATTATTATGGAGTATGAAACCATCGATATACATTCTTCAATCCATTCTCTATATTTTCTTCAAATTCCAAAAACAGCCAGGATTGCTTTAAGGAATGGCCATTGCACTTTGTCATAGGCCTTTTCTATATCATGTTTGATTGCCGTGAATCCTTCTTTGCCTTTTTTTGGATCTAAATCCATGAAAGATTTTGTGAGAAATGAGAAAATTGTCATGAATAAAAAACCATCCATCAACAATCGAAACCTAAAATAATTTCTCTCGTCCAAATTTATGATCTGATCTCCAACCAACTTAGAACCAAAAACCATCCATCAACAATCTACCTTTGAATTAGGGGGAATAACGTGAGGAATATGAGCAAGAAGTCTTGGTTTTCTCGAATAAAATATATTACCTTAACATCGAGCAATTGAGTATAACATATGAACAACATGCACATCCATTGGGTTGTTCAAACAACCCAATGGAACAAGGACCCCAATAACATAAGACATCAATATCCCCTTATTATCGTGAGGATTTAGTTTCCAAAAGAACGCGTCTTCTTATATACCGATTCTTTCCTTATTCACGATTATCTTTTAAATCTAAAACAATCACTCTTGATTTTCCTCCTATATTCATGCGATTGTTCATTTCATTGTTTTTTTTCTTCTACTCAGATGATCCTCTTAAATTTTACCTAATCTCAATTCCAAGCGGCAAGCGCAAGCACTAGACGACGAACTCGAAGAGAGAAGAAATGCGTAAGTGTCACGGGCTGAGTTTTCCCTAACTCCAAACCGTGCGGCTCTTAGCTTGTCTCGACCCCTTGTCGTGCTAAGATCAGCCTATTCCCGATGTTGCCAACGAAAGAACTTAAGATTGATGGCTAAGAGAACTTTGAAGGCTTTGTGTGTGGGAATGAAAACTTTGTATTACAAGAGAGTTTTACAATGCTTGGATGAGAGCTTGGAACTTGGATGATGCAAATGAGGGGGTGGCACTCCCTATTTATAGCCCAAGGCCACCCCTCCTAGGAAGGTTCCGGATTTGGACCAGTCTTGGACAATCCGGATCCTTCTTGGCTAGAACTCCTTACAAGCTTCTCTACTTATCTAGAATATTCCGCAAGGCTCTAGCCATGCCTAGATGGTTCCGCATTTCTCTAGGGTCTTCCGGCCATGTCCGGAGACTTCTACGAGCGTCCCAAACGTTCCAGATGCTTCCGGATTGGTTGAGAAGCGCAGTCCGTGTCATCCTCCCCCACTGAATCCCGCGACGTCCTCGTTGCGTTGGCCTCGTATGCCTCGATCTTGTCCTTGAATTGCCACAAGGACTCGGCCGGTTCCCATGTCATCTCCGCCTCAGGAAGTCCCTTCCATCGCACTAAGTATTCGAGTCTTGGCCGCCGATACTTCTCGCGGACGACCCGATCTGACCTGATCTCCTCGACTTCCTTGTCGAAAGAAGTCCGAACTCCCATTGGCGCCCTTTGAGCGTCTCGCCGTGCTGGGTCTTCCATGTCTTGGTGGTAAGGCTTGAGCATACTCACATGGAAGATGGGGTGTATCTTGAATTTGGACGGCAACTCGAGCTTGTAGGCGGTGCGCCCGATTCTCTTAAGAACTCTGAAAGGTCCCTCGTACCGCCGTATCAATGCCTTGTGTAGTCCGGTGTGCCACATGATGAAGTGGAGCTTGACCATGACTAAGTCCCCAACTTGGTACTCAATGTCCCTCCTGTGTTGGTCAGCCCATTTCTTCGTCCTCTTGTTGGCTTTGACAAGGCAAGCCTGCGTCAAGTCCAACTCCTCTTGCCAACCCTTGGCAAATTTGTACGCCGCTGGTGTTGGTCCAGTGTATCCCGTTGCGATGGTACTTGACGTACTTGGTTGGAAGCCCAAGATAATCTCGAACGGACTCTTTCCCGTAGACTCGCTCCGTTGTAAATTGTATGAGAACTGAGCGACGTCCAATAACTTCGGCCAATCCTTTTGTGATGCGCTGACATAGTGCCGAAGGTAGACCTCGAGCAAGCAGTTAGTTCTCTCGGTTTGTCCGTCCGTCTGAGGATGGAAGGCGGTGGTGAACTTCAAGTCTGACCCGAGCATCTTGAACAACTCTGTCCAAAACCTCCCCGTGAACCTTCCGTCTCTATCACTGATAATGGATTGTGGCAAGCCCCAGTACTTGACCACGTTCTTCATGAACAGCTTGGCCGCCTCTTCTGCGGGGCATTCCTTTGTCGCCGGTATGAAGGTTGCGTATTTTGAGATTCGGTCTACCACCACCATGATACTCCCGAATCCGTCCGTCTTGGGTAGACCAACTATGAAGTCCATGCTAACGCTTTGCCAAGGATGGTCTGGTATTGGAAAAGGTTCCAAGAGTCCCGCAGGTTGTCGTTGCTCAACCTTGTCTTGTTCGCAAACAAGACAAGTCTTGACATATATCTCGACGTCGTCCCTCATTTGCGGCCAATAATATTTTTCTTCTACAAGAGCTAAGGTACGATGCATACCTGGGTGTCCGGCCCACTTGGAGTCATGGCAATATTTGATGACTTCACGTCTTAATCCTCCAAAGTGGGGCACATATAGCCGTTGGCCCTTGGTGAAGATCAAGTCCCGTTCGACCCAAAACCGCCTTGTTTTGCCCTCCTTGACGTATTCCCTTAGGTTCTTGGCGGTTGGGTCATGATCAAGGCCCTCCTTGATGCGGTCTTCCAAAGTCCCTATCGGTCGGCTGATGGCAGCTAACTCCGCTTTACGACTAAGAGCGTCGGCGACTAGGTTGGCTTTGCCCGGCTTGTATTCCAACTCATAGTCGAACTCGGCAAGAAAGTCTTGCCACCTGGCTTGCTTGGGTGTTAGCTTCTTCTGGCTTTGGAAGTAGCTCGTGGCCACATTGTCTGTCTTGACCACGAATTTGAACCCTAGGAGATAATGACGCTAAGTCCTTAGGCAATGGACGATGGCCGTCATCTCCTTCTCTTGTACTGTGTAGCGTCGCTCGGTGTCATTAAGTTTTCGGCTCTCAAAAGCTATCGGATGTCCCTCTTGCATCAGGACTCCCCCTATGGCATAGTCTGATGCGTCCGTGTGTATTTCGAACGGTTTCCCATAGTCGGGCAGGGCTAGCACTGGCTCTTCGGTCATCGCCTTCTTAAGCCGATCGAACGCCTCTTGACTCTCCTTGCTCCAAGCCCAAGATATCCCCTTCTTGAGCATGTTTGTCAAGGGCGTCGTGATGTGCGAATACCCATGGATGAAGCGGCGATAATAGTTGGCTAGCCCTAAGAAAGAGCGAAGCTCGGTTACTTTAGTCGGCGGTTCCCAATCCATGATTGCCTTGATCTTGGCGGAGTCCATCCGTATGCGTCCCTTGCCGACTATGTGTCCTAAAAATGGCACCTCTTGTTGAGTGAACGAGCATTTTTCTCTCTTGACATAAAGCTCGTGCTCACGTAGTACTTGGAAGACTTGCCGTAGGTGTCCCAAGTGCTCCTCTAATGTGCGGCTATAGATAACAATGTCATCCAAGTAAACTACGACAAAGTGATCGAGGAAGGGTTGGAGTACCTTGTTCATGAGAGTGCAGAATGTTGCCGGTGCATTTGTCAAGCCGAAAGGCATGACTAAGAACTCGTATGACCCATATCTCGTGACACACGCGGTCTTCTCCTCATCTCCTTCCGCGATCCTGACTTGGTAGTATCCCGATCTTAAGTCAAGCTTGGTGAACCACCGAGCTTCCCCAAGTCTATCGAACAGGTCTGCGATGAGCGGGATCGGGTACTTGTTCTTGATGGTTAGCTTGTTGAGCGCCCTATAGTCGATGCACATGCGTAGGCTCCCGTCGTGCTTCCGCTGGAATAACACTGGTGCTCCATATGGTGCCTTTGACGGTCTGATGTAACCGGCTTCCAATAATTCCTTAAGTTGTCTCCTTAGCTCCTCTAGCTCCGGCGGAGACATGCGATACGGTGCTCGGGCGGGTGGTCGAGCATCGGATACGAGCTCGATCTTGTGATCCACCTCCCTCTTAGGTGGGAGCTTCTTTGGAAGTTCGGGCGGCATAACGTCCTTGAAGTCTTCCAAGACATGGCAGACTTCAGCTGGTGTCGGGTCTTCCCCGGATGGTGTCTCGTCCAGCTTGAGAGTTGCCAAGAATGTTGGTTCCTCCCGCTTTAGTCCCTTGGAAAGTTGAATTGCCGAGACTACCTTAGCACTTGGCCCCTTTTCCCGATATACCGGCACGATGCAACGGTGATGGGGGTCCAAGATGCATATACAGTTGGCAAATGGCACAAGGAGAGCATTGATACGATCGAGGAATGCTAAACCAATGACTAAGTCGTAGTCATCTAGAGGGATTACCTCAATCGTGGCCTTGCCCGACCAATCTCCCAATGATATCTCTACTCCTTGTGCTACCCCGAGTGTTAGGACCTCCTTGGAGTTCACCTTCTCGATCCATTCATGACTCTTGGTGACCTCGAGCCCCCACTTCTTTGATGTTTCCTCAGACATGAATATGTCGGAGGCCCCGGTGTCCACCAACGCGCTTACTTTAGTGCCGCCTACCATGGCGTCTACGAACATAAGTCCCCTTTTGTTGGTGAACCGCTTAGTCTTGATGGAGCTAAGCATCATGGCCCCGAGTCGCAGCTTATCGTCCTCGGGCGGGTCCTCCCGTGTTATGATGGCGCTCAACTTGTTTCTTGAAGGGAAGTCGTGCATCAAGTGCTTCTCCCCGCATAGGAAGCAACTCAAGGGTTGCCTCTCGGCTGGTCTCTTGCCCTTGTCGGTCTTGGTGTACCGCTCCTTGTCTTTTGGCTTGGACGAGTCCTTGGATGAATCCTTTGATGACTCGTCGTTGTCCCGTCTTGGTGGCCTTCCCCGTCCTTGGTCTCCCCCACTTTTTCCTTTGTCACGGGAGAAGTTACTTCGGTCTTGGCTTTTGAATTCAATGAGGGAGTCCGCCTCGGTCATGGCCTCGGTAAGGGTCTGAACCTTCTGTCGGTAAAGCTCTTGTCTTACCCAAGGCTTAAGCCCGTCCATGAATTGGAAGAAGGCTTCCTTCTCGTTCATGTCTGAGATCTGCAACATTAACTCCGAGAACTCCTTCACGTACTCTCGGGCGGTCCCTCTTTGAGTGAGCCTGCGAAGCTTGGCCCGGGCTTCGTCGTCGGCATAGATGGGGTAGGATTGTTTCTTGAGCTCTGCCGAGAACTCGGCCCAGGTGGTGATTGGGGTCCCTCCGGTCCTCTCGCAGGTCCTTCTACGCCACCATAATAAAGCTATATCACCGAGGTATAGAGAAGCGGTACTTACCTTCTTTTCCTCGTCCGCGATCCCCGTGACGCGGAAGTATTGTTCCATGCCCCACAAGAAGTTCTCTACATCTTTGGCGGAACGACTTCCCTTGAACGTCGTTGGTTTGGGTGCGTCCACTTTCTGCAGTGGGGCAACTCCGACAAGGCCAGCCCCCATAGCTGTCTTGCATGCCGCCAACTCCCTTATGACCGTCTCCAGCTTGTCGGTCAGCGCCTCAAACTTGGCCTTGAGAACTTCATGTTCTGCGGCAAGGGTCTTGTGGGACACGTTCATGGCCCCTTGGAACTCCCCCTTGAGTTCCTCAATAGAGGACTCCATCGTGGATTCGACGTCATCAACCCGCTTGTTGGCGTCGAAGATGGAGTCCCGCATCTCGCCCACGGCCAACTCGACTTTCTCCAGCCTAGCCTCCGTGCTTGACACCACGTCCCTTGATGCATCCCTTGCGGCCTTCTTGCCTTTCTTGCTCACGTCAACGACTTCCGACACGCCTCCTTGGCTAGCCATCGAAACCTCCCTTTGGAACGTTGTTGGCTCTGATACCACTTGTCACGGGCTGAGTTTTCCCTAACTCCAAACCGTGCGGCTCTTAGCTTGTCTCGACCCCTTGTCGTGCTAAGATCAGCCTATTCCCGATGTTGCCAACGAAAGAACTTAAGATTGATGGCTAAGAGAACTTTGAAGGCTTTGTGTGTGGGAATGAAAGCTTTGTATTACAAGAGAGCTTTACAATGCTTGGATGAGAGCTTGGAACTTGGATGATGCAAATGAGAGGGTGGCACTCCCTATTTATAGCCCAAAGCCACCCCTCCTAGGAAGGTTCCGGATTTGGACAAGTCTTGGACAATCCGGATCCTTCTTGGCTAGAACTCCTTTCAAGCTTCTCTACTTATCTAGAATATTCCGCAAGGCTCTAGCCATGCCTAGATGGTTCCGCATTTCTCTAGGGTCTTCCGGCCATGTCCGGAGACTTCTACGAGCGTCCCGGACGTTCCAGATGCTTCCGGATTGGTTGAGAAGCGCGGTCCGTGTCATAAGTAGGCTCTTTTTGTAAACTTGTGTAGTATTAAGGCCCCAAATTAACTTAAGTAACAAACTAGGCCTATTATTTATAAAGATTAATTAAAACGGTTAGATGATAATTTTAGTTTTCAGAAGCCCAAACCCAATATATTTAATAAAGGTCAAGCCCAAATCCAAAAATACAAATCTTGTAATTAGTGAGTTTTGAACACTAGATAAGTTGTCCTCCCACCAACCTTTATATACCAGCTACACTAGTTAAACTTGATAATCAATTGTTTTTTTAAAAAAAAGTTGTACTCAATGTCTACTTACACAAGCACAAATCGAGTTACACAAGCCCAATCGGGTTACACAAACCCATCGATTTTTTACACAAAGAGATTTTTACACAAAATGATTTTTTACACAAGCCCAGTCGAATTGGTTACACAAGATACACAAGCCCATCGAATTGGTTACACAAGCCCATCGAATTTTTACACAAGCCTATCGACTTTTTTACACAAAGTAATTTTTACACAAAACACTACCGATTTTGATTTTTTACACAAATCTATTTTTTACACAAACCACTATCGAACTAGGGCTCATTTTTTTGCTGACGTAGATCCGCTGGCGCGGGGTGTAGTTCTGGGGGCGATACATATCAGATCTAAGAAAGACCTAAACTATAAACTAAGGGAAAGGTTCATCCCTGCGATGCATATCAGATCTAACGTAGACTTGAATCGGTGACTGCTTGAATCGAACTAGGGCGTAGATCTGGCGACTGCTTGAAAAGATTTGAAACCAAACGAAGAAGAGCAGCTCTGAAACAAAGAAAAGAATATATGGCACCCTAGAAAATTGAACATATCTTAAACACATACTTGGCGGCGGTTCTCAGCACATATGGGTTGGGTTTGGCGGCGGACCGTCTTCTCCGACGAAGCTTGAGGGTTTACCACTTGTAACCGCTTGAATTTGGTGACAACTTTGGCGGCTCCAATTTGATGTCTGGCTTTTAGGTTTTACAAAATCTAATTAGGAAAAGGCACATTATATAGGGTTTTAATCTTTACGCTTTCCAATTATGTCCCTGTTATTAATTATTTTTAGATTTAAAATTTTACAGAAAAATAGAGGGGCCTAGTTTGTATCTAGTTTATAAAAAAAGTCCTACTACCTTATTCTTTTCACTCGAAGAAGGGTAACTGGGTGTAAGAGCCTTGATCTTTAGGAGCCGAGTTGGTCTTAGCCGCCCCGCGGGTTTAGGGAGCCGCCCCTGTGGCTGAGCCAGTGATCCGCCCCTGCGGCCAGGAAGCCCGCCCCTGCGGTTTCCTGCGGCTGCAGCCGGTTTTGTTGACCTTTTTGACCGGGCTTTACTCTTCTTCCTCCTTATGTTCATTCCTTTGCTTGTTGTGCAAGGGTTTTGCATATCCTCAGACTTCTCACGACCTTCTTCTTCCTCCCTATCTCTCCTTGATTTTGTTCTTGAGTTTTCTTGGATTTTAAGAGAATTGTTGTGAGGCTTTGATGATGTTGATGCTAGTGGATGTTGTGTTGAGCTTGACATCCAGCTGAGGTAAGCTCCTTGCTCTTCTTCTTCTTTCTTTGATCTATTTCTCTTTCCTTAGCTTAGGATTAGATGTATGGAAGGTATATTGATGTTAGAATGTGTATGTATATGTATGTGCTTGGCCATGGATAGATGAAGGCGTGATTTGATCACGTGAAGAGTGGAAGAGAACTCGGGAGGCTACGTTATGCACTGTCACCGCCCCCGCGCCTGGAAGCCGCCGCCCATGCGGGAGCCTTGTCACCGCACCCGCGCCCGGAAGCTGCCTCCCCCACGGCCACGGTCCCAGCGCCTGCGCCGTGCCTGCGCTTGCCAACATCCACTGTCATCGCGCCTGCGGCCGAGTGTCGCCGCGCCTGCGGTTTTCCTTGCTTCACCCCTACGTCCCTCTTGTTACGCAGGTGCGTCTTGTCCCGGATCTACTAGAGTAGTATGGATCCTTTCCTTTCCTAGTATGAGAGTTAATAGCATGCTAGGTATGTGTGTGAGGATAGAATGATGATGAGTATGATATATTTGTATGCCAGATATGGCTTTGAGGTTTAGTTGATTATCGAGGTTATAAGTTGGATACGATCCTTATGGATCCCTTGGGTCTAGGTGTGACCCCTTTGTTTGATAGGAGATTGATATCTCTGTATGCCTTGTATAGGCAGTGTTGTTCTCCAGATTTGGAGCTGATCATACTTGAGAGTACTACGTGGTTGAGATTACTTCGAGGTTGAGGTAAGTCCATAAGACTTACTTAGCTACCATCCCTATATTGGATGTATGCATGAGTGGTGTGTGATATATGCTTGATAGCATGCGTTATGATGATTACCGACCTATGGTTTAGTGATTTCCCATTGTAGGGCCGTGATACCTTTCCCTTTCATCCCTTTGGAGTCTGGGCGGTTCTCTGTGGTTGGGTCAGATTTGGTAAACTCTTGGTCACTCCCTTTTCCCATAGGGTACACGGGGAGGTGTGACCAGGGACCACTCCAGCTGCCATGAGCACCCAGAGGCGAGGGTTATATTCCTCGTGTAACATATATTAATATACATCTATATATCTATACATACGATTTGAGTGTTGGACTTTATAAAGATAATAAACCGGGTAAATGTGTGATATCATGATGAGGTGTTTATTATTCCCTGATGTGTGATTGTGCTTATGCATCTTCTATATATATTTGTATGGTTAGCTAACGGTTTTATACCGTGTTGTAGATCTTTTGCAGGTTAGGAGAGCTGCAGAGTGATCCTGAGTGGGTGATCCGCTGAGGGCTCCGTACACTAGGTCGTTATCGTGGGATATGAGATCTTTTGTTATGTATAGTATATGTTTTGATTGTACTCAGCGATATCTTGTATAAACCTTTTGATTTATATATATCAGTTTTATGTTTTGGTTTTAATCTATCTGTGCCTTGTTGTAAGATCCAGTGAACTTGTTGTCAGGCTAGGGTCAGGATCCATTGTGAGATCCATTGTGAGATCCTAGCCCAGTAGCGCCTCGAGTCCTACGGATTCGGGGTGTTACAAAGTTGGCATCAGAGCCTTAGGTTGATAACAATGGCACTTGCAATCTGCGATAAAGGTCGAATAGATAAATAAACAGAACCCGAAAGGGGTCTGACTTTTCAAAAGGTTTTGGTTTTGAAATAAGTACAAATGTTTTGGGATAGCGTGTACAAGAAGCCATCATCCCTCTGAAGATCTCGACAGTATAGATATATATTGATATTATGTTGTGATTGACTTGATATATATCTATACATATGGCGCATATATATAGAGCCTTTTAAGTTAGGTTTACGTCCTCTGCAGATGGTTCAGACTAGAGCCTTACCTGCAGCTGGACGAGGTAGAGGTAGACCCCCTTTAGGTAGAGGACAGGGTAGGATTTTCGCTGTTGATCCACATGCAGCGGAGGAGATTTATGAGGACGTTGCTGAGAGTGCCGTTCCTGAGACTAGGAACGGTGCAGTTGAGAGACAGGGATCCCAGAGAGTCCAGTCAGATGACTCGGATCGTGTCTCCATGGAGGGACCAACATTCTACGAGTATATCAGACGAGTAGAGGAGGCTGTCAGAGCAGGTAGACGTGCCCCTGATCTGCCGGCACAAGAAGGATCATCTGAGAGATCTCATGGAGTTACTCAGGTGCCAGCTGTACAGGCACATGCTGCTGAGACTGCCCGGGTTCAGGAGGAGTATAGAGGGCCTAGACCAGACACTTGGTTGAAGGCATTTCACCAGATGGGTGTACCCCCTTTCTCTGGGAAGGTGAGGTTAGAGGTAGAGCTATGGATCGGACATGTAGACTCAGCTCTGCAGTATATTAGATGTCCAGCAGACAGACAGATAGAGTTGGTACAGACTCTGTTCAGAGACTTAGCACATCACTAGTGGAGGTATGTACGGGGTCAGGTCGCCAGTTATGACCAGATGAGGACCATGATCAGAGAGCTTTTCTGCCCTGCCTTACTGAGGAGGGAGAAACTGCGGGACTTTGTGGAGGTTGGCTTTGAGGATGTACCACTCTCAAAGGCTATCAGGAGATTCCAGGAGTTCTAGGAGGAGCTGGCATTGTTGGGTCTAGCTGCATCTCCTGCAGATCAGCATGTTTATCTCTTTTCCTGATGCCTGAGGGATACTACCCGGACCTACATGGAAGGATTTCATCGTGAGTCTCTGATGGACTATCAGGACAGAGCTTCTGACTATGAGAGGGAGCGAGCTGGACAGAGGAAAGCTTCTCAGACCGGAGGATCTGAGAAGAGACAGCGTACTAGACAGACCAGTGAGGCTGGTGGTGTTATTCGTCCAGGGCGAGGCTAGAGACGTCAGAGTTATTCCTCATCTGCACAAGTTGCAGATAAGAGACCACAGTGTTACAACTGTGGTGGTTATGGACATATGCGGCAAGAGTGCACGAGGCAGACAATGACTTGTTACATCTGTGGCAGACTAGGTCACAGACATATTTTCTATAGATGGGGTGGAGCTTCGTCTCAGTAGGGTTCTACTCCTGCCAGTGTAGAAGGGGGTGGGCAGAGGCCACCTCAGCAGCAGCAGCATACACAGGGACAACAGAGAGTCCCAAATCGTCCTACCATTCAAGGATCTGCTCCCGGGTTGGGTAGAGGCAAAGGTCATGGTGGGAGTACCACGGACACCAGAGGACTACAAGGTCAAGTTTTTGAGCTGAGGAGTGCAGAGGAGTCAGCTGCACCGACTGCTACAGGTACCATTCCGATTCATGGTTTACCTGTTAGAGTATATTTGATAAGGGTGCTACGCATTCTTTTATTTTTGATGCTTGTGTTGAGCGTCTGAGTCTAGATACGACTGAGGGGATACCCTTTAGTATAGGGTTACCCGATGGTAGTAGGGTCAGAGGTACCCGTGAGATTTGTGACTGTCCCATTTCTGTAGGGACCCGTGTATTGCTTGTCGACTTCTTTGTCATGCCATTAGTGCATGAGGAAGTCATTTTAAGTACGGACTGGATGGATAGACATCAGGCGGTTTTGGATGTAGGTAGGAGGATTGTTACCCTTTCTACCGAGTTAGGCCACATAGAGGTTTTCCGAGGTTGGGACCTTGGAAAGTCAGACATGGTTATCAGAGCGATACGGGCAGCGAGACTGGTTGCAAAGGGTTGTGAGGCCTTCTAGTGTTATGCCATGAAGGAGGGGGAGAGTCCAACATTAAAGGATATCCCAGTTGTCTGTGATTTAGCATATGTATTTGTTGAGCCGTCCAGTTTGCCGCTCAGAGGAGTGTGGATTTTGGTATTGATTTAGAGCCTGGTACGAGACCGATCTCGAAGGCCCCATACCGGATGGCGCTTGTCGAGATGTTGGAGCTGAAAAAGCAACTTGAGGAGTTGGCTGAGAAGGGTTTTATCCGCCCTAGCGTGTCCCCATGGGGAGCACCTGTCCTCTTCGTACAGAAGAAGGATGGATCGCTGAGACTGTGTATGATTACAGAGAGCTGAACAAGGTGACCATCAAGAACAAGTATCCATTGCCGCGTATTGATGACTTGTTAGATCAGCTTCAGGGAGCGACAGTATTCTCCAAGATTGACATGCGCTCAGGATATCACCAGTTGAGGGTGAGAGAGCAGGATGTGCACAGAACACCATTCCGGACCAGATATGGACACTACGAGTTTGTAGTGATGCCATTTGGGCTTACGAATGCCCCAGCAGTCTTTATGGAGTTGATGAACAGCATATTCATCGACTTCCTGGATCAGTTTGTGGTGGTCTTCATAGATGATATTTTGGTGTACTCTCGCAGCCGAGAGGAGCATGCAGGGAAGCTGAGGACTTAGTTACAGGTTCTACGAGATAGAGAACTTTATGTTAAGTTCTCTAAGTGCGAGTTTTGGATGCCAGAGGTAGCATGCCTGGGTCATGTTCTTTCAGCTGAAGGGATCAAGGTTGATCCGGTGAAGATAGAAGCAGTAGCAGCATGGACGACACCGACGAACATCAAGGAAGTACGTAGCTTTCTTGGCCTATCCGGTTATTACCGACGCTTTGTGGAGGGATTTTCTGTGATTGTCCGTTCATAACATGAACTATCGACCTAGTTTACTAGAGCATATATTTAGTTTTCCTTTTCCGACATGCATGTTTTAGCCTTAAGTTGTGTTCTTTATACTTGTTTAATGCAACTTTGTGAGTATAGATGTCTACACACACTTTTGGTGTCTTTGTAGGTATTTTGGCGTGTTTTGGAGCTAAAACGATGCATTTAAGGATCAGGCCTCGGGATGGACGCTTAGGAGCGATCACGCAGGCACGGGAAAGGAGGAAAAGACGAGCCAAGACGAAACGCACGAAATTGGAGCAATCTCGGTCAAGATCCACATGATCTCGGCCGAGATCCGAGCCATCTCGGCCGAGATTCACCCTAGCTCGGCCAAGATTCGAGCCACCTCGACCGAGACTCCATATCAGAAGTTTCTGTCGATGCATCTCGGTCCCCATCTCGGTCCCGATTTCGGTCGAGATTTGTTCCATCTCGGCCGAGATTTTTCACATTTGACCGAGATTTTTGACCGAGATTTCGTCAACGCTGGATCACGAAGTCAATCTCGGCCCCGACGTTCAAAAATCTCGGTCACCGACCGAGATTTCCGACCGAGATCCCTGTTCGCCGATTTATTTCGTTAATTTTTGGATCTGTTTGAGGGCAGCCCGTTGCGGGATATAAAAAGAAGGCCCTAAATGATTTCCGGGGGTTCCCGTTTCATTCTAATTTCGAGCTCCTTTGGAGAGAGTTTTTGCCCTTCTTCTCCTCCCTTTGCCCTACACCATTGTTGGCCATTGTTGAACTTGATTGAGCTTGGAGGAATTTCGCGAATATTTGGGAATTTGACGTTTTGCTAATTTCCTATTAATAAAGTTGAGTATCTTCTTTAATCTCTCTTTTAGTTCTTGTTTATGCATTCTTCATTGAATTGATTGAATTGATTGGATTGATAATTGCTTCTTCCATTGAGTTGATTGGATTGATGATTGTTTCTTCCATTGAATTGATTGGATTGAAGATTTCTTTTGAAATGTTGATTGTTGGCTAGAACCATTGTGGTTCCAAGGTGAATTGGGATTTTTCTATACCCGGACTATGATGGAATTGTGCTTTATGCTTGGTTTGAATAGCTTTGAAATCCTAATGGTTGGCTTGTTCTTGAACCTAGTTAGAATTCATCTAGCTAGTAACCTAGACCGGAATTGAGACCTACCCAATAATATTCCGCTTAGATACTTGAGTGTTCGACCATAGGTAATAGACGTGAAAACCTCTATTGGGTTGAGTGTGCCTAGATTCCGTCCTGAGTAGGGTAATACCTGAGACTTACCCGGTAATGGTTTACCTTTCCCTTAGTTTGGAGTTTGGTTTGTTTAGAATTTCCTACCTCTCTACCTTGAGACTTACCCGGTAATAGGTAATTAGTTTGGAACTAGATAGTCTTGAGACTTACCCGGTAATAGACTATCAGTTTAGAAACGTTCTTCCCTGAAGTTTGTTAACCATAGATCCCTTGAGAGATTTCCTGAGTCCGTGCGTATAAACAATGACCTTGAATCCTTGGAATCCGCATTCTCTTTATTGATATACCTTTCGTTTGTCTGTTTTACTTAGTTTTCAATCAAATCTGTTATTTGATTGCGAACTCTACAGAAATCCTTCAAAACTCTTTTGATCTTTCTTCCCTTCTTTTCCAACCTCGTTCTTTTATTTTGATTTACGCTATATGTGATCACATTTACATTCCAAACATTTAGACCCTGAGTTCGACTTAAGAATACTTACCCTAACTGTAATTGACCCATACACTGTGGGTTCGCTACAATTTGGGTGTTTATTTCTTGTTTACAAATTTAAAACATACCGTGTTTTTACTAACCTGTGAGCTTTTTATCATTATTGATAAAAGTTTATAGAGGCGTGAAAATAGCGAAGAAAGTTTTTTATTGAGGGATTTAGGAAAAATTGGGTAGAGGTTATTTGCTTGGAGGCTATGGAGGCAAGAGGGAAAGTGAAGAAGAAAGAAGAGAGGGAGTCTCGGCCGTGATCTGTCGACTCATCTCGGTCAACTGCCCAGAAATCTCGGCCGAGATCCGAGCTCTGCCAACCGAGATTTTCTTATGTTGAGTTATTTGTTGATAAAAAATGAAGAGGTTGACGAGATCATTGTCCAAGGTTACCGGGTCAAGTAAATCGAAGAAGCAAGCACCACCACCGGAGCCTTCCGATCCCTCCATTTACGTGCCGACCATCCCGGATCCTTGTAAGGCACGATACTCTAAACTCGTTAAATTCGATCATGATCCTCCTAGACATTTTGATTTAGGAGATATTTGTCAGTTGGGAATTGGAGAGGATTTGCGACTTATAATTGAAATTTGCGGATGGGAATACTTGTTGGCATTTCAAACTCTTGATTATCATAACCTAACTTGTGAATT